>JARYGA010055588.1:0-362621 GCA_030545235.1 Helianthus tuberosus | reverse complement strand
ATGTGCTATAATGAGAACGAGTTAAACAATGTTACACAACGATGCTTACGAAACTATATAAATCATACGAGTTTTATTATGAGAACGATTTATGGTTTGGTTTACATAAACAAATGTTTTGGGTTAAGATTCATGGCAATGGTTATAAATTATGGCCAATCTATTTTGATTTGGTTATTCTTTTATAATACAAATGGTTTACAAAACAAGGTTTTCTAATATCAATCAACGAAGTTGTACAAGTTATTTCAACACACAAACGAGCCATGAATCTAATACTCACACAAAAACCTATGAATTCACTCAACCGTTTGTTGACCCAAATATTTTCCCTAACATATGTTTCAGGTGACAATGTTTGATGATATGAATTGCAAGAATATATACATAGGATTGATCAAGACTTTTGCCTTAGATTAAATCCGAACTTATCACTTGTGAAACAATTTATGTTGTATTTGTCTATGTACTCTTATATTTTTCAGATGTGAATGCAATCTATTGAACTAAACTTAAATTATATTTCAACTTAACATAATCTCCATGTGCTCAAATGCATTCTATCAAGTTTTGTGACACCTTTGGCTTTTCCGCCTCCGGCCGGGGTGTTACAGGTTGGTATCAGAGCCATGGTTATAGGGATTTAGGTTATTAGAAATTACTTTTGACCTAGACTATAACTTACCTAGGACACTTTCCATTAGTAACTCTTCCGTTATCTTTGCCTTGTCTTCATCTCTATTCTTATCTTTTGTAACCAATGCCTCGTCACAACAGATCTTATCTTTAGATTTTACAAATGCTCATCACCTATCCTTAGGTGTTTATTTTCAAAACCTCTTCTGATTTTTAAATTTCTCATCAAAGTCTTGGGCTCTAATAACGAACTCGTGCAATCTGGAAGGGTGGATGCCTGTATTCTGAGTTTTCTGTCTAGGCAAGCACTTCGTATAAATCTCATCAGACGCGAGACCAGTTGTGCTTACCTGGGAATTCTTGGGATGAGTATCCACTTATAGGCTAAAGCATGACTTCACCAAGTTATAAGAACCCAACTGCTTTGACTTGTCATTGATGTCATTTATTCGTGGAATAAATGATATCCATCTTGTTACGTGTCTTCTTTGATCCTCATTGATTTTATGAAACTACATTACCCCATTATGAAATCACTATAATCTTTCTTCCAGAAAATGCATTCATGACGAGACACACGTTTGCCTACCTGGGAACTACCGATGAGAGTACAGTACGCCTATCGGCTCAAGGCATGTTACCCTAATTCAAAAGGATTTTTTTTCTTCTCTCCGTTTCAGAACAATCCATGTGCTAATCAACCTATGTTGTACTATTATCAATTTATTACGATACGATTCCCTCCTTTTCAAAGTTTCAAAATTTTCTCGAGACCATACCTGTCAGATTCAAATTTTCAAACTAGCTGCAGAACGTAGCATGGAAGCACTAACCGATCACATGGTGTAATCCGGAATCTCCTTATCTATATAAGAAACTCACTGCACGAGCTAATCTACACAAGAACTACAAACTTCTGATATAACTCAACACATACCCAAACCTTTCTTAGTTCAACAAAACCCCATATCCAAATGTCAAATCTCCCAACAGCATATGCTGAATCTTCAAATGCAGCAAAAATTCATCCCTTCCTTCAGCTTACTACTTTACACTATCAAGAGAGGTATCAAAAACTCAAGCATAAAGAAGTTCTTACTATTAGCAGTATTGATTGGCAACGAATAGGAATGTTTGATTTCAGTGGTTTGCTGGCAAGATCACTACAACCTAATACACCCTGGCGCCGTTTCTTCGACATCCTAGAACCATCATATGATGAACTAGTGTATGACTTCTTGTCCACTTTCTATTACAAATCTAATGAAAATCTTGCCAATGAATCCATTCATTTTCAACTTTGTGGGCAATTTCATACTATGTCATTAACAGAATTCGCAGTTCATCTGGGCATATATACAGATGAAGAAGTCAAACAACCCATTTTTACGGAGGCATCAACATCTGGTTCCTCCGCGAATATGGTAAATTATTGGCAATACCATTCATTAAAAGAATGGTGTATCAACAATAATTCTACAAGCTTCATAGACCCTTGTTATCAATATATGCACCGTGTTTTAGCCTACACTATCACGGGGCGCAAACATAATATACACAGGGTTAAAAAAATCGAACTTTTCTATTTGTATAGTATTTTTGAGCAAGTTCCCTGTAATATTGCCCACGAGCTTGCTGAATATTTTTCTAGTCAACAATCAAATCCTTTGAGAAGTCTCATGGGAGGGTCTTACATTACAAAAATAGCACAATCATTAGGTGTTTTAAGTGATCAGATTATCCAGGGATTATCTCCACCAAAGGCACCTGGGATTGAAAATCCTTACACCATGAGGCTAACTCCTGTTCATATTGGTACACTAACACAACTATCACAGTCGGAGGGAGCTCCAGTTATCTTAGAGAATACCTCCCCACAAAATTTACAACAATCATTTTTGCAGTTTCCTCAACCGTCTTTTTATCAGTTTAATATACAACCACTGCTGCCATACATACAAGAACCTATTACAACTAACTTACCCCAACCTTTATTACCAAACGTCTTACCAAGCTTCCCACCGTTACCTTTCGAGGAAAATTCAATGATACAAGGAACTTGGTTTGATGAAAACATGGTGACTCAAGAGCAGTTAGAATCAGAACCCTTTTTGCAAGCACCATTAATGCCACATTCTTTCCAATCACTGTTGAACGAAGTAGAACAACTGCCACCAACTGATATGGCAGGCCCAAGTACGATGCCTCAAATGAATCTACCTCCAGATTCATTGGGAGACGAAGTGACTAGGTTAAACAATCAAGTTCAAAATTTGTCTCAACAAATAAGATGGTTGACAGAAAGAAATCAATGGTTGGAAAGCATGCTGATACAAATAACTGATCATATGCAACTGCCTCTACCACTTCCACCACCTTATAATCCTGAATTTGATCCATTACACAATTTATTTCAAATGTAAATTTGTTCAATAGATTGTCAAACAAACAATGCTATCATTGCTAATGTGAAACAATGTTTTGATGTAATTAATGTTGTGCTATATTGATGCTTATTTGATTTAAACAATGCTTCAACTTTATTTGTTTTCCTCGCTTAACTAGAAGTGCTATGTGGTCCATGCAACGAAACGCGTAATTTTGGGTGCACACTTAATTACGGGGTTCGATGCATGAGAATCATAGTAAGCCTTGTTAAGTAAGGTGGCATATAAAAACATTATGTGGTTATGTGATTATCCATTATTTGCTCATTTGTACACACGATTGTTTGCATAATATCTACATTACAAATCCAGCATGACATAGTGCCATGCAACACAATTTCTATACAATGATCCTCGTAAATTCCTCAAAATTTACAGCATCAAACAATGATTTGATTATTTTTCTAATCATTACAATTACATTCTACGGTCTCTTTCGAATAAATTTCGGGACGAAATTTTCTAAAGTAGGGGAGACTGTAACCACCCTGGTTTTCACACTCGCATTTATTCCGACTTGCATGGTAACAAATACCGTATTTGGAATGAAACTTATTTGAACATACTTGCTTTGTGCTTATACATGCTTATACAAACACAAACACATGAAACAATTGCAAATGTGTTGAGTTTTATGCTATTAAACAAGACTACATAAACTATAAGGATCTATTTGACAATCTTTGAAACTTGCTTGAAATTATCACATTTTAATTTCGAGGAATAAAGTGTCATTTTTGAAACTATATAAGTACAAGGGTTAAAAGTGCAATTATTTCAAACTACAAGTTTAGGGTCCTTTTGGTCATTTTTGAAACCTATTTATAAAAGAAATAAATATAATTTATTTTAATTATAAAAATCTAAGGTTCATTTGGTCATTTCCTCAAACTTAAACTCTAGGGACTAAAATTGATTTTCTTAAACTCATTTTAACTAAACATCCTAACCTGGTTAACTTATAAATAAGGATTCCTTCTTTAAAGCTTAACTCATTTAACTGAAATATGTTAACTGAGTTAGTCCCTATATAATAAATTCTTCTTTAAAACTTAACTCAGTTAGTTTAACTAACTGACTATTACAGGGACCATTTGTGACATTTCCCAAAACTTCAGGGACCAATTATGTACTTTTGATGAAAGTTGAGGGGCTGTTATTGTATTTTTTCGAAAGTTTAGGGACCAATTTTGTAAAGTGTCATTTTTGAAACTATATAAGTACAAGGGTTAAAAGTGCAATTATTTCAAACTACAAGTTTAGGGTCCTTTTGGTCATTTTTGAAACCTATTTATAAAAGAAATAAATATAATTTATTTTAATTATAAAAATCTAAGGTTCATTTGGTCATTTCCTCAAACTTAAACTCTAGGAACTAAAATTGATTTTCTTAAACTCATTTTAACTAAACATCCTAACCTGGTTAACTTATAAATAAGGATTCCTTCTTTAAAGCTTAACTCAGTTAACTCATTTAACTGAAATATGTTAACTGAGTTAGTCCCTATATAATAAATTCTTCTTTAAAGCTTAACTCAGTTAGTTTAACTAACTGACTATTACAGGGACCATTTGTGACATTTCCCAAAACTTCAGGGACCAATTATGTACTTTTGATGAAAGTTGAGGGGCAGTTATTGTATTTTTTTCGAAAGTTTAGGGACCAATTTTGTAAAAAATGAAACTTGAGGGGGGCAAAGTGTAAAATCTCAAAAATAGGATTAAAAGGGGGTCTCCTATGTTGAGAACCGGCCCTAGTGTGGATCGAACTCGCGACCTCTCGTTTGTGACACGAACGACTTAGCCAGTTTTTCCTCCAGGCAGGAGCTGATATATTTAGAACATTAATTCTTATATATACTAATTTAGATTTAATATTATTAATTTAATATTAATTTCTGAAATTTAAAAAGGTTTATACTTAAACCTTAAAGAAACGGCCAACAGCAGGACTCGAACCCGCGTCGGACCGAAACAAACCACGCTTTAACCAGCTGGACTACCAGCAATCATGTGATGGATGTTGGGTTGTATTATATATATACAAATATTAAAACCGAACTGAATTATAAATTCAGCAACAGCAGGTTACGGGATTTCGAACAAACCCACCGAAAATCGATCTGTTCCACTTGTTTACATGATTAACTTATCCGAAATCAACCCCTACATGTTCCCAACATTATTGCCAATCCATTTACCCACTAGTTCGACACAATTATGTGCCAACCGATTCATAATTGAAATTTTTTTTAAAAAAAATTTAAAACCAATCGATTCCACTACGTTATGTCGGATTTGGGAACGAATTAATGGGTTATATAAACTCCCTGGACCTTCACGAACCTCTCACACCTTTCAAATTACACTAATACATCGGAAATACTCGTCTGACCGGTTCTGCAAGTCTCGCCGGAAACCAGTCGCCGGAGATCATTCGATACGCACATCCGAACGATACCGGATCAGTTTTTCTTGTTCAATCGGTATGTTCACCCTTATATTATGTTCCTGTAAACTTAATTTCATTATAATCCAGTATTGATATAGTAATCGGGCTGTTTGACTTACGTTGACCACGCATTTGGGGAAGATGATGAACAGTATTGTTCATCATCTAATTATTATAAATTTAGGCTTTTATTTTTAATTCGTAATAAATCAGTTATAATTAGTTAAAATCCGAAAATTTTAACATGTTTACTTTAAATACTGATGCACTTGTTAAAAATATAAAATTAGCCAAAATGTTTATAAAACAAATTTTTACGAATTAAAACAGTTTTAAACATTAAAAATTCATAACAAATTCGATTTTCCGAAATAATTACTGAAATTTTTAGGCTAATTATTTTAAGTAATAATCTTTACAAAAATAATACTGTTGCTCACATTTTATATAAATTTGATATTTATATAAATAAATCAGTATTTATACTTATAAATATAGTTTAATTTAATTAAATTATATAACTATATAAATTTTATCCAAGACTATTTTTATGACAAAATATGCATTATTCTGAGTTTATATAAATTAAGAATCTGAATTTTTATTATATTTAATTATTTAGATAATTAAACTTATATAAACTTATTTATTGTTATTTTAACCATTTTAATTCATTTTTGTTGTTTAAAATGATTCCAAGGCTATAATAATTATTTTAAATCAGAAATACCAAGGTTCAATAATTAAAAATGTTATTTTTAATTATTCGGATTTAATATAATTATTTTGATAATTAATCATATAATTATCATATGTATTCTTTTAAACAAAATATTTATTATTTATCAATTAGTAAATATTTCAACCATATAAATTAATTTATAATTTTTATAAATTAATTATATTACTTGTACAATATTTTACCTATAATCATTATATTTAATTATGTTATTTAATTATACTAGTTAAATATATTTGATTTATTACAAATGTTTATATTAAATCATTTGTACAATTTGTGTAATTTTATTATTTATGATAAATAAATATTTTTTCATAAATAATTCCGTTACCTCATATTCATTTTCCGAGTTCTCTATTAGGTTATCCAAACCTTATAGTCACCATTTAAACACAACACTACCGAATCCTATAGATTAGGATTTCCAATTATCCAATTATCCAATTAAACATTATTGTTGATACATATTCCATATTGTTGCATGTTTAATCAATTAGAGTGACGTGGAATCTTATTTCCAAGAACTCTCACATTTGCATACTCGTTAGGACTTACTCGTAATCAAGGTGAGTTCATAGTCCCTTTTTACATTATTTTTGGGATGAAACATATGATTTATATGCAACAAAACGATTTCGATATTCTAACAATGTTTTCAAAACGATTGCAATGGTTTATACTAAACTAATAACGATTTCTATAATGTGAACGAATTTGTTTGGTGGTATTTACATAACGAATGACATTCATTAACATAGATCAAGCCGACCAGTATTAGGTTATGGTACCATAGGATCCGACAAATCCCGTTATCAGACCAAACCCATGGTTATGTGTGGGTTAGGTGGTAGCGACTGAATCTGATGAACTGTTAACTACCCTTTGGAGGTTTGTTAATACTATTTTTTTTGAACGATTGGGAACGATGAACGAGTCACAAAGGTTTGAATGTTGTTAACAAGCCAACCAAAGAGTAGTGTTCACAATTAAAACAAGAACGATTGTACGAGTAAACGAATTGAACGATTTGGAACGATTTGAATGAGTTAAACGAATGAATAATGTGCTATAATGAGAACGAGTTAAACAATGTTACACAACGATGCTTACGAAACTATATAAATCATACGAGTTTTATTATGAGAACGATTTATGGTTTGGTTTACATAAACAAATGTTTTGGGTTAAGATTCATGGCAATGGTTATAAATTATGGCCAATCTATTTTGATTTGGTTATTCTTTTATAATACAAATGGTTTACAAAACAAGGTTTTCTAATATCAATCAACGAAGTTGTACAAGTTATTTCAACACACAAACGAGCCATGAATCTAATACTCACACAAAAACCTATGAATTCACTCAACCGTTTGTTGACCCAAATATTTTCCCTAACATATGTTTCAGGTGACAATGTTTGATGATATGAATTGCAAGAATATATACATAGGATTGATCAAGACTTTTGCCTTAGATTAAATCCGAACTTATCACTTGTGAAACAATTTATGTTGTATTTGTCTATGTACTCTTATATTTTTCAGATGTGAATGCAATCTATTGAACTAAACTTAAATTATATTTCAACTTAACATAATCTCCATGTGCTCAAATGCATTCTATCAAGTTTTGTGACACCTTTGGCTTTTCCGCCTCCGGCCGGGGTGTTACAGGTTGGTATCAGAGCCATGGTTATAGGGATTTAGGTTATTAGAAATTACTTTTGACCTAGACTATAACTTACCTAGGACACTTTCCATTAGTAACTCTTCCGTTATCTTTGCCTTGTCTTCATCTCTATTCTTATCTTTTGTAACCAATGCCTCGTCACAACAGATCTTATCTTTAGATTTTACAAATGCTCATCACCTATCCTTAGGTGTTTATTTTCAAAACCTCTTCTGATTTTTAAATTTCTCATCAAAGTCTTGGGCTCTAATAACGAACTCGTGCAATCTGGAAGGGTGGATGCCTGTATTCTGAGTTTTCTGTCTAGGCAAGCACTTCGTATAAATCTCATCAGACGCGAGACCAGTTGTGCTTACCTGGGAATTCTTGGGATGAGTATCCACTTATAGGCTAAAGCATGACTTCACCAAGTTATAAGAACCCAACTGCTTTGACTTGTCATTGATGTCATTTATTCGTGGAATAAATGATATCCATCTTGTTACGTGTCTTCTTTGATCCTCATTGATTTTATGAAACTACATTACCCCATTATGAAATCACTATAATCTTTCTTCCAGAAAATGCATTCATGACGAGACACACGTTTGCCTACCTGGGAACTACCGATGAGAGTACAGTACGCCTATCGGCTCAAGGCATGTTACCCTAATTCAAAAGGACTTTTTTTCTTCTCTCCGTTTCAGAACAATCCATGTGCTAATCAACCTATGTTGTACTATTATCAATTTATTACGATACGATTCCCTCCTTTTCAAAGTTTCAAAATTTTCTCGAGACCATACCTGTCAGATTCAAATTTTCAAACTAGCTGCAGAACGTAGCATGGAAGCACTAACCGATCACATGGTGTAATCCGGAATCTCCTTATCTATATAAGAAACTCACTGCACGAGCTAATCTACACAAGAACTACAAACTTCTGATATAACTCAACACATACCCAAACCTTTCTTAGTTCAACAAAACCCCATATCCAAATGTCAAATCTCCCAACAGCATATGCTGAATCTTCAAATGCAGCAAAAATTCATCCCTTCCTTCAGTTTACTACTTTACACTATCAAGAGAGGTATCAAAAACTCAAGCATAAAGAAGTTCTTACTATTAGCAGTATTGATTGGCAACGAATAGGAATGTTTGATTTCAGTGGTTTGCTGGCAAGATCACTACAACCTAATACACCCTGGCGCCGTTTCTTCGACATCCTAGAACCATCATATGATGAACTAGTGTATGACTTCTTGTCCACTTTCTATTACAAATCTAATGAAAATCTTGCCAATGAATCCATTCATTTTCAACTTTGTGGGCAATTTCATACTATGTCATTAACAGAATTCGCAGTTCATCTGGGCATATATACAGATGAAGAAGTCAAACAACCCATTTTTACGGAGGCATCAACATCTGGTTCCTCCGCGAATATGGTAAATTATTGGCAATACCATTCATTAAAAGAATGGTGTATCAACAATAATTCTACAAGCTTCATAGACCCTTGTTATCAATATATGCACCGTGTTTTAGCCTACACTATCACGGGGCGCAAACATAATATACACAGGGTTAAAACAATCGAACTTTTCTATTTGTATAGTATTTTTGAGCAAGTTCCCTGTAATATTGCCCACGAGCTTGCTGAATATTTTTCTAGTCAACAATCAAATCCTTTGAGAAGTCTCATGGGAGGGTCTTACATTACAAAAATAGCACAATCATTAGGTGTTTTAAGTGATCAGATTATCCAGGGATTATCTCCACCAAAGGCACCTGGGATTGAAAATCCTTACACCATGAGGCTAACTCCTGTTCATATTGGTACACTAACACAACTATCACAGTCGGAGGGAGCTCCAGTTATCTTAGAGAATACCTCCCCACAAAATTTACAACAATCATTTTTGCAGTTTCCTCAACCGTCTTTTTATCAGTTTAATATACAACCACTGCTGCCATACATACAAGAACCTATTACAACTAACTTACCCCAACCTTTATTACCGAACGTCTTACCAAGCTTCCCACCGTTACCTTTCGAGGAAAATTCAATGATACAAGGAACTTGGTTTGATGAAAACATGGTGACTCAAGAGCAGTTAGAATCAGAACCCTTTTTGCAAGCACCATTAATGCCACATTCTTTCCAATCACTGTTGAACGAAGTAGAACAACTGCCACCAACTGATATGGCAGGCCCAAGTACGATGCCTCAAATGAATCTACCTCCAGATTCATTGGGAGACGAAGTGACTAGGTTAAACAATCAAGTTCAAAATTTGTCTCAACAAATAAGATGGTTGACAGAAAGAAATCAATGGTTGGAAAGCATGCTGATACAAATAACTGATCATATGCAACTGCCTCTACCACTTCCACCACCTTATAATCCTGAATTTGATCCATTACACAATTTATTTCAAATGTAAATTTGTTCAATAGATTGTCAAACAAACAATGCTATCATTGCTAATGTGAAACAATGTTTTGATGTAATTAATGTTGTGCTATATTGATGCTTATTTGATTTAAACAATGCTTCAACTTTATTTGTTTTCCTCGCTTAACTAGAAGTGCTATGTGGTCCATGCAACGAAACGCGTAATTTTGGGTGCACACTTAATTACGGGGTTCGATGCATGAGAATCATAGTAAGCCTTGTTAAGTAAGGTGGCATATAAAAACATTATGTGGTTATGTGATTATCCATTATTTGCTCATTTGTACACACGATTGTTTGCATAATATCTACATTACAAATCCAGCATGACATAGTGCCATGCAACACAATTTCTATACAATGATCCTCGTAAATTCCTCAAAATTTACAGCATCAAACAATGATTTGATTATTTTTCTAATCATTACAATTACATTCTACGGTCTCTTTCGAATAAATTTCGGGACGAAATTTTCTAAAGTAGGGGAGACTGTAACCACCCTGGTTTTCACACTCGCATTTATTCCGACTTGCATGGTAACAAATACCGTATTTGGAATGAAACTTATTTGAACATACTTGCTTTGTGCTTATACATGCTTATACAAACACAAACACATGAAACAATTGCAAATGTGTTGAGTTTTATGCTATTAAACAAGACTACATAAACTATAAGGATCTATTTGACAATCTTTGAAACTTGCTTGAAATTATCACATTTTAATTTCGAGGAATAAAGTGTCATTTTTGAAACTATATAAGTACAAGGGTTAAAAGTGCAATTATTTCAAACTACAAGTTTAGGGTCCTTTTGGTCATTTTTGAAACCTATTTATAAAAGAAATAAATATAATTTATTTTAATTATAAAAATCTAAGGTTCATTTGGTCATTTCCTCAAACTTAAACTCTAGGGACTAAAATTGATTTTCTTAAACTCATTTTAACTAAACATCCTAACCTGGTTAACTTATAAATAAGGATTCCTTCTTTAAAGCTTAACTCATTTAACTGAAATATGTTAACTGAGTTAGTCCCTATATAATAAATTCTTCTTTAAAACTTAACTCAGTTAGTTTAACTAACTGACTATTACAGGGACCATTTGTGACATTTCCCAAAACTTCAGGGACCAATTATGTACTTTTGATGAAAGTTGAGGGGCTGTTATTGTATTTTTTCGAAAGTTTAGGGACCAATTTTGTAAAGTGTCATTTTTGAAACTATATAAGTACAAGGGTTAAAAGTGCAATTATTTCAAACTACAAGTTTAGGGTCCTTTTGGTCATTTTTGAAACCTATTTATAAAAGAAATAAATATAATTTATTTTAATTATAAAAATCTAAGGTTCATTTGGTCATTTCCTCAAACTTAAACTCTAGGAACTAAAATTGATTTTCTTAAACTCATTTTAACTAAACATCCTAACCTGGTTAACTTATAAATAAGGATTCCTTCTTTAAAGCTTAACTCAGTTAACTCATTTAACTGAAATATGTTAACTGAGTTAGTCCCTATATAATAAATTCTTCTTTAAAGCTTAACTCAGTTAGTTTAACTAACTGACTATTACAGGGACCATTTGTGACATTTCCCAAAACTTCAGGGACCAATTATGTACTTTTGATGAAAGTTGAGGGGCAGTTATTGTATTTTTTTCGAAAGTTTAGGGACCAATTTTGTAAAAAATGAAACTTGAGGGGGGCAAAGTGTAAAATCTCAAAAATAGGATTAAAAGGGGGTCTCCTATGTTGAGAACCGGCCCTAGTGTGGATCGAACTCGCGACCTCTCGTTTGTGACACGAACGACTTAGCCAGTTTTTCCTCCAGGCAGGAGCTGATATATTTAGAACATTAATTCTTATATATACTAATTTAGATTTAATATTATTAATTTAATATTAATTTCTGAAATTTAAAAAGGTTTATACTTAAACCTTAAAGAAACGGCCAACAGCAGGACTCGAACCCGCGTCGGACCGAAACAAACCACGCTTTAACCAGCTGGACTACCAGCAATCATGTGATGGATGTTGGGTTGTATTATATATATACAAATATTAAAACCGAACTGAATTATAAATTCAGCAACAGCAGGTTACGGGATTTCGAACAAACCCACCGAAAATCGATCTGTTCCACTTGTTTACATGATTAACTTATCCGAAATCAACCCCTACATGTTCCCAACATTATTGCCAATCCATTTACCCACTAGTTCGACACAATTATGTGCCAACCGATTCATAATTGAAATTTTTTTTAAAAAAAATTTAAAACCAATCGATTCCACTACGTTATGTCGGATTTGGGAACGAATTAATGGGTTATATAAACTCCCTGGACCTTCACGAACCTCTCACACCTTTCAAATTACACTAATACATCGGAAATACTCGTCTGACCGGTTCTGCAAGTCTCGCCGGAAACCAGTCGCCGGAGATCATTCGATACGCACATCCGAACGATACCGGATCAGTTTTTCTTGTTCAATCGGTATGTTCACCCTTATATTATGTTCCTGTAAACTTAATTTCATTATAATCCAGTATTGATATAGTAATCGGGCTGTTTGACTTACGTTGACCACGCATTTGGGGAAGATGATGAACAGTATTGTTCATCATCTAATTATTATAAATTTAGGCTTTTATTTTTAATTCGTAATAAATCAGTTATAATTAGTTAAAATCCGAAAATTTTAACATGTTTACTTTAAATACTGATGCACTTGTTAAAAATATAAAATTAGCCAAAATGTTTATAAAACAAATTTTTACGAATTAAAACAGTTTTAAACATTAAAAATTCATAACAAATTCGATTTTCCGAAATAATTACTGAAATTTTTAGGCTAATTATTTTAAGTAATAATCTTTACAAAAATAATACTGTTGCTCACATTTTATATAAATTTGATATTTATATAAATAAATCAGTATTTATACTTATAAATATAGTTTAATTTAATTAAATTATATAACTATATAAATTTTATCCAAGACTATTTTTATGACAAAATATGCATTATTCTGAGTTTATATAAATTAAGAATCTGAATTTTTATTATATTTAATTATTTAGATAATTAAACTTATATAAACTTATTTATTGTTATTTTAACCATTTTAATTCATTTTTGTTGTTTAAAATGATTCCAAGGCTATAATAATTATTTTAAATCAGAAATACCAAGGTTCAATAATTAAAAATGTTATTTTTAATTATTCGGATTTAATATAATTATTTTGATAATTAATCATATAATTATCATATGTATTCTTTTAAACAAAATATTTATTATTTATCAATTAGTAAATATTTCAACCATATAAATTAATTTATAATTTTTATAAATTAATTATATTACTTGTACAATATTTTACCTATAATCATTATATTTAATTATGTTATTTAATTATACTAGTTAAATATATTTGATTTATTACAAATGTTTATATTAAATCATTTGTACAATTTGTGTAATTTTATTATTTATGATAAATAAATATTTTTTCATAAATAATTCCGTTACCTCATATTCATTTTCCGAGTTCTCTATTAGGTTATCCAAACCTTATAGTCACCATTTAAACACAACACTACCGAATCCTATAGATTAGGATTTCCAATTATCCAATTATCCAATTAAACATTATTGTTGATACATATTCCATATTGTTGCATGTTTAATCAATTAGAGTGACGTGGAATCTTATTTCCAAGAACTCTCACATTTGCATACTCGTTAGGACTTACTCGTAATCAAGGTGAGTTCATAGTCCCTTTTTACATTATTTTTGGGATGAAACATATGATTTATATGCAACAAAACGATTTCGATATTCTAACAATGTTTTCAAAACGATTGCAATGGTTTATACTAAACTAATAACGATTTCTATAATGTGAACGAATTTGTTTGGTGGTATTTACATAACGAATGACATTCATTAACATAGATCAAGCCGACCAGTATTAGGTTATGGTACCATAGGATCCGACAAATCCCGTTATCAGACCAAACCCATGGTTATGTGTGGGTTAGGTGGTAGCGACTGAATCTGATGAACTGTTAACTACCCTTTGGAGGTTTGTTAATACTATTTTTTTTGAACGATTGGGAACGATGAACGAGTCACAAAGGTTTGAATGTTGTTAACAAGCCAACCAAAGAGTAGTGTTCACAATTAAAACAAGAACGATTGTACGAGTAAACGAATTGAACGATTTGGAACGATTTGAATGAGTTAAACGAATGAATAATGTGCTATAATGAGAACGAGTTAAACAATGTTACACAACGATGCTTACGAAACTATATAAATCATACGAGTTTTATTATGAGAACGATTTATGGTTTGGTTTACATAAACAAATGTTTTGGGTTAAGATTCATGGCAATGGTTATAAATTATGGCCAATCTATTTTGATTTGGTTATTCTTTTATAATACAAATGGTTTACAAAACAAGGTTTTCTAATATCAATCAACGAAGTTGTACAAGTTATTTCAACACACAAACGAGCCATGAATCTAATACTCACACAAAAACCTATGAATTCACTCAACCGTTTGTTGACCCAAATATTTTCCCTAACATATGTTTCAGGTGACAATGTTTGATGATATGAATTGCAAGAATATATACATAGGATTGATCAAGACTTTTGCCTTAGATTAAATCCGAACTTATCACTTGTGAAACAATTTATGTTGTATTTGTCTATGTACTCTTATATTTTTCAGATGTGAATGCAATCTATTGAACTAAACTTAAATTATATTTCAACTTAACATAATCTCCATGTGCTCAAATGCATTCTATCAAGTTTTGTGACACCTTTGGCTTTTCCGCCTCCGGCCGGGGTGTTACAGGTTGGTATCAGAGCCATGGTTATAGGGATTTAGGTTATTAGAAATTACTTTTGACCTAGACTATAACTTACCTAGGACACTTTCCATTAGTAACTCTTCCGTTATCTTTGCCTTGTCTTCATCTCTATTCTTATCTTTTGTAACCAATGCCTCGTCACAACAGATCTTATCTTTAGATTTTACAAATGCTCATCACCTATCCTTAGGTGTTTATTTTCAAAACCTCTTCTGATTTTTAAATTTCTCATCAAAGTCTTGGGCTCTAATAACGAACTCGTGCAATCTGGAAGGGTGGATGCCTGTATTCTGAGTTTTCTGTCTAGGCAAGCACTTCGTATAAATCTCATCAGACGCGAGACCAGTTGTGCTTACCTGGGAATTCTTGGGATGAGTATCCACTTATAGGCTAAAGCATGACTTCACCAAGTTATAAGAACCCAACTGCTTTGACTTGTCATTGATGTCATTTATTCGTGGAATAAATGATATCCATCTTGTTACGTGTCTTCTTTGATCCTCATTGATTTTATGAAACTACATTACCCCATTATGAAATCACTATAATCTTTCTTCCAGAAAATGCATTCATGACGAGACACACGTTTGCCTACCTGGGAACTACCGATGAGAGTACAGTACGCCTATCGGCTCAAGGCATGTTACCCTAATTCAAAAGGATTTTTTTTCTTCTCTCCGTTTCAGAACAATCCATGTGCTAATCAACCTATGTTGTACTATTATCAATTTATTACGATACGATTCCCTCCTTTTCAAAGTTTCAAAATTTTCTCGAGACCATACCTGTCAGATTCAAATTTTCAAACTAGCTGCAGAACGTAGCATGGAAGCACTAACCGATCACATGGTGTAATCCGGAATCTCCTTATCTATATAAGAAACTCACTGCACGAGCTAATCTACACAAGAACTACAAACTTCTGATATAACTCAACACATACCCAAACCTTTCTTAGTTCAACAAAACCCCATATCCAAATGTCAAATCTCCCAACAGCATATGCTGAATCTTCAAATGCAGCAAAAATTCATCCCTTCCTTCAGTTTACTACTTTACACTATCAAGAGAGGTATCAAAAACTCAAGCATAAAGAAGTTCTTACTATTAGCAGTATTGATTGGCAACGAATAGGAATGTTTGATTTCAGTGGTTTGCTGGCAAGATCACTACAACCTAATACACCCTGGCGCCGTTTCTTCGACATCCTAGAACCATCATATGATGAACTAGTGTATGACTTCTTGTCCACTTTCTATTACAAATCTAATGAAAATCTTGCCAATGAATCCATTCATTTTCAACTTTGTGGGCAATTTCATACTATGTCATTAACAGAATTCGCAGTTCATCTGGGCATATATACAGATGAAGAAGTCAAACAACCCATTTTTACGGAGGCATCAACATCTGGTTCCTCCGCGAATATGGTAAATTATTGGCAATACCATTCATTAAAAGAATGGTGTATCAACAATAATTCTACAAGCTTCATAGACCCTTGTTATCAATATATGCACCGTGTTTTAGCCTACACTATCACGGGGCGCAAACATAATATACACAGGGTTAAAACAATCGAACTTTTCTATTTGTATAGTATTTTTGAGCAAGTTCCCTGTAATATTGCCCACGAGCTTGCTGAATATTTTTCTAGTCAACAATCAAATCCTTTGAGAAGTCTCATGGGAGGGTCTTACATTACAAAAATAGCACAATCATTAGGTGTTTTAAGTTATCAGATTATCCAGGGATTATCTCCACCAAAGGCACCTGGGATTGAAAATCCTTACACCATGAGGCTAACTCCTGTTCATATTGGTACACTAACACAACTATCACAGTCGGAGGGAGCTCCAGTTATCTTAGAGAATACCTCCCCACAAAATTTACAACAATCATTTTTGCAGTTTCCTCAACCGTCTTTTTATCAGTTTAATATACAACCACTGCTGCCATACATACAAGAACCTATTACAACTAACTTACCCCAACCTTTATTACCGAACGTCTTACCAAGCTTCCCACCGTTACCTTTCGAGGAAAATTCAATGATACAAGGAACTTGGTTTGATGAAAACATGGTGACTCAAGAGCAGTTAGAATCAGAACCCTTTTTGCAAGCACCATTAATGCCACATTCTTTCCAATCACTGTTGAACGAAGTAGAACAACTGCCACCAACTGATATGGCAGGCCCAAGTACGATGCCTCAAATGAATCTACCTCCAGATTCATTGGGAGACGAAGTGACTAGGTTAAACAATCAAGTTCAAAATTTGTCTCAACAAATAAGATGGTTGACAGAAAGAAATCAATGGTTGGAAAGCATGCTGATACAAATAACTGATCATATGCAACTGCCTCTACCACTTCCACCACCTTATAATCCTGAATTTGATCCATTACACAATTTATTTCAAATGTAAATTTGTTCAATAGATTGTCAAACAAACAATGCTATCATTGCTAATGTGAAACAATGTTTTGATGTAATTAATGTTGTGCTATATTGATGCTTATTTGATTTAAACAATGCTTCAACTTTATTTGTTTTCCTCGCTTAACTAGAAGTGCTATGTGGTCCATGCAACGAAACGCGTAATTTTGGGTGCACACTTAATTACGGGGTTCGATGCATGAGAATCATAGTAAGCCTTGTTAAGTAAGGTGGCATATAAAAACATTATGTGGTTATGTGATTATCCATTATTTGCTCATTTGTACACACGATTGTTTGCATAATATCTACATTACAAATCCAGCATGACATAGTGCCATGCAACACAATTTCTATACAATGATCCTCGTAAATTCCTCAAAATTTACAGCATCAAACAATGATTTGATTATTTTTCTAATCATTACAATTACATTCTACGGTCTCTTTCGAATAAATTTCGGGACGAAATTTTCTAAAGTAGGGGAGACTGTAACCACCCTGGTTTTCACACTCGCATTTATTCCGACTTGCATGGTAACAAATACCGTATTTGGAATGAAACTTATTTGAACATACTTGCTTTGTGCTTATACATGCTTATACAAACACAAACACATGAAACAATTGCAAATGTGTTGAGTTTTATGCTATTAAACAAGACTACATAAACTATAAGGATCTATTTGACAATCTTTGAAACTTGCTTGAAATTATCACATTTTAATTTCGAGGAATAAAGTGTCATTTTTGAAACTATATAAGTACAAGGGTTAAAAGTGCAATTATTTCAAACTACAAGTTTAGGGTCCTTTTGGTCATTTTTGAAACCTATTTATAAAAGAAATAAATATAATTTATTTTAATTATAAAAATCTAAGGTTCATTTGGTCATTTCCTCAAACTTAAACTCTAGGGACTAAAATTGATTTTCTTAAACTCATTTTAACTAAACATCCTAACCTGGTTAACTTATAAATAAGGATTCCTTCTTTAAAGCTTAACTCATTTAACTGAAATATGTTAACTGAGTTAGTCCCTATATAATAAATTCTTCTTTAAAACTTAACTCAGTTAGTTTAACTAACTGACTATTACAGGGACCATTTGTGACATTTCCCAAAACTTCAGGGACCAATTATGTACTTTTGATGAAAGTTGAGGGGCTGTTATTGTATTTTTTCGAAAGTTTAGGGACCAATTTTGTAAAGTGTCATTTTTGAAACTATATAAGTACAAGGGTTAAAAGTGCAATTATTTCAAACTACAAGTTTAGGGTCCTTTTGGTCATTTTTGAAACCTATTTATAAAAGAAATAAATATAATTTATTTTAATTATAAAAATCTAAGGTTCATTTGGTCATTTCCTCAAACTTAAACTCTAGGAACTAAAATTGATTTTCTTAAACTCATTTTAACTAAACATCCTAACCTGGTTAACTTATAAATAAGGATTCCTTCTTTAAAGCTTAACTCAGTTAACTCATTTAACTGAAATATGTTAACTGAGTTAGTCCCTATATAATAAATTCTTCTTTAAAGCTTAACTCAGTTAGTTTAACTAACTGACTATTACAGGGACCATTTGTGACATTTCCCAAAACTTCAGGGACCAATTATGTACTTTTGATGAAAGTTGAGGGGCAGTTATTGTATTTTTTTCGAAAGTTTAGGGACCAATTTTGTAAAAAATGAAACTTGAGGGGGGCAAAGTGTAAAATCTCAAAAATAGGATTAAAAGGGGGTCTCCTATGTTGAGAACCGGCCCTAGTGTGGATCGAACTCGCGACCTCTCGTTTGTGACACGAACGACTTAGCCAGTTTTTCCTCCAGGCAGGAGCTGATATATTTAGAACATTAATTCTTATATATACTAATTTAGATTTAATATTATTAATTTAATATTAATTTCTGAAATTTAAAAAGGTTTATACTTAAACCTTAAAGAAACGGCCAACAGCAGGACTCGAACCCGCGTCGGACCGAAACAAACCACGCTTTAACCAGCTGGACTACCAGCAATCATGTGATGGATGTTGGGTTGTATTATATATATACAAATATTAAAACCGAACTGAATTATAAATTCAGCAACAGCAGGTTACGGGATTTCGAACAAACCCACCGAAAATCGATCTGTTCCACTTGTTTACATGATTAACTTATCCGAAATCAACCCCTACATGTTCCCAACATTATTTCCAATCCATTTACCCACTAGTTCGACACAATTATGTGCCAACCGATTCATAATTGAAATTTTTTTTAAAAAAAATTTAAAACCAATCGATTCCACTACGTTATGTCGGATTTGGGAACGAATTAATGGGTTATATAAACTCCCTGGACCTTCACGAACCTCTCACACCTTTCAAATTACACTAATACATCGGAAATACTCGTCTGACCGGTTCTGCAAGTCTCGCCGGAAACCAGTCGCCGGAGATCATTCGATACGCACATCCGAACGATACCGGATCAGTTTTTCTTGTTCAATCGGTATGTTCACCCTTATATTATGTTCCTGTAAACTTAATTTCATTATAATCCAGTATTGATATAGTAATCGGGCTGTTTGACTTACGTTGACCACGCATTTGGGGAAGATGATGAACAGTATTGTTCATCATCTAATTATTATAAATTTAGGCTTTTATTTTTAATTCGTAATAAATCAGTTATAATTAGTTAAAATCCGAAAATTTTAACATGTTTACTTTAAATACTGATGCACTTGTTAAAAATATAAAATTAGCCAAAATGTTTATAAAACAAATTTTTACGAATTAAAACAGTTTTAAACATTAAAAATTCATAACAAATTCGATTTTCCGAAATAATTACTGAAATTTTTAGGCTAATTATTTTAAGTAATAATCTTTACAAAAATAATACTGTTGCTCACATTTTATATAAATTTGATATTTATATAAATAAATCAGTATTTATACTTATAAATATAGTTTAATTTAATTAAATTATATAACTATATAAATTTTATCCAAGACTATTTTTATGACAAAATATGCATTATTCTGAGTTTATATAAATTAAGAATCTGAATTTTTATTATATTTAATTATTTAGATAATTAAACTTATATAAACTTATTTATTGTTATTTTAACCATTTTAATTCATTTTTGTTGTTTAAAATGATTCCAAGGCTATAATAATTATTTTAAATCAGAAATACCAAGGTTCAATAATTAAAAATGTTATTTTTAATTATTCAGATTTAATATAATTATTTTGATAATTAATCATATAATTATCATATGTATTCTTTTAAACAAAATATTTATTATTTATCAATTAGTAAATATTTCAACCATATAAATTAATTTATAATTTTTATAAATTAATTATATTACTTGTACAATATTTTACCTATAATCATTATATTTAATTATGTTATTTAATTATACTAGTTAAATATATTTGATTTATTACAAATGTTTATATTAAATCATTTGTACAATTTGTGTAATTTTATTATTTATGATAAATAAATATTTTTTCATAAATAATTCCGTTACCTCATATTCATTTTCCGAGTTCTCTATTAGGTTATCCAAACCTTATAGTCACCATTTAAACACAACACTACCGAATCCTATAGATTAGGATTTCCAATTATCCAATTATCCAATTAAACATTATTGTTGATACATATTCCATATTGTTGCATGTTTAATCAATTAGAGTGACGTGGAATCTTATTTCCAAGAACTCTCACATTTGCATACTCGTTAGGACTTACTCGTAATCAAGGTGAGTTCATAGTCCCTTTTTACATTATTTTTGGGATGAAACATATGATTTATATGCAACAAAACGATTTCGATATTCTAACAATGTTTTCAAAACGATTGCAATGGTTTATACTAAACTAATAACGATTTCTATAATGTGAACGAATTTGTTTGGTGGTATTTACATAACGAATGACATTCATTAACATAGATCAAGCCGACCAGTATTAGGTTATGGTACCATAGGATCCGACAAATCCCGTTATCAGACCAAACCCATGGTTATGTGTGGGTTAGGTGGTAGCGACTGAATCTGATGAACTGTTAACTACCCTTTGGAGGTTTGTTAATACTATTTTTTTTGAACGATTGGGAACGATGAACGAGTCACAAAGGTTTGAATGTTGTTAACAAGCCAACCAAAGAGTAGTGTTCACAATTAAAACAAGAACGATTGTACGAGTAAACGAATTGAACGATTTGAATGAGTTAAACGAATGAATAATGTGCTATAATGAGAACGAGTTAAACAATGTTACACAACGATGCTTACGAAACTATATAAATCATACGAGTTTTATTATGAGAACGATTTATGGTTTGGTTTACATAAACAAATGTTTTGGGTTAAGATTCATGGCAATGGTTATAAATTATGGCCAATCTATTTTGATTTGGTTATTCTTTTATAATACAAATGGTTTACAAAACAAGGTTTTCTAATATCAATCAACGAAGTTGTACAAGTTATTTCAACACACAAACGAGCCATGAATCTAATACTCACACAAAAACCTATGAATTCACTCAACCGTTTGTTGACCCAAATATTTTCCCTAACATATGTTTCAGGTGACAATGTTTGATGATATGAATTGCAAGAATATATACATAGGATTGATCAAGACTTTTGCCTTAGATTAAATCCGAACTTATCACTTGTGAAACAATTTATGTTGTATTTGTCTATGTACTCTTATATTTTTCAGATGTGAATGCAATCTATTGAACTAAACTTAAATTATATTTCAACTTAACATAATCTCCATGTGCTCAAATGCATTCTATCAAGTTTTGTGACACCTTTGGCTTTTCCGCCTCCGGCCGGGGTGTTACAGGTTGGTATCAGAGCCATGGTTATAGGGATTTAGGTTATTAGAAATTACTTTTGACCTAGACTATAACTTACCTAGGACACTTTCCATTAGTAATTCTTCCGTTATCTTTGCCTTGTCTTCATCTCTATTCTTATCTTTTGTAACCAATGCCTCGTCACAACAGATCTTATCTTTAGATTTTACAAATGCTCATCACCTATCCTTAGGTGTTTATTTTCAAAACCTCTTCTGATTTTTAAATTTCTCATCAAAGTCTTGGGCTCTAATAACGAACTCGTGCAATCTGGAAGGGTGGATGCCTGTATTCTGAGTTTTCTGTCTAGGCAAGCACTTCGTATAAATCTCATCAGACGCGAGACCAGTTGTGCTTACCTGGGAATTCTTGGGATGAGTATCCACTTATAGGCTAAAGCATGACTTCACCAAGTTATAAGAACCCAACTGCTTTGACTTGTCATTGATGTCATTTATTCGTGGAATAAATGATATCCATCTTGTTACGTGTCTTCTTTGATCCTCATTGATTTTATGAAACTACATTACCCCATTATGAAATCACTATAATCTTTCTTCCAGAAAATGCATTCATGACGAGACACACGTTTGCCTACCTGGGAACTACCGATGAGAGTACAGTACGCCTATCGGCTCAAGGCATGTTACCCTAATTCAAAAGGACTTTTTTTCTTCTCTCCGTTTCAGAACAATCCATGTGCTAATCAACCTATGTTGTACTATTATCAATTTATTACGATACGATTCCCTCCTTTTCAAAGTTTCAAAATTTTCTCGAGACCATACCTGTCAGATTCAAATTTTCAAACTAGCTGCAGAACGTAGCATGGAAGCACTAACCGATCACATGGTGTAATCCGGAATCTCCTTATCTATATAAGAAACTCACTGCACGAGCTAATCTACACAAGAACTACAAACTTCTGATATAACTCAACACATACCCAAACCTTTCTTAGTTCAACAAAACCCCATATCCAAATGTCAAATCTCCCAACAGCATATGCTGAATCTTCAAATGCAGCAAAAATTCATCCCTTCCTTCAGTTTACTACTTTACACTATCAAGAGAGGTATCAAAAACTCAAGCATAAAGAAGTTCTTACTATTAGCAGTATTGATTGGCAACGAATAGGAATGTTTGATTTCAGTGGTTTGCTGGCAAGATCACTACAACCTAATACACCCTGGCGCCGTTTCTTCGACATCCTAGAACCATCATATGATGAACTAGTGTATGACTTCTTGTCCACTTTCTATTACAAATCTAATGAAAATCTTGCCAATGAATCCATTCATTTTCAACTTTGTGGGCAATTTCATACTATGTCATTAACAGAATTCGCAGTTCATCTGGGCATATATACAGATGAAGAAGTCAAACAACCCATTTTTACGGAGGCATCAACATCTGGTTCCTCCGCGAATATGGTAAATTATTGGCAATACCATTCATTAAAAGAATGGTGTATCAACAATAATTCTACAAGCTTCATAGACCCTTGTTATCAATATATGCACCGTGTTTTAGCCTACACTATCACGGGGCGCAAACATAATATACACAGGGTTAAAACAATCGAACTTTTCTATTTGTATAGTATTTTTGAGCAAGTTCCCTGTAATATTGCCCACGAGCTTGCTGAATATTTTTCTAGTCAACAATCAAATCCTTTGAGAAGTCTCATGGGAGGGTCTTACATTACAAAAATAGCACAATCATTAGGTGTTTTAAGTGATCAGATTATCCAGGGATTATCTCCACCAAAGGCACCTGGGATTGAAAATCCTTACACCATGAGGCTAACTCCTGTTCATATTGGTACACTAACACAACTATCACAGTCGGAGGGAGCTCCAGTTATCTTAGAGAATACCTCCCCACAAAATTTACAACAATCATTTTTGCAGTTTCCTCAACCGTCTTTTTATCAGTTTAATATACAACCACTGCTGCCATACATACAAGAACCTATTACAACTAACTTACCCCAACCTTTATTACCGAACGTCTTACCAAGCTTCCCACCGTTACCTTTCGAGGAAAATTCAATGATACAAGGAACTTGGTTTGATGAAAACATGGTGACTCAAGAGCAGTTAGAATCAGAACCCTTTTTGCAAGCACCATTAATGCCACATTCTTTCCAATCACTGTTGAACGAAGTAGAACAACTGCCACCAACTGATATGGCAGGCCCAAGTACGATGCCTCAAATGAATCTACCTCCAGATTCATTGGGAGACGAAGTGACTAGGTTAAACAATCAAGTTCAAAATTTGTCTCAACAAATAAGATGGTTGACAGAAAGAAATCAATGGTTGGAAAGCATGCTGATACAAATAACTGATCATATGCAACTGCCTCTACCACTTCCACCACCTTATAATCCTGAATTTGATCCATTACACAATTTATTTCAAATGTAAATTTGTTCAATAGATTGTCAAACAAACAATGCTATCATTGCTAATGTGAAACAATGTTTTGATGTAATTAATGTTGTGCTATATTGATGCTTATTTGATTTAAACAATGCTTCAACTTTATTTGTTTTCCTCGCTTAACTAGAAGTGCTATGTGGTCCATGCAACGAAACGCGTAATTTTGGGTGCACACTTAATTACGGGGTTCGATGCATGAGAATCATAGTAAGCCTTGTTAAGTAAGGTGGCATATAAAAACATTATGTGGTTATGTGATTATCCATTATTTGCTCATTTGTACACACGATTGTTTGCATAATATCTACATTACAAATCCAGCATGACATAGTGCCATGCAACACAATTTCTATACAATGATCCTCGTAAATTCCTCAAAATTTACAGCATCAAACAATGATTTGATTATTTTTCTAATCATTACAATTACATTCTACGGTCTCTTTCGAATAAATTTCGGGACGAAATTTTCTAAAGTAGGGGAGACTGTAACCACCCTGGTTTTCACACTCGCATTTATTCCGACTTGCATGGTAACAAATACCGTATTTGGAATGAAACTTATTTGAACATACTTGCTTTGTGCTTATACATGCTTATACAAACACAAACACATGAAACAATTGCAAATGTGTTGAGTTTTATGCTATTAAACAAGACTACATAAACTATAAGGATCTATTTGACAATCTTTGAAACTTGCTTGAAATTATCACATTTTAATTTCGAGGAATAAAGTGTCATTTTTGAAACTATATAAGTACAAGGGTTAAAAGTGCAATTATTTCAAACTACAAGTTTAGGGTCCTTTTGGTCATTTTTGAAACCTATTTATAAAAGAAATAAATATAATTTATTTTAATTATAAAAATCTAAGGTTCATTTGGTCATTTCCTCAAACTTAAACTCTAGGGACTAAAATTGATTTTCTTAAACTCATTTTAACTAAACATCCTAACCTGGTTAACTTATAAATAAGGATTCCTTCTTTAAAGCTTAACTCATTTAACTGAAATATGTTAACTGAGTTAGTCCCTATATAATAAATTCTTCTTTAAAACTTAACTCAGTTAGTTTAACTAACTGACTATTACAGGGACCATTTGTGACATTTCCCAAAACTTCAGGGACCAATTATGTACTTTTGATGAAAGTTGAGGGGCTGTTATTGTATTTTTTCGAAAGTTTAGGGACCAATTTTGTAAAGTGTCATTTTTGAAACTATATAAGTACAAGGGTTAAAAGTGCAATTATTTCAAACTACAAGTTTAGGGTCCTTTTGGTCATTTTTGAAACCTATTTATAAAAGAAATAAATATAATTTATTTTAATTATAAAAATCTAAGGTTCATTTGGTCATTTCCTCAAACTTAAACTCTAGGAACTAAAATTGATTTTCTTAAACTCATTTTAACTAAACATCCTAACCTGGTTAACTTATAAATAAGGATTCCTTCTTTAAAGCTTAACTCAGTTAACTCATTTAACTGAAATATGTTAACTGAGTTAGTCCCTATATAATAAATTCTTCTTTAAAGCTTAACTCAGTTAGTTTAACTAACTGACTATTACAGGGACCATTTGTGACATTTCCCAAAACTTCAGGGACCAATTATGTACTTTTGATGAAAGTTGAGGGGCAGTTATTGTATTTTTTTCGAAAGTTTAGGGACCAATTTTGTAAAAAATGAAACTTGAGGGGGGCAAAGTGTAAAATCTCAAAAATAGGATTAAAAGGGGGTCTCCTATGTTGAGAACCGGCCCTAGTGTGGATCGAACTCGCGACCTCTCGTTTGTGACACGAACGACTTAGCCAGTTTTTCCTCCAGGCAGGAGCTGATATATTTAGAACATTAATTCTTATATATACTAATTTAGATTTAATATTATTAATTTAATATTAATTTCTGAAATTTAAAAAGGTTTATACTTAAACCTTAAAGAAACGGCCAACAGCAGGACTCGAACCCGCGTCGGACCGAAACAAACCACGCTTTAACCAGCTGGACTACCAGCAATCATGTGATGGATGTTGGGTTGTATTATATATATACAAATATTAAAACCGAACTGAATTATAAATTCAGCAACAGCAGGTTACGGGATTTCGAACAAACCCACCGAAAATCGATCTGTTCCACTTGTTTACATGATTAACTTATCCGAAATCAACCCCTACATGTTCCCAACATTATTGCCAATCCATTTACCCACTAGTTCGACACAATTATGTGCCAACCGATTCATAATTGAAATTTTTTTTAAAAAAAATTTAAAACCAATCGATTCCACTACGTTATGTCGGATTTGGGAACGAATTAATGGGTTATATAAACTCCCTGGACCTTCACGAACCTCTCACACCTTTCAAATTACACTAATACATCGGAAATACTCGTCTGACCGGTTCTGCAAGTCTCGCCGGAAACCAGTCGCCGGAGATCATTCGATACGCACATCCGAACGATACCGGATCAGTTTTTCTTGTTCAATCGGTATGTTCACCCTTATATTATGTTCCTGTAAACTTAATTTCATTATAATCCAGTATTGATATAGTAATCGGGCTGTTTGACTTACGTTGACCACGCATTTGGGGAAGATGATGAACAGTATTGTTCATCATCTAATTATTATAAATTTAGGCTTTTATTTTTAATTCGTAATAAATCAGTTATAATTAGTTAAAATCCGAAAATTTTAACATGTTTACTTTAAATACTGATGCACTTGTTAAAAATATAAAATTAGCCAAAATGTTTATAAAACAAATTTTTACGAATTAAAACAGTTTTAAACATTAAAAATTCATAACAAATTCGATTTTCCGAAATAATTACTGAAATTTTTAGGCTAATTATTTTAAGTAATAATCTTTACAAAAATAATACTGTTGCTCACATTTTATATAAATTTGATATTTATATAAATAAATCAGTATTTATACTTATAAATATAGTTTAATTTAATTAAATTATATAACTATATAAATTTTATCCAAGACTATTTTTATGACAAAATATGCATTATTCTGAGTTTATATAAATTAAGAATCTGAATTTTTATTATATTTAATTATTTAGATAATTAAACTTATATAAACTTATTTATTGTTATTTTAACCATTTTAATTCATTTTTGTTGTTTAAAATGATTCCAAGGCTATAATAATTATTTTAAATCAGAAATACCAAGGTTCAATAATTAAAAATGTTATTTTTAATTATTCAGATTTAATATAATTATTTTGATAATTAATCATATAATTATCATATGTATTCTTTTAAACAAAATATTTATTATTTATCAATTAGTAAATATTTCAACCATATAAATTAATTTATAATTTTTATAAATTAATTATATTACTTGTACAATATTTTACCTATAATCATTATATTTAATTATGTTATTTAATTATACTAGTTAAATATATTTGATTTATTACAAATGTTTATATTAAATCATTTGTACAATTTGTGTAATTTTATTATTTATGATAAATAAATATTTTTTCATAAATAATTCCGTTACCTCATATTCATTTTCCGAGTTCTCTATTAGGTTATCCAAACCTTATAGTCACCATTTAAACACAACACTACCGAATCCTATAGATTAGGATTTCCAATTATCCAATTAAACATTATTGTTGATACATATTCCATATTGTTGCATGTTTAATCAATTAGAGTGACGTGGAATCTTATTTCCAAGAACTCTCACATTTGCATACTCGTTAGGACTTACTCGTAATCAAGGTGAGTTCATAGTCCCTTTTTACATTATTTTTGGGATGAAACATATGATTTATATGCAACAAAACGATTTCGATATTCTAACAATGTTTTCAAAACGATTGCAATGGTTTATACTAAACTAATAACGATTTCTATAATGTGAACGAATTTGTTTGGTGGTATTTACATAACGAATGACATTCATTAACATAGATCAAGCCGACCAGTATTAGGTTATGGTACCATAGGATCCGACAAATCCCGTTATCAGACCAAACCCATGGTTATGTGTGGGTTAGGTGGTAGCGACTGAATCTGATGAACTGTTAACTACCCTTTGGAGGTTTGTTAATACTATTTTTTTTGAACGATTGGGAACGATGAACGAGTCACAAAGGTTTGAATGTTGTTAACAAGCCAACCAAAGAGTAGTGTTCACAATTAAAACAAGAACGATTGTACGAGTAAACGAATTGAACGATTTGGAACGATTTGAATGAGTTAAACGAATGAATAATGTGCTATAATGAGAACGAGTTAAACAATGTTACACAACGATGCTTACGAAACTATATAAATCATACGAGTTTTATTATGATGGTTTGGTTTACATAAACAAATGTTTTGGGTTAAGATTCATGGCAATGGTTATAAATTATGGCCAATCTATTTTGATTTGGTTATTCTTTTATAATACAAATGGTTTACAAAACAAGGTTTTCTAATATCAATCAACGAAGTTGTACAAGTTATTTCAACACACAAACGAGCCATGAATCTAATACTCACACAAAAACCTATGAATTCACTCAACCGTTTGTTGACCCAAATATTTTCCCTAACATATGTTTCAGGTGACAATGTTTGATGATATGAATTGCAAGAATATATACATAGGATTGATCAAGACTTTTGCCTTAGATTAAATCCGAACTTATCACTTGTGAAACAATTTATGTTGTATTTGTCTATGTACTCTTATATTTTTCAGATGTGAATGCAATCTATTGAACTAAACTTAAATTATATTTCAACTTAACATAATCTCCATGTGCTCAAATGCATTCTATCAAGTTTTGTGACACCTTTGGCTTTTCCGCCTCCGGCCGGGGTGTTACAGGTTGGTATCAGAGCCATGGTTATAGGGATTTAGGTTATTAGAAATTACTTTTGACCTAGACTATAACTTACCTAGGACACTTTCCATTAGTAATTCTTCCGTTATCTTTGCCTTGTCTTCATCTCTATTCTTATCTTTTGTAACCAATGCCTCGTCACAACAGATCTTATCTTTAGATTTTACAAATGCTCATCACCTATCCTTAGGTGTTTATTTTCAAAACCTCTTCTGATTTTTAAATTTCTCATCAAAGTCTTGGGCTCTAATAACGAACTCGTGCAATCTGGAAGGGTGGATGCCTGTATTCTGAGTTTTCTGTCTAGGCAAGCACTTCGTATAAATCTCATCAGACGCGAGACCAGTTGTGCTTACCTGGGAATTCTTGGGATGAGTATCCACTTATAGGCTAAAGCATGACTTCACCAAGTTATAAGAACCCAACTGCTTTGACTTGTCATTGATGTCATTTATTCGTGGAATAAATGATATCCATCTTGTTACGTGTCTTCTTTGATCCTCATTGATTTTATGAAACTACATTACCCCATTATGAAATCACTATAATCTTTCTTCCAGAAAATGCATTCATGACGAGACACACGTTTGCCTACCTGGGAACTACCGATGAGAGTACAGTACGCCTATCGGCTCAAGGCATGTTACCCTAATTCAAAAGGACTTTTTTTCTTCTCTCCGTTTCAGAACAATCCATGTGCTAATCAACCTATGTTGTACTATTATCAATTTATTACGATACGATTCCCTCCTTTTCAAAGTTTCAAAATTTTCTCGAGACCATACCTGTCAGATTCAAATTTTCAAACTAGCTGCAGAACGTAGCATGGAAGCACTAACCGATCACATGGTGTAATCCGGAATCTCCTTATCTATATAAGAAACTCACTGCACGAGCTAATCTACACAAGAACTACAAACTTCTGATATAACTCAACACATACCCAAACCTTTCTTAGTTCAACAAAACCCCATATCCAAATGTCAAATCTCCCAACAGCATATGCTGAATCTTCAAATGCAGCAAAAATTCATCCCTTCCTTCAGTTTACTACTTTACACTATCAAGAGAGGTATCAAAAACTCAAGCATAAAGAAGTTCTTACTATTAGCAGTATTGATTGGCAACGAATAGGAATGTTTGATTTCAGTGGTTTGCTGGCAAGATCACTACAACCTAATACACCCTGGCGCCGTTTCTTCGACATCCTAGAACCATCATATGATGAACTAGTGTATGACTTCTTGTCCACTTTCTATTACAAATCTAATGAAAATCTTGCCAATGAATCCATTCATTTTCAACTTTGTGGGCAATTTCATACTATGTCATTAACAGAATTCGCAGTTCATCTGGGCATATATACAGATGAAGAAGTCAAACAACCCATTTTTACGGAGGCATCAACATCTGGTTCCTCCGCGAATATGGTAAATTATTGGCAATACCATTCATTAAAAGAATGGTGTATCAACAATAATTCTACAAGCTTCATAGACCCTTGTTATCAATATATGCACCGTGTTTTAGCCTACACTATCACGGGGCGCAAACATAATATACACAGGGTTAAAACAATCGAACTTTTCTATTTGTATAGTATTTTTGAGCAAGTTCCCTGTAATATTGCCCACGAGCTTGCTGAATATTTTTCTAGTCAACAATCAAATCCTTTGAGAAGTCTCATGGGAGGGTCTTACATTACAAAATAGCACAATCATTAGGTGTTTTAAGTGATCAGATTATCCAGGGATTATCTCCACCAAAGGCACCTGGGATTGAAAATCCTTACACCATGAGGCTAACTCCTGTTCATATTGGTACACTAACACAACTATCACAGTCGGAGGGAGCTCCAGTTATCTTAGAGAATACCTCCCCACAAAATTTACAACAATCATTTTTGCAGTTTCCTCAACCGTCTTTTTATCAGTTTAATATACAACCACTGCTGCCATACATACAAGAACCTATTACAACTAACTTACCCCAACCTTTATTACCGAACGTCTTACCAAGCTTCCCACCGTTACCTTTCGAGGAAAATTCAATGATACAAGGAACTTGGTTTGATGAAAACATGGTGACTCAAGAGCAGTTAGAATCAGAACCCTTTTTGCAAGCACCATTAATGCCACATTCTTTCCAATCACTGTTGAACGAAGTAGAACAACTGCCACCAACTGATATGGCAGGCCCAAGTACGATGCCTCAAATGAATCTACCTCCAGATCATTGGGAGACGAAGTGACTAGGTTAAACAATCAAGTTCAAAATTTGTCTCAACAAATAAGATGGTTGACAGAAAGAAATCAATGGTTGGAAAGCATGCTGATACAAATAACTGATCATATGCAACTGCCTCTACCACTTCCACCACCTTATAATCCTGAATTTGATCCATTACACAATTTATTTCAAATGTAAATTTGTTCAATAGATTGTCAAACAAACAATGCTATCATTGCTAATGTGAAACAATGTTTTGATGTAATTATGTTGTGCTATATTGATGCTTATTTGATTTAAACAATGCTTCAACTTTATTTGTTTTCCTCGCTTAACTAGAAGTGCTATGTGGTCCATGCAACGAAACGCGTAATTTTGGGTGCACACTTAATTACGGGGTTCGATGCATGAGAATCATAGTAAGCCTTGTTAAGTAAGGTGGCATATAAAAACATTATGTGGTTATGTGATTATCCATTATTTGCTCATTTGTACACACGATTGTTTGCATAATATCTACATTACAAATCCAGCATGACATAGTGCCATGCAACACAATTTCTATACAATGATCCTCGTAAATTCCTCAAAATTTACAGCATCAAACAATGATTTGATTATTTTTCTAATCATTACAATTACATTCTACGGTCTCTTTCGAATAAATTTCGGGACGAAATTTTCTAAAGTAGGGGAGACTGTAACCACCCTGGTTTTCACACTCGCATTTATTCCGACTTGCATGGTAACAAATACCGTATTTGGAATGAAACTTATTTGAACATACTTGCTTTGTGCTTATACATGCTTATACAAACACAAACACATGAAACAATTGCAAATGTGTTGAGTTTTATGCTATTAAACAAGACTACATAAACTATAAGGATCTATTTGACAATCTTTGAAACTTGCTTGAAATTATCACATTTTAATTTCGAGGAATAAAGTGTCATTTTTGAAACTATATAAGTACAAGGGTTAAAAGTGCAATTATTTCAAACTACAAGTTTAGGGTCCTTTTGGTCATTTTTGAAACCTATTTATAAAAGAAATAAATATAATTTATTTTAATTATAAAAATCTAAGGTTCATTTGGTCATTTCCTCAAACTTAAACTCTAGGGACTAAATTGATTTTCTTAAACTCATTTTAACTAAACATCCTAACCTGGTTTAACTTATAAATAAGGATTCCTTCTTTAAAGCTTAACTCATTTAACTGAAATATGTTAACTGAGTTAGTCCCTATATAATAAATTCTTCTTTAAAACTTAACTCAGTTAGTTTAACTAACTGACTATTACAGGGACCATTTGTGACATTTCCCAAAACTTCAGGGACCAATTATGTACTTTTGATGAAAGTTGAGGGGCTGTTATTGTATTTTTTCGAAAGTTTAGGGACCAATTTTGTAAAGTGTCATTTTTGAAACTATATAAGTACAAGGGTTAAAAGTGCAATTATTTCAAACTACAAGTTTAGGGTCCTTTTGGTCATTTTTGAAACCTATTTATAAAAGAAATAAATATAATTTATTTTAATTATAAAAATCTAAGGTTCATTTGGTCATTTCCTCAAACTTAAACTCTAGGAACTAAAATTGATTTTCTTAAACTCATTTTAACTAAACATCCTAACCTGGTTAACTTATAAATAAGGATTCCTTCTTTAAAGCTTAACTCAGTTAACTCATTTAACTGAAATATGTTAACTGAGTTAGTCCCTATATAATAAATTCTTCTTTAAAGCTTAACTCAGTTAGTTTAACTAACTGACTATTACAGGGACCATTTGTGACATTTCCCAAAACTTCAGGGACCAATTATGTACTTTTGATGAAAGTTGAGGGGCAGTTATTGTATTTTTTTCGAAAGTTTAGGGACCAATTTTGTAAAAAATGAAACTTGAGGGGGGCAAAGTGTAAAATCTCAAAAATAGGATTAAAAGGGGGTCTCCTATGTTGAGAACCGGCCCTAGTGTGGATCGAACTCGCGACCTCTCGTTTGTGACACGAACGACTTAGCCAGTTTTTCCTCCAGGCAGGAGCTGATATATTTAGAACATTAATTCTTATATATACTAATTTAGATTTAATATTATTAATTTAATATTAATTTCTGAAATTTAAAAAGGTTTATACTTAAACCTTAAAGAAACGGCCAACAGCAGGACTCGAACCCGCGTCGGACCGAAACAAACCACGCTTTAACCAGCTGGACTACCAGCAATCATGTGATGGATGTTGGGTTGTATTATATATATACAAATATTAAAACCGAACTGAATTATAAATTCAGCAACAGCAGGTTACGGGATTTCGAACAAACCCACCGAAAATCGATCTGTTCCACTTGTTTACATGATTAACTTATCCGAAATCAACCCCTACATGTTCCCAACATTATTGCCAATCCATTTACCCACTAGTTCGACACAATTATGTGCCAACCGATTCATAATTGAAATTTTTTTTAAAAAAAATTTAAAACCAATCGATTCCACTACGTTATGTCGGATTTGGGAACGAATTAATGGGTTATATAAACTCCCTGGACCTTCACGAACCTCTCACACCTTTCAAATTACACTAATACATCGGAAATACTCGTCTGACCGGTTCTGCAAGTCTCGCCGGAAACCAGTCGCCGGAGATCATTCGATACGCACATCCGAACGATACCGGATCAGTTTTTCTTGTTCAATCGGTATGTTCACCCTTATATTATGTTCCTGTAAACTTAATTTCATTATAATCCAGTATTGATATAGTAATCGGGCTGTTTGACTTACGTTGACCACGCATTTGGGGAAGATGATGAACAGTATTGTTCATCATCTAATTATTATAAATTTAGGCTTTTATTTTTAATTCGTAATAAATCAGTTATAATTAGTTAAAATCCGAAAATTTTAACATGTTTACTTTAAATACTGATGCACTTGTTAAAAATATAAAATTAGCCAAAATGTTTATAAAACAAATTTTTACGAATTAAAACAGTTTTAAACATTAAAAATTCATAACAAATTCGATTTTCCGAAATAATTACTGAAATTTTTAGGCTAATTATTTTAAGTAATAATCTTTACAAAAATAATACTGTTGCTCACATTTTATATAAATTTGATATTTATATAAATAAATCAGTATTTATACTTATAAATATAGTTTAATTTAATTAAATTATATAACTATATAAATTTTATCCAAGACTATTTTTATGACAAAATATGCATTATTCTGAGTTTATATAAATTAAGAATCTGAATTTTTATTATATTTAATTATTTAGATAATTAAACTTATATAAACTTATTTATTGTTATTTTAACCATTTTAATTCATTTTTGTTGTTTAAAATGATTCCAAGGCTATAATAATTATTTTAAATCAGAAATACCAAGGTTCAATAATTAAAAATGTTATTTTTAATTATTCAGATTTAATATAATTATTTTGATAATTAATCATATAATTATCATATGTATTCTTTTAAACAAAATATTTATTATTTATCAATTAGTAAATATTTCAACCATATAAATTAATTTATAATTTTTATAAATTAATTATATTACTTGTACAATATTTTACCTATAATCATTATATTTAATTATGTTATTTAATTATACTAGTTAAATATATTTGATTTATTACAAATGTTTATATTAAATCATTTGTACAATTTGTGTAATTTTATTATTTATGATAAATAAATATTTTTTCATAAATAATTCCGTTACCTCATATTCATTTTCCGAGTTCTCTATTAGGTTATCCAAACCTTATAGTCACCATTTAAACACAACACTACCGAATCCTATAGATTAGGATTTCCAATTATCCAATTAAACATTATTGTTGATACATATTCCATATTGTTGCATGTTTAATCAATTAGAGTGACGTGGAATCTTATTTCCAAGAACTCTCACATTTGCATACTCGTTAGGACTTACTCGTAATCAAGGTGAGTTCATAGTCCCTTTTTACATTATTTTTGGGATGAAACATATGATTTATATGCAACAAAACGATTTCGATATTCTAACAATGTTTTCAAAACGATTGCAATGGTTTATACTAAACTAATAACGATTTCTATAATGTGAACGAATTTGTTTGGTGGTATTTACATAACGAATGACATTCATTAACATAGATCAAGCCGACCAGTATTAGGTTATGGTACCATAGGATCCGACAAATCCCGTTATCAGACCAAACCCATGGTTATGTGTGGGTTAGGTGGTAGCGACTGAATCTGATGAACTGTTAACTACCCTTTGGAGGTTTGTTAATACTATTTTTTTTGAACGATTGGGAACGATGAACGAGTCACAAAGGTTTGAATGTTGTTAACAAGCCAACCAAAGAGTAGTGTTCACAATTAAAACAAGAACGATTGTACGAGTAAACGAATTGAACGATTTGGAACGATTTGAATGAGTTAAACGAATGAATAATGTGCTATAATGAGAACGAGTTAAACAATGTTACACAACGATGCTTACGAAACTATATAAATCATACGAGTTTTATTATGAGAACGATTTATGGTTTGGTTTACATAAACAAATGTTTTGGGTTAAGATTCATGGCAATGGTTATAAATTATGGCCAATCTATTTTGATTTGGTTATTCTTTTATAATACAAATGGTTTACAAAACAAGGTTTTCTAATATCAATCAACGAAGTTGTACAAGTTATTTCAACACACAAACGAGCCATGAATCTAATACTCACACAAAAACCTATGAATTCACTCAACCGTTTGTTGACCCAAATATTTTCCCTAACATATGTTTCAGGTGACAATGTTTGATGATATGAATTGCAAGAATATATACATAGGATTGATCAAGACTTTTGCCTTAGATTAAATCCGAACTTATCACTTGTGAAACAATTTATGTTGTATTTGTCTATGTACTCTTATATTTTTCAGATGTGAATGCAATCTATTGAACTAAACTTAAATTATATTTCAACTTAACATAATCTCCATGTGCTCAAATGCATTCTATCAAGTTTTGTGACACCTTTGGCTTTTCCGCCTCCGGCCGGGGTGTTACAGTTGGGCTGGTACAGCTTGAGTCGGTGCAGCAGTGATCGCACAGTTCTTGTTGCTGGAGCTGTTCTTTCTCTTGTTCTTCCTCTTGTTGCTCAATGCGGTGGTGATTTCAGCAGTTGGTGCGGCGGTGGTAGCTTGATGCAGGTGCTTCGAAGTTTTATCCCAGACACCGGCCTTGACCCGCTTGTCGTTGATTTCAGTGGCCAGTAGGTAAGTCTCTTCGATCGTCTTAGTCTTAGCCGCTTGCACGAAATCTGCAACACAGTCAGGAAGGGCTCGGATATACTTCTTGATTGCCATGTCTAAAGTCTTGACCTGATCGGGACAAATGATGCTGAGTTGTTTGAAGCGAGCAGTGAGCGCAGCATTTTCACCATCCTTTTGCTGTATGTGCCAAAATTCGTCCTCTAGCTTCTGCCGTTCATGAGGAGGACAAAATTCTTCCAACATGACTTCCTTGAGCTCGTCCCACGACAGACCGTAGGCTGCATCGTTCCCTCGCTTGTTTCTCTTGGCCGTCCACCAATCTAGAGCACGGGATTGGAAGACGCCGGTAGCGTTCAGAGTACGGAGGTCATCAGGGCAACCGCTCTGTCGTAGAGTGACCTCAATGGAATCAAACCACTGGAACAACACTGTAGGGCCTCCTTCGCCAGTGAATTCTTTTGGCCCACAAGACTTGAATGGCTTGAAATTGAAGGGAGCTTTGGGAGTAGCTTTAGGAGCTTCAGTTCTCGACTCCTCTAACGATTTGCTGACATTCTCGTAGACATCACTCACGGCTTTCGCTACCTGTTTAGCGATGATAGCAGCAAGACGTCTGTCTCTCTTTTCTTGACGAGAAAGTGATGGGTGACGGGATCCAGATGACATTGTCTGCAACAGACATCGTCACAGGACTCAACACATTGTATTCGAATCTCACCTCACACGTCTACTACTTACTAAAGCTCAGGAACACGCGTAATCAAGTAATCACATAGGCACAAAATCACAGATCCACGTAAACACAGAAGCACATAAGCACGTAAAGCACAAAATCACAGAAGCATCCAATCATGTAGTCACAAGAGGCAGTCAGAATATAGAAACCTATTATTCATAGTTCGCGCGTGTTCGAATATAACGGTCTCGTCTAGTATATCGAATAGCGTAGTATAAGCGTATAATGTAGCATAAAGTCGTCCACCATTCAACGATTTGTTAACGTTTTGAGGTAGAAATGTAGTGCGAGTCGTGTGTGTCGATAGAGGTGAAAATATGAATCGAATAAATTTTCCAAAATTTAGACACATAATCAGGTAAATGCACATATAAACACATAAAATCGACGAATCATCAGAGTCGGCAGTTGCGAGCTCAGAATCGAAACACATAAAAAATTAAGTAATAGATTGTCTGCGGCTAGTAGACTTCGACTATTCACAAGGATCCGTTGTGCACACTTGACCTTCAGGATCATGCTTTTGCCTCGGTTCTTGGGCGTTTGACACATATCCCGTTAGTCATATCGTGACTTCAGGTCGTTGGAGTCCTTCGAGACTTTGGTGAGAGTTTTGTAATATGAGCGGAACAAGTCATCAAGGTTAGGGTTTCACCCCTAGCTTAACAACTTCGTTCCTGTTTTTAATAAAATAGAGGAGATTATTCATCAAAATACAGATTTCACTCCTGATTTGGCATAATTCTCCTCGTTTGTAGATAAAATGCGGGTTGATCACGCAACTTGAGTCGAGAGTTTGCGGTTTTCACACCTAATCTCGACTTAATTGCTCATTCATGATTGAGAATTCGAGTGCAGTGATAGTGTAGTGTGTGCGAGAATAACGAGAAATAGTAGTAAACTTACGCAAAATCCCTAACGGATATGCACAAGTCGGTATGTTGGTTCCTAACTATAGACTAGGTTTCTAAGACATCGACCCGGACTAGGTCGTGTCTTGCCTAATTCCCTATAGTTATGGCTCTGATACCAATCTGTCACACCCCAACCGATGGCGGAAAGATCGGGGTATGGCACTGAGCAAAACAGATTGTCCGGAAATTTCCATAACAATTATCATTACCAATCAATTTAAAATAACATGTCCCATACCATGCCTCAAAAGGAAATCAAATTATTACAGACAAAATCTAGGCAAATAGTTCTATTCCGACAACTCAGATTAAAATAGAGCAATTGTTTATCTGCTTCTAGAGACCCTTGATTCATTTAGTACAGGCAACTATTTGTTGGCCTCTAGAGTCTTATTCTAGCTTCGATTTCCTACCAGATGTGCGTCATAAACACCTGTCACATACGTTGAAATAAAGTCAATACATATAATGTAAAGGTGAGCATACAAGTTTGATAATAGCATATAGAGTTCGAATTCGTTTACGCATAACCAGCACGTACACATAGAGAAATGAAGCACGTTAGTTATCGACATAGTTCCATCGATACCAATGACTGCGGGTTGACTGCCTGAGGCAGTTCGCAATACATGATTACCACTGTAATCCATGCAAGTAATTGTCCTTAACAACCCCTGCGAACAGGTGTTAAGTCCAAACTATAGTACTATCGTTGCTAAGGCAGGTAGACAACATTCCATGTGTAAACATTACAAACAAGCATTCATAAGCCACGTATAACATGCATTAACGGTTAGCATTCAAATAGTATTGAGTAGTGTGTTCGTTGTGATTTGAATAGTTGTAATGTATGTAACACCCAAAAGTGCATAAAGCAAAAAGGGATCGAGTATACTCACAGCGGTTGATGGATTGCAGGGAGCGCTTAGCGAGTAAGGTTAGCCTGAATAGTTTGATAGCATAACGATAAGTGGTGCGTAAAACGATGTAAAGTGTGAATGGTTCGAATAGCAGTTCGGTCGGATGGTAATCCGATCGGACGGCCATTCGTGTAGATGACAATCCATTCGGATGGTCATCCGGTCGGACGGTAGTCCGGTCGGATGACAATTCGAGTGGATTGTTTCTTCCTATGTGAGAAATGTGTTTGTGTATGATGGCTTGTCTTTTGAAGTTTTTGTTGTAACATTTTGAAAACATTGAAGTATCACTATCTTTCAAGTCGGTCGATCGGACGGTCAGTCGTGCGGATGGCAATCCGTTCGGATGGTTATCCGGTCGGACGGTAGTCCGGTCGAACGGCGACTCTAGTGATGAGGTTACTTAGTGGGAACGAATTCATAGCAGAATAATCACTCGGTCGGATGTCCATTCGACCGGGTGGCAACCCTGTTAATGAACAGGTTGAAAATTGTTTAAGTCTTTAAAGTCCTAGTATCTCATGATCCGAAGAGTAATCCGGCCGGATGGTAGTCCGATCGGATGGTAATTCGTTCAATACTCAAACTTCAGATAGAGTTGATGAAGTGTGGTTCCCAAGGTGTGATCCGTTCGGGCAACAATCCGTTCGGGTAGCCTATCCGTTCGGACAGCAATACGTTCGGGTAGCCTATCCGTCCGGACAGCAATCTGTTCGGGTAGCCTATCGTCTTACACTTGGTCGTTTTGATTGTTTGTCGTTTTATCGAGACATTTTGACAACGTGTTAACCAACAGAACCCCATCTTGACCCAAGTAACCTGATCGACCAGGAATCACCCTAGTTCGGCCAGTTAACCGGTTCAAGACGGTTGTTCTTGTTTAACCCGAAATCGGTGGTCTCGTGAGTAGAATCCAGATCTTGAGCTAGTACAACACTAAGAATGAGTGGACGACTAGATCTAGGTTCGATCCTATCGGTTTTAAGTGCATTGAGTGTAAAAGAGTTGAAAGAAAGTTAGAAACCAACTTTCAATCCTTTTTCACTATGTTTACGCTTAGATCTAGCATAGATCATTGTGTATTCGTGTGGAAATCTATTAGATCTAAGTTGTTCTTGGTGGATTGAGGCCAAAACATGAAGTTCTTCAAGAACACGTGATGATATCATCCTAGAACACCTCAAATCTAGTGATTTCACGGTTAAAAGTTAAGATTCAAAAGATAGGAGTACGTGTAGATCAAGAAAGTACAAGATTTAGGACGAGATCTTACCTGAATCGAGAGAAATCGAAGGAAAGGTGAGGAGAGCGTGCTGTTCGGTCAGAGAGTTTCCAAAAGTAGAAAGAATGAAAGTGACATGGGTATTTATAGAGTTGCCCAAAGAGGAAAGTGTGAGCCGGTCGGATGACATCTCGCTCGGATGACCTATCCGGTCGGATGTCATCTCGGTCGGATGGCGTCTGACACCATGACCAAGTGGTTGTCCGGTCGGATGGCTATCCGGCCAGATGGCGCTTGGTTCATGTGTTCGACGCGACGAGTTTTGCTGATTCGGTTTCGATTGCGATTGCGCATCGCTCACAATAGAGTTTCCTATTCAAATTACTTTTAATCCCAACCACTATATCTAACATACAAACATCCTATTTTGTTTTGCGTTTAGCGTTTTCAATTTGATTGCGATTCGAGTTCGATTGTATCTCGAGTTTCGATTGTTTTCCACCACATATCATAAATAAGCATGCACAAGTAACAAATAAGGCACACACACACACGTATAACAATAACCAAAATGCATAGTTCGGGTTGCGATTAGATGTCGATTCGATTAGCATAGTTTAATTATCGTTTGGTTAGCTTTATCGCATTGTTACTTCCTATAGTTCACAGTCGTAAGTCGAGTAGATTGCGAGTAACATACGTCGATTATTGTAATTATTGACACTTACTCCACATAATACAACTAAAATAAACATACAAAAGAAATCTACTACAAGTCAAGTTGCGCGAAATTGGTCGTTGACTTTGGCCTTGACTTTGACTTCTCGAAAACACGGGGTGTTACAATATAGCACACCCCTCAGCATAAAAAATGATGAAACATTGCAAAATGCTAATCGTGTGTTGTTGAAGAAAAGATTCTCTAAAGGGAACACACCAAAAGTCGAAGCCATTATCTCTCTAATTTTGCGGAAGCAATTGCCTGAGCTCTCATGGCCCTCGCATTTTAACCCTTTACAGATATCATCTAGGTATACTCACCTATAAGACTGAATATTGGGATCTGGATACGGGAGTATATTCTGAGGTGGGACACGCGAATAAGTTTAAGTCTCTAAAACACTAAATCTGTATCTCGAAACAGTTGAATTTGTGTGAAAATTTAAGTGGATCAGTATACTGACAATCTAAGTGAATCGTTTAAAACTTAAAATGTTTAAAGCTTAACGGTTTTGGTGATTTGTCTCAAAATCTGATATGATCCTCTTACACAAACTCACAAAAATATTGTCTGTAAATATTTCGTTACTGTATTTTCTTTCAAGTTCAAAAATCCAAAAAGATTTTCAGTGTGTTTTAGCATAAAATTTTGAAAAATTCAAAAAGAGTTTCGACAACTGATGTTGGAGAGCTGATTTTCAAAATTCCGAGTGCTAAACATGATGGATATCAAGTAAGGGGGAGTCTGTTTGAAATAAGAAATGGATTTGAAATAAATGGTATTTCTACAAGTGGTTCATCAGAGATTAACATTGTAAAATCATTTATTGATTGATTAATATCTGCAAGTGATATATAAATTTATCAAATGTTAAATTTGTGAAATTTATTGTGAGGTAGAGATTTGTGCATGTTAACTAGGTTTCTGATCCTAATTCTATAAGAGCCAAGTTCTGATTCTGAAATTGAAGTTCATGCTAGCTGTTGATGCTGATGAACTTAAGGAATCAAGAGATCTGATCAAGAAAATTAGAGTGAGATAAGAGCCAGGTGGAGAGTCTGGAGAAGAAGATAGAGATTGAGGATATTTTACATTGTCAGATACTTTGGAAGAGTTCGAGAAGACTGATAAAGATTGAAGTTTAAATACTCGACACTGAAGACTTCGTCAACATTCGAGGGGGAGTCTGTTGGTGCATACGTCTGTCGACTTCGTCTTGTATCGAGTCTTGTATGTGTATAGATAGATCAGGGCACGTTTTACGAGGAAATTGTCAAAAATAGGTTAGAAGGTAATTTCGCACGAAATTACAGAGGGTAATTTCGCACGAAATTACAGATTGTAATTTCGCACGAAATCAATTGGTAATTTCACACGAAATAGTAATTTCGTGTGAATGTGATTTCGTGTGAACCTGTTCATGCGAAATAGTCAGCTCTATAAATACCTTTTGTGTCTTCGTCATTTGGTACAAAATTACTTTTCCGGTTTGAGAGCCGAAGTGCTGCCGAAGTGTCTATTCGCTGTAAATCTTTGTTAAATCAATCAATAGACAGTTTAAAGTGTATATCTAGCTGAATCGGACTTGATACGTTTGTTTCCGCCTCTCGTATTGAGCAAAAACTCTTCTGAACGACTCGTTCGGGTCAGAAAACGATCCTACACTACTGATTACCACGTTATCTAGGCATAGTGGCGAGTCGTAGTTTCGGCCAAAATGCGTATTCTTGCGTATTTTGTAACCAAACTACTTTTAGGTATCAAAACCGTTTGTTTTGATACCAAACCTGTTTTCTAACTTCGTTAAACATGTTTTAACATGTTTAGCTCGTCACTTTAGGTTTAGTGCTTATGTAGAGTCTTAAGTCAAGCGGTCTAAACAACCGCTTAGACTTTCGAACTAGACCCGTTTGGTCGATCATTAGGATCCAACCAAACATGTTTACCGACCATAGTTGTATAGGGAATAACCTTCCGAGGTTATACCTTATGGTCACTTCGTTTAAGTAGTTATATGATAGGTAGTTTATATGCCTTAGGTAAATGACCAAAATGCCCTTTTTACGCATAAATTCATTTTAAGCATATGTAACCTAAATTTTGACATCTAAACCGATTAGGTAACATTATTAGACATGTTAAGGCATATATTACTTGTCATAGGACTAGTTAGGCGGTCCGAACGTGTTTTACGCGAACGACGCGTTAAAGTCGCATAAGCTACCTAAACGGGTCGTAATGGGTCGTAAGCACTTAGGATAGGTTTCCTTTTAGAAAGTAGGCTTTGTTAAACCATATTACATGAGTTCCTATACTCATTTGGTTTACGAAACCTCATTCTATCTTATCTTCCGATTTAGGTCCGGTTTATTTACATAGTTACCTATATTAGGTGCCGTTTGCTTCTGTGATCCCTCTAGCTTTGCTTGGTTGTTGTTCAAGACTTCTAAGCACCTTCAAGTGAGTACATAGTCCCCTCTTTTACTGTTTTCAAATGTTTTGGGGTGGAACACATGTGCCTACCTGTTACTTTCATGCTTTCCATGTTTTCATATCATATACTTGCTATGTTCATTAGTACACTATTAGTACATGATTTCATTATGTTTTGCTATGTACGTTCACTTAACATGCTAGCCCATTGTTTTACATTTTGAACTGCTTGAACCATTTGTAACCTTTGATTTCTGAGAACCATTTGTAACCATTCGATGTATGGGAACCATTTGAAATCATGGGATGTATGAGAACCATTTGTAATCATTGGATGTAAGTGAACCATTTGTAATCATTTGATTGATATGAACCATTTGTAACCATTTGATATATGTGAACCATTTGTAACTGTTTGAACCATTGGGTTAGGGAAGTGATTAGGTAACGGGGCGGGTGTAATGTGTTAAAAGCATGGTGGATACGCCGCTGGTACTTCCTATAAATAAGTGCTTTTAACACATTATATATCGTTGCGTTATCTAGATCACTTGGGTAAACAATTTTGAAACGATGTCACACAATGATGTTTTCTGAATAATATAAACCATACGAGTTTTGTTAATGAGTTTCTACGATATGTTTTACAATTTGATTTCATAAAACAAATGTTTTGGAGTTAAGAATCATGGCTACGAGATTTTATAAATCATATCCAACTTGATTTGAGTTGGTTAATTATGTCGCAATACTATACTTTTCAAAATAAGGTTTTTAAATAAGTATTGCAACATGTAAAACGAGCCATGAATCTGACACTCATATAAAACCTATGTACTCGCCGACATTTTTATGCTGACGTATTTTCACATGTATTTCAGGTACAATAGTTGATGATATTTGATGATGATATTGGTGTATACTCACATAGGAATGGACGAGGCCTTAGTGACTTAATAACAATGGAGGTATATGTGTTCTTGTTTTATTTCTAATTCCAATGTAATGTAATACATTTAATTCAATAAAACGAAACTGTTTAATCCATGGTTGTGAAACAATGATCCTGTTACAACAATCCCCGACGTTTCCGCCACGTTTTGTTGTTTTACGTGGTCGAGGTGTGACAGAAAAGTTGGTATCAGAGCCAATGGTTATAGGGAATTAGGTTATTAGTAATGCTTTGACCTAGACTATAACCTTCCTAGGACCCTAACACAAGTTATCTTGTGTTTAGTTTTAAAATGATACCGTCACTTATCCTTAAGTGACAACCGCAATAAGAACATAAATTTCGAATCCGCCTTGAAAACCAATCATCTGTTCTAGGATGATTGATTACTAGGTTTTGAACCCTCTAAGTTTTCAAAATCTCGTCAAAGTTTGGTCTAAATAATGTGAACACGTGCAAACTGGAAGGGTGGGTGCCTGTACCCTAGGTCTTCTATCTAAGGCTAGAGTGTTTGTACAAATCCGCAGTATCGGACTAGCCACTCTTACCTGGGAACTCTTAGGGTGAGTGTCCACTTATAGGCGAGCATGTCTTCGCGATACATTATATTGACCCATTTACTTTGATTAGTCACCGTCTCATTTGTTTGCCTTTGGTAACAAACAAATGGTCACAATCTTCATGCGTTGTTATTTCTTTTGACTATCTTTCGCTTGTTTCCTCCTATGCCTTCCATTATCTTCAAGATGCCTCTTCATCGCAACAACACTTAAATGTCCAAACCAGGTGCTGCAATTACCTAGCAAATAGGCGTCGTACTCCAGAGGACCGTTGATTTAGCTATCACCATGACTCGCCTCAGGGATGAAGCCGTATAAGGGAACTGCTCCTTGGTGTAATCAATGCCACCGTCATTATCCGAATCAAATACCCTGTTTCAAATGTACCCACGGTGGATGATGGGGACATTTGGTTAACATGTGCTGCTTTGCAATCCAAAGCAAAGCTGTTACAAATCTTGCTGCTGCTCAACCTTCAAATTCTGCTTCATATGTCGCCTTGGCATATCTAGCGCCTCAACCTCATGAACTTTCTACCTTGTGTTTCGACTTAAGCACGCCCAGTGCAAGGTGTCGAAACACCTCTCGTTACACAAATTCCAAAATCCATATAGGATCTTTCTATCCTCATAATTAGATCCTTGTGGATGGGTATCGTTCATCGGAGCCCTTAATTGAATTCTTTGTATGATTCAATACGTACATTATGATTCAATAAGGACAAAGCCGAATTCCTATTAAGATTTCCTATCTTCATAGATAGATTCTTGAAAATGATTAAAGTGCCAAATGAAATCCACGGATTGGAGTCCTGGTGTGCTTTAAATATCCGTGTCCAAAGATAACAAATTAAAGGTCAAGTTAAACAATTAGGTGATTATGTGCTTATGTGTTCCCTTTTATGTTTTTGTGTGATCCAAATTTTTGTTATCCAAATCCTCGTAGAATCTTCTATATCTTCGTATAAGGGATTCATAGTAGGATATCCAAGGGTACTATCTTGAATCCTTAATGGACTTCTACATTGTAGTTAAGTCCCTTGGGTTATGAAGTACTATTCTATAATTGGACCCCTTGAGTGGTCTAGTTAAACAGATTGATCCAAAAATCTGGTTAGGAATATCATGTGATGATATAGCTGAAAAGACTCCTTGGTGGTCTAACTAAAGAGATCACTTGTCGATCTAATTAAAAGGACCCTATGGTAGTCTAGTCACACTCATCATAGGTTTGATTTTCTTCCCCTACACATTATGAAATTCACTGTACGGACTGTGCAAGGAATTACGTAATTATCGACGCGTATATAATTATGGAATTTAGTGCACAGAAACCACAGCAAGTTTTGTCATGTGTCTAGAGTTAACCCTATTCATTTCCATTTCTGAAGAATACCCATTGAGGAAAATGACTCATTCCATGCGTTTTCGCTTCTGAAGAATACCCATCGAGGGAAATGAATATCCTTTTGTTTAATCCTTCATTTCCGTTTCTGAAGAATACCCATTGAGGAAAATGACTCATTCCATGCATTTTCGTTTCTAAAGAATACGCATCGAGGGAAATGAATATCCTTTTGTTTATTCCTTCATTTCCATTTCTGAAGAATACCCATTGAGGAAAATGACTCATTCCGTGCATTTTCGTTTCTGAAGAATACCCATCGAGGGAAATGAATATCCTTTTGTTTAATCCTTCATTTCCGTTTCTAAAGAATACCCATTGAGGAAAATGACTCATTCCGTGCATTTTCGTTTCTGAAGAATACCCATCGAGGGAAATGAATATCCTTTTGTTTAATCCTTCATTTCCGTTTCTGAAGAATACCCATTGAGGAAAATGACTCATTCCGTTCATTTTCGTTTCTGAAGAATACCCATCGAGGGAAATGAATATCCTTTTGTTTATTCCGTTCATTTCCATTTCTGAAGAATACCTATTGAGGAAAATGACTCATTCCGTTCATTTTCATTTCTGAAGAATACCCATCGAGGGAAATGAATATCCTTTTGTTTATTCCTTCATTTCTGTTTCTGAAGAATACCCATTGAGGAAAATGACTCATTCCGTGCATTTTCGTTTCTGAAGAATACCCTTGAGGAAAATGACTCATTCCGTGCATTTTCATTTCTGAAGAATACCCATTGAGGAAAATGACTCATTCCGTTCATTTCTGTTTCTGAAGAATACCCATTGAGGAAAATGACTCATTCCGTTCATTTTCGTTTCTGAAGAATATCCATCGAGGGAAATAAATATCCTTGATTTTTCTTCCTTCATTTTCATTTCTGAAGAATACCCATTGAGGAAAATGACTCATTCCGTTCATTTTCGTTTCTGAAGAATGTCCGTTGAGAGAAATAACAGGATTATGCCTTGCATATATTTGATGGGTTATTCTACGCAAATAGATAAACACCCTAGATTCCATGCAAGACAAATATTTAACACAGCGTCACAGACAAACTCCTACGAATAAATTTCGGGACGAAATTTCCTAAAGTAGGGGAGATTGTGACACCTGTGCCTCTGCGACCATCAAACAAATACCAAACCAATGAAATATTGTATTTCATACTTGGGATTTGTATAAATATGTGTATCTTTTGCACATATCAATTCTTGTTCAATTTCAAGCTTTAAATCACTTTCTGGAAGGTTATACGCGCACTGATGCGCAAATATAACCAGTTTATTGCAACGAACACTCCAGAATAGTGAAATAGGCTTAACATACCTTAAATAACCTTTACATAACTTAGAAATAAGTTTTGGAGGGTTTGGTGTGGCGAAATCAAGTTTATTCGCTTACAGGGACTAATTTTAACAAACTGCGAAAGTATGCCGGTTTTAGTCTCTTATGACTATACCTACTGATTACCACGTTATCTATGCATAGTGGCGAGTCGTAGTTTCGGCCAAAATGCGTATTCTTGCGTATTTTGTAACCAAACTACTTTTAGGTATCAAAACCATTTGTTTTGATACCAAACCTGTTTTCTAACTTCGTTAAACATGTTTTAACATGTTTAACTCGTCACTTTAGGGTTAGTGCTTATGTAGAGTTGTAAGTCAAGCGGTTTAAACAACCGCTTAGACTTTCGAACTAGACCCGTTTGGTTGATCATTAGGATCCAACCAAACATGTTTAGTGACCATAGTTGTATAGGGAATAACCTTCCAAGGTTATACCTTATGGTCACTTTGTTTAAGTAGTTATATGATAGGTAGTTTATATGCCTTAGGTAAATGACCAAAATGCCCTTTTTACGCATAAATTCATTTTAAGCATATGTAACCTAAATTTTGACATCTAAACCGATTAGGTAACATTATTAGACATGTTAAGGCATATATTACTTGTCATAGGACTAGTTAGGTGGTCCGAACGCGTTTTACGCGAATGACGCGTTAAAGTAGCATAAGCTACCTAACCGGGTCGTAATGGGTCGTAAGCACTTAGGATAGGTTTCCTTTTAGAAAGTAGGCTTTGTTAAACCAAATTACATGAGTTCCTATACTCATTTGGTTTACGAAACCTCATTATATCTGATCTTTCGATTTAGGTCCGGTTTATTTACATAGTTACCTATATTAGGTGTCGTTTGATTCTGTGATCCCTCTAGCTTTGCTTGGTTGTTGTTCAAGACTTCTAAGCACCTTCAAGTGAGTACATAGTCCCCTCTTTTACTGTTTTCAAATGTTTTGGGGTGGAACACATGTGCCTACTTGTTACTTTCATGTTTTCAATGTTTTCATATCATATACTTGCTATGTTAATTAGTACACTATTAGTACATAATTTCATTATGTTTTGCTATGTATTTTCACTTAACATGCTAGCCCATTGTTTTACATTTTGAACTGCTTGAACCATTTGTAACCTTTGATTTATGAGAACCATTTGTAACCATTCGATGTATGGGAACCATTTGAAATCATGGGATGTATGAGAACCATTTGTAATCATTGGATGTATGTGAACCATTTGTAATCATTTGATTGATATGAACCATTTGTAACCATTTGATATATGTGAACCATTTGTAATTGTTTGAACCATTGGGTTAGGGAAGTGATTAGGTAACGGGGCGGGTGTAATGTGTTAAAAGCATGGTGGATACGCCGCTGGTACTTCCTATATATAAGTGCTTTTAACACATTATATATCGTTGCGTTATCTAGTTCACTTGGGTAAACGATTTTGAAACGATGTCACACAATGATGTTTTCTGAATAATATAAACCATACGAGTTTTGTTAACGAGTTTCTACGATATGTTTTACAATTTGATTTCATAAAACAAATGTTTTGGAGCTAAGAATCATGGCTACGAGATTTTATAAATCATATCCAACTTGATTTGAGTTGGTTAATTATGTCGCAATACTATACTTTTCAAAATAAGGTTTTTAAATAAGTATTACAACATGTAAAACGAGCCATGAATCTGACACTCATATAAAACCTATGTACTCGCCGGCATTTTTATGCTGACGTATTTTCACATGTGTTTCAGGTACAATAGTTGATGATGATATTGGTGTATACTCACATAGGAATGGACTAGTGACTTAATAACAATGGAAGTCTATTTGTTCTTGTTTTATTTCTAATTCCAATGTAATGTAATACATTTAATTCAATAAAACGAATCTGTTTAATCCATGGTTGTGAAACAATGATCCTGTTACAACACTCCCCGACGTTTCCGCCACGTTTTGTTGTTTTACGTGGTCGGGGTGTGACAGAACAATAGTCTAAGTATTCTGTTGTGAAAGAGTGTCGGATCAGAACATTAAAAATACATGAAATGTGCGAGATAAAACGAGTACACAGGTTGATTCGTACGGATGGACATAGTCCATCCGTACGGATCGGGGTTTGGCTAAAAACGAATATGCTGATTAAATTTTGATGCGAACTAATTTGATTTGTAAAAGATTGCGATCATTAATTCTAAACAGTGAATAAAATGTTCGAATGTAATAACTGATCTTAAAACAGAAGGTAAAACGATTCGGTGTGGGTAACAGGTCCGTTTGTGCGAATGGACATAGTCCGTCCGTATGAACCGACTGTTAGTGTTGCGTACCGTTTTAGCTTTAAACTTATTTGATTGAAAAGGTGATGCTCCACAATAGTTTGCCCAAGCAAAACTAGTGGAAACCATCTTCGAGATGGGTTGAATCAAGAAGATTTTGTGAAAAGTTGAAGAACTCATGATAAAATGCAAAGAAATGAGATAAAATGTAATTGAAAATGGAAGAAAACCCTTACAGCAAGTTTTGGTCGCCTAGGGAAAGCTTGAGAGTGTTTGCAAGAAAGAGGGCGAGTGAAATAGTGGAGTAGTGTGCCTATTTATAGGCTTCGGGGAAAATTAGGGTTTCCAAGATTTCAGGTGGATGGACTTAGCGCGGATCAGCAGGTTCGTGCGGATCTACTCGATATGTGCGAACCGACTCATTTTCGATGTTTTTCGTTTCAAGTTTGATTATTTTATATGTTTTAATCGATTTTTCGAGTATCAAGCACCGATATGTATCGTGAAATCAAGAATCATGAATAATATAGCGTTCAAAATGTGGATCATGAGTATAAGTTTGCACATAAGTTTAACATGAATAGCATGAATATGATTAGAAGACTTATGTTTTCATTGTGATAAATTGTCTCGGATTACAAATTGAAATGAAATAGAGTACAACAAGAGTATAAGTGTCTAAAATAGAAAGTAAAACAATACTTGCTAACTTGGGAAAGTACAAATATGCAAAGCTTTACAATCATCTAGGTCCGTGCGGATGTATTAGTGAGTTGATTTGTGGGTAAGTGTTGTTTCCTGATCCGTGCGGATCAACAAAATAAGTTGATCCGTGAATAATGTGTAATATCAAAACGTGCGGATAAATCTTTATAGTTGATTCGTGTGAATTTCAAATAGAAAAGATCCGCGCGAATCTAGAGGGACTTGATCCGTGAATATGTAAGACAATGTGTTTGTGCGGATCAACTCAAATGTATATCCGTGAATACCTTGATTCGCACAAGTGAGTTAAAAAAATTGTTCAAAATCAGACCTTGATACGTGCGAATCTATTGATCTAGGTCCGTGATTACCAATTTGCGCGCACATATGGTTCATTTTTTATGATTTTCACAAAAATTTCAAAGATTTAGATTGAATTTTGACTTGAAACTTTGGAGGATTGTTTAAAAATGATTTTCGCACAATATGTTGAAAAATCAGGCATTTTTATCCGTGAAATCAACCTGAATTTGTGATTCAAAGTTGAAAAAGAAATGTAGAAGATGAGTAGAAGAAGAAATGATGAAATCTAATGAAATCAGCTCCGATGATGCTTGAAATTGCTTGAATCTTGTGTCTTGAATCCTTGCAATCAATCTCACGCTCTGATACCACTTGTACGTTCGTGTTAGGATCCATTCCGTTACACTGTTGACTACGTAGATCTCGTATCTTGTGTGAAATCCAAGTACAAGAGTGGATCAGACAAGAACAAGCTAATTAAAGTTGTTCTCTATTGATAATCTTCTATACAATACCGTGAAAACAAACGAGCAGAGTTTCGTTACTCTAAAGCTCAAAGTTATAAATGAACAAGACTAACATCCTATTTATAGGCAAGGTCCTTAGCAAGGATGGACATTTCGTGAGGATGAACTTTTAACTGAGGATGAACTCCTAACTGAGGATGAACCTTAATTGAGGATGGGCATATGTTTTATATATAAACACTTCTAAACCTTGTCTTGAACATCTGAAAGCCACGATACGTGATTGACGGAAGGGATAGACATATGCACTCATAATTCTGATTTTTTTCCAATTTCGGAACAAAACATCAGAACTCAAAAGGTTCGATTTCAGATATGATATTGTGTAATTTTGTTAGTCTGTTAGTTGTTGTTATTGTTAACATTAGAACATAATTGTTTATTGAACCCATATCCGCGTATGTATCGTATTGAATTGAGTATTTTTGTTGATTGAACATCGATTATGTAACTGTGATTGTGAAACATCAATTATTCTTGTTAAGTGAACATCGATTATTATGTGCATTATCTTGGACACAACATCCAAAATGAGATTATACTTATGCTTCCTGATGCGCGTGTGGTGTTATAGATTTTTATATATATATTTTTACCCCTTTTTAAACGTTAGTCAAGTTTTAAATTTATAAAACACGATATTTTACTAACACCAAACACACATATGGGCAAGTGCACCCATCGTGAGTGTAGTATAGTGTTGGCAAGATACCGAGGTCGTCCAAGGACACAAGAGCTTTTAATACCGGTTTATCCTCAACGTCTAATCAAATCAAAACTTTAGAAAAAATGTTTTAAACTAGAAAATAAAAACTAAAAATGCTGAAAATAAAAGTAAAAACAAATAGACAAGATGAATCACTTGGATCCGACTCGTGTTTAGTGTAACCTTTGATTATTTCCGCACTTTTACACTTTTTAAGAGATTATCTTAGTTATTGTAGTAGGCCCCTCTTTTGAAGGTGACGTTACCCTCAACCCAGTAGTTTGAGTCAGCAAGGATACAATCCTAAAGGGTTGGATTATTGAAAGGTAATTAATTAAGTTATTAATGCATAATGTGGTAGGCCCCTCTTTTGAAGGTGACGTTACCCTCGGCTAAGTAGTCTGAGTCAGTAGGGATACAGTCCTAAGTAGCCGGGTTAAAGTTTTAATAGTAGCTTACATATGAGGGGATCAAAGAGTTTGGACCCCCGCCATCCAATACCGGTGGGTATTGAAGGAGGTCCTACTAAATTTGACCCAGGTCCTTGCAGGATCTATACACTGAACAAGGCAAGACTCTTACCAAACCATTCCCTTAACCCCCGACCAGGTAGCCAACATATCTCCATATAGACCGTGGAGATATGAATGGTGAAAATCTTTTATTTTATATAGACAGTAAAATAATGCCAAGACACCACAGACAAATGATAAGGAAGAATCACCTTCAACATAAGAAACTAGTTATTAAAGTCATTAATACATAACCAAATAAAAAATGCGAAAAGATTACAAATAAAAAGTATTACACTAGACACTTGTCTTCACCAAGTGATGTAAGAGACTTAGGCAAACATGGCCTTTGATTGTCAAGAACTCTTACGATCAATCTTGGATCCCGAGACTACTCACACACTCTATGATGGATGATGGATGATGGTGGTGGATGATGGTGTTGTGATGGTCGTGGTGGTGGGTGAAGTGTGAGAGAGGTGGTTTGCCAATGGATGGTTTGCAAATGAGCCAAGCACCCCTATTTATAGCCTGAACAGAAGCTCGGGCACGGCCCCATGTCCATCCTCCTTCTCTTTCTTCATTAATTGCAGTTTGTCTGCATTAGTTGACCACGCCCCCGTGTCTGTTGGGCACGAACCTGTGTGCAGAAGCGTATCTGTACTATCAAGATTTCCCCAGATTCTGCGAATCTTAGAGTTGACCACGGCCCCGTGTCCGGTGGGCACGCCCTCGTGGTGGGTGATAGAAGCTTCTACAGCTTTGTCTTTTCTGCAGACACTTGGGCACGCCCCCGTGCTCATTGAGCACAGGGCGTGTTCAGCCTTCTGTCTTCTTGTTTTTGCTTGGGAAGATGCTGTCAGGGGGTCGGGCATGCCACGTTTATTCCTTTTCTTGTATTTATGTTAGATTTAGCTGCCTTTTTGCTTCTTTTGTTCATTTGAGCTCATTTAATCCTGAAAATACAAAAGGAAAACAAAAACATACTTTTTCCAACATTAATACTAAAAAAGGGTTAGTTTTATGCCACATTTGATGTAATTTATATGTTGCATTTTGCACACATCAAATACCCCCACACTTGAATCTTTGCTTGTCCTCAAGCAAAACTCTTTATAATGTGGCTTTACACTCCCAAATGGAATGGGTAGAAGAGAAGTTTTTGGGCTTGTCATAGAGTGTCGGGATTTCCAAGATTCTTTATTAAGTTTTATTTTTATTTATTTACAATCCTATTCGTCATGATTTATTTAAAACATTGCATAAGATAAATTACTTATTAGGGCATAACATGCCTTTTTTTAAAATTCCATTTATATACAAGTTCACATACCTCACGGGGGATCACTCAACACTCGGCCGAAGATGTATTTTAGTGAATCACTCGAGAGCGGCATGGAACTTACTCCTACCATAAGCTTGCCAAGCAATCAGTCCTCCTCCTTTTTAACTATGTACCTTTGTAAATATCAAGAGGACTTTTGGGTGAAGGGTTAGGCTTGGGTTAAAGGTAGGTGGTTGGGTTAGTGGTTAGTAAAAGGGTGAAAGGCGTAAAAAGCGTCGTTTTCGTAAGACTTTTTATTTTTGTAATTTTTATTTTGATGAAGCCATTATTCAAACAAAGTTACTTTTGATAAACTTGTTTGTTTATTTCTTTTTGCTTCATCGTCATTTTTTTTATAAGGAAGTCATAAGAAAAACCGAGCTTGTTACTAAAACAAAGGGTTAAAAATAAAAAAAAGGTTTTGGTGGGTAAAAGGATATTTTGTTTTGGGTTAAGAAATGAAAAGGTTTAGGCTCAAAGGGGTTAACTAGGGGGATTTTGGGTAGGTGGTAAAAAAAAGAAAAATAATGGTGTAGAAATAAAAAAAAGTTAGTCCTAATGCCTCCATCATTTACTTACTCGGGTTTAAGTTGGTAAGGACCGGGAATGTATCGTCGTGGCAAGTTCTAGAGTCGTAAGAACCAAGCGGCTATTCACACAATAAACGAAAAATGAGCATTTAGTTTAAAGATATGTATTTGTATGCTTAATAAAGGCTCAAAACTCACTTTTTGTGGGAATGGGTTTTTATGTGATCAAGTATATATAATCAAATTTTAACTAAACTTGTCATGCAGTTTCATAATTTCCTTATGTTGGTTCTTTTTATCACGACGCTATCGGTTGTAAATTTGTAAAAATATAACCTTTTTAGAACTTAAAATTCGCAAATTAAACCTAGACAAGTAAAAAAATGAAAAAAAAAATTGAAAAAAATTGGGGTGATTAGCGGTTCCAATAGAGTTTTGTGTAAGGCTTGTAATTAGAACTTGCAAGATTCAAGGTTTTAGCATCCCCCCCCCCCCACTTAAATTATACATTGTCCTCAATGCGTCCCAAAAATAAGTTTTTAGGTTGATTGAATGTGTAAAAATGTGTGAAAAAGCAAAAATTTGTTTTACTGGGCGTCTAGACACGGCCCCGTGGTGTCCGGGCACGGCCCCGTGTTCAGATCGCCAGTAACATAAATTTGTAAAAAGAAACAGAAGCCTGGGCACGGGGGCGTGTTCAGCGAGCAAGTCCCGTGTCCAGTTTGTGACAATTGTGTTCTGTAATCATCGTATAATGTAAAACAATGTTGATTATCAATAAAACAATGTGTTTTGGTGTTATTATATGTGTTATTGTGTTTGATGATGTTAGGATCGGAGGCCCTCATGATAGTGTTTGTTTGTTTAAAATGAATGATCAATGAATATGAAAACAAGTTAGGTGCAGCGGAAATGGAAACAAACTTTGTAAACACAATCAAAAGTGGAAATAGTTTGATAAACAATTGCTTCACATAGAGTCAAAAGATTACAAATCAAAGCAAAGGATTACAGTCATGCTTACAAACTATACTCCCCCTCAGCCTGATGCCTCAAGGTTGGTTGCACACAGGATGAAAGGATTAGACATGAGGAGAAGAACTCGCTCAGTCAATCAAATGTAACAGTACAGGGTACTGTTACATTTATAGGCAAACCAAACCACTGAGGTATCTCAGCTGACGTCACCATGAAAGCGACGTCTAACAGCCTAACAACCTGTATCTACTGTCCTTACACAAACACTGCTAACCTAACCACTGACTATACATAAAACAGATATTTCACTAAACAACTGCTCTCCCTTTATGTCAGTGCTTTCCTCAAGGTTGATCAGTCCTTGACTGGGCAGTGCTTTATCATCAGTAGATAGGACCAGCAGTGTTAGATACTTCAGGGTTTTCATCAGCAGTTGAAAGGGCAGCAACAGTTGAATATGAGCAGCAGATAGAGACCATCAGTTGTTATAAATCACTTTCAAGGGGAGAGCAAAGTGTAAACTGCTGCTTATTGTGAATCCTCTGTTGTGACCTGGTTTTGGCTTTACATTATCTGTTCCTCTGATAAGGTTCAATCCCAACAATCTCCCCCTGGAACAGATAATGCCAAAACCTGTCATTATTCGGGACCTTTATTGCTCATCAAGAGTGCCTTAGCTTGTTCTTTGAATTCAGCTTCAAATTCCTTTGCACTCTGGTCATCTTCATCCCTGCACAGTGTAAGCTCAAGGAGATCCTGCAAATCTTGAACACTAAGGCCTAGTGCTTCTTTCCTTGATATATGCTTCACATCGCCATTGGCTCTGACCAAGGTCAATACGTGAGTCTTTTGATCAGACATCCACTTTAGTATTTTTAAGCCAAGTGGGTTTCTTGGGAGAGACTTATTTGAAGATGAGTTGAGGGATAATGGCCTTGAAAACATCTGCAGACTTTCAGACATTCTTTTGAAAGCTTCTTCAATGACTTTGTCTGCTGCAGCTATATCTTCTGCAGTTTCTTATTCAATAAATTCTTGTCTTTCAGCTTCTGTATCGAGGTTTCCCATCTTCTGTTCAAGCTTCATCATTTGTTCTTGCTTTTTAGAAGTGCCTGAAACAGTTATCTTTCTTTTCTTCAGCCTTTCGTAGGCTTCATCAGTCTGCTGTCTTGACCATTTTGATATGCCTTCAGCAGTATCCATTTTTGCATCCACCAGCTCCCTTTTCTTTCTTTTATACTCAGCAGTGAAGTCAGCAATGAGCTTTTTGAATTTGTTCCAGTTTGGAGCATTTTTCTTCTTTGTAGGATCACTCTTGATTCTGTCAATCCTCTCAGCCTCATGCTTTAGAGCGATTATTGGCCATTCTTCAAACTGTTTTTCTTCAGCAGGATAGAATTTTTCTTTCATAATGTAGGCAAGATATTGTTTTCTTAGCTTTTTGCGTTGTTCAGCCTTTTCTTTGATTAGTTCCTGTGCAAATTCTTCCATCTGCTTTACATTTTCAAGGAAGAAATCCAGTCTTTTAGCAATGCCTTCTTCGCTTAGACTTTCACGTTCACTTTCAAATTTAGCTCTTGCTTTAGCCTGCCTTGCCTTGAGTTTGAGGTAATCATCCATATCCTCTGGTGGCATGTAGCCTATGAGTGAGGAGAATCTTCTTTTTGAAGGATCCTCTTCTGTATAGAATTGCCTCATCTCATTTTTGATAGCTTCAAGTTCCAGTGGATATTTTGCAGCATTAGGATCATGTATACCCTCATCGGCAGTGATTGGCTTTCTTATTCGGTTGAAGAGCTTTGGCTGTGAAGTAGAAGAGGTGAGAGCAGTGGTGGATGACTTACTAACAGCTGTTGTCTCAACATCTGCTGGCATTACAACTGCTGATATGTCAGCAGTTGTCTTCTGCTTTTGAGCAGGGGATGGAAGTGGTGAAGGTGGAGGTGAATCAACATCTGATATGAGATTCCTTCTCCTTTTTAATGAAGAAGGAGCAGATGATGTTTTGGGTGGATCAGTGGTGGTAGATTGGATAAGAGTGGTTTGTGGCAGTGATTGACTGATAGTGGTTGAAACAACTTGTGTTTCAATCACTGTTGTCATTACAACAGATGTTGTAACATCTGTTGTCTTCTATTTTAAGACAGGAGACAGTGGTGATGGTGTGATTGTAGATGATGGTGTCAGAGCAGTAGTTGTGGTGGTGTGTGGTAGAGTGGTGTGTGTTGATGACATGGCAGCTGTTTGACTACTGACAGCAGTTTTTGTAACTGCTGCTGCAGCAGTTTTTGTAATTGCTGCTGTATCAGCTGTTTGGCTTACAGGTTTTGAGACCTGCTTTTCTTTTTCTTTTTCTTTTTCAGGCTCAATGTGGAGGCCATGCTCTATTCCCTTCGTATTCAGTTTTCTCAACAGCTTGATATTCTCCCCCTTTTTGGCATTATCTGAAGGGGGGTTATCAAGGAATGATATGGAAGAAGGAGCTTTGCCAGAGACACTTTGAATGTTTGCCTTTATAGCCTTGAGATCTGCTTGAGTGTCTTTAAATCTTGATTCAACCATGTTGGTCAGCATTTGTACTTGAATGGCATGCTTTTTGTCAGCCATAAGTTGCTGTGCTTCAAGCATGGGTTGAAAAATATTCCAAAGCTCATTTTCAGCAAATGCATGTTGTGCAGGTGCTTGAGCAGGAATAGCAGTGGCTTGTGCTTTCTGAGCTTTTAAAATCTCTTGCACCATCTCCTTTATTTCAGCAACTGATTCTTCAAGTTTGTCAACTCTGCCCGTCAATTCCTGATATTTTGATTCATCACCTACTTTAGTAGGATCATCTGAATCCCCACCAGCAGTGGTTATATCAACGTGTGTCTTAGGGACAGAGTCCCAAAAATCACCCATTGATGCCCCTTGTTCTCGGTACTGGGGACTTCTTTCTTCAGCACTTGATAAACCTTTGATGTTACTAGTGGTCAAAATAGGCTCACTAGTGGTTAACATTGGTGCTATTGAAGAAATTGCCTTCAAGGGAGTTTGATTTATGAAACAACTGGCCAACTGGAGACCTGTTGATCCACCAGTTGTAGTTGCTGCTCCACTTGAACTACCACCCAGAGTTACTTGTAACTCAGGGGGTGTAACCTCCTCAATTGTTGCTGGGATAGCAGAAGTAGTAGCATCAGACCCAGTCACTTGTGGGGGTATACTCTCAGTGATAGGTGATAGAGATGAACTGGTTTGTGTCTGAGCTATAGCAGCTGCATGCAACAAAGGTAGCATGGATTGTGGCATTATTATTGGTGAGGGGATGGGGGTTGAAAGAGACATGTCCTTGGGATCAGGACTGAGGAAGATGGATCCGAGTGGATTCAGAGCTTCATATTTTGGTGTTCCTGTGCTTACAACCTGATCCTTTTGTGAGAATGCAGGAGGAGTTTTAGGCATGGGTTGAGATCTTTCTTCCAACTGCTGTGAGGAAGTAGCAGCAGTGGTTTGTGGTGACTTTTGTGTTGTCACAGGCATTTCCTCTGGGATCTCATCTTCCAGAGTTGCCTTTGTTTTGGGTTTGGTGGGTTTTCTGGATGTTTTATTTTTGGTCTTTTTAGTGGTGGCAGGTGTGGGTTTCAAAGCAGTGGGAGTGCTGCTATGATCACCTGGAGCAGTGGGCTCAGCAGCTGATACCTGAGAAGCAGTTGTAACCGCTAAAATCTGCTCAGGTACCCCTGCTTTTGTTTTTATTGGTGCCATCATCCTTGAAAACGTTTCTTTTGTTAAGCTTTTTATTTGACAATGAACACCTTGTTTTAGCAAATTTAAATTTTCCTTTTCAAATTTTTGTTCAAAATAGTAACTCAAAAATCTTGGAAAAAGTAAAAATGCTTTACTTTCAATGTTTTTCACCATGTCATTGAAAATCTCCTGGGAGTAGTTGTAGTCCTTATTATTCAAAATAGCGTAACCCAGGCATTGAATTTTCAATGGTATTTCGTTAAAAGATGTTGTTTTATTCGAAGCACACATCAGAAGTGTGTGAAATAAAAATCTTGGAGCAGAAGGAAAATAACCTTTTTGTAAGGTATCAACCTTTGATTGTTCTGCATACCCCCTGTTTACGAAATCAGTTTTCATCTCGGCTTTCTCAAAAGAGAGTTTACCTTGCTGATCGTTGAGATTAAAGACTTCGGAGATCGACTGTGGGGTTATTTGAACTGCTTTACCCTGTATTGAGGAGTTAATGGCGATGACTTTTCCGTCTTGTTTTTCAAGCGACGCCTTTTTCCAAAACTCTCTCTGGGTTTGCAGATAGATGGGAGCATTTGCTGACAACAAAGTTTTGTACTTTGATGCAGATAATGTCTCAATGATGGTGTCAAAGGTGTGATTATCAGTAGGTTTTGTGAGTAAACCCAGATAGTTGTGAGATTGTTTGAATGGTATTTCGATGGGTTCTTCGGCCGTTTGAGCGACCTCTTTGGAAGGTGATGGTGATTTAGATTTAGATTTTGATTTTGTCATTTTTGCAGAGAAGAACGAAGAAGGATTTTGGAGATTTTGAGAAGAAGGGTTGGAAACTGCTATGAGAAGAGAATTTTGGAATTCAATTCGACAGTGTAAAACCCTGTTTGGGGTTTAGGGCAGGGTTTTATTTGAAAAAAAAATGATCGCTGATGTGGCAGCGGTTATTAAGATCTGAGGGCTAAAAACTGACCACGTGTCAAACACTGATGAGACGGATGAAGTATGTAAAACAGTTGTTTTAAGAGCCACTGACGTATTAAGCATCAGAGGTTACAACGGTAAAAATATGGACAGTGGATGATTTTTACTATCAGTGGATAGCATATCAGTGAATAAGACACTGATTTTGAGCATCAGTGCTTTTCAAGAAAAATGAGGGATCAGTGGTTAACTTTCAGCAGTGGACAGTGTTTAGAGATCAGACATTTGAACAAAACAGTGGTTAGGGTAAATAGTACAACTCTGAAGGACAGGTGTTTCAGCAACAGTTTTGAAGATTTTCATTCAAGGTTTTGCCACATGTCAATTTGAAAGACAGTGGTTTAGTACCCCAGATGATGGAAACTTTTTACTAAGGCAACTCATTTTCGTTTAATATTCAATTAAAACATGAGTACCCTAGTAATTCAAGCACAGTTTGCAATCAACCTTTGATAAAAGTTTAGGAACAAACCTGATATATCCTTTATATGATCATGACATATGTACCATTTCCTTTTGACCCATTTATGAGGACACAAATACCACCAAAAATAAGGTATTACATCCTGACAGGAGCTGAAACTATTGCCAACAAAAACAAGCAAGAGTTTCAAATATATTATTAAAAAAAATGAATAATATATCCTGGTTATTTGAGAAAATCCTTTGAAAAAAAAATTGTTAAAGGATTTTCTGAGAACAGTATCAAAAAGGATCTGGCGTATTATCAATAGAAGACATAATCATATCATTCTCAAGTTTTATGAAAATGGTCAGCGGTTTGACAGCAGTGGTAGAATATTTTGGCAATATTTTGACCACTGTTTGGTACCATTTTCTGTGTCAGTTGATTGCAAACATGAGGACACATGGACACATGAGTTTTGAAGATCCTGTTGTAGATCTAATTTCTATGTGATGACTTTGAAAATTTGTCTAGTCCTTTTGTAAGTTCAATCTCTGGGAACACCATTGTCACCTGATCTTCCTTGAACCAATGAGCACAAGCAGTTGCTTAATTGACCATTATTACCCTAAACTTTGACTCATAAGTGTTTTAAGTTTATACTCTTTTCTTTTGACTTCAAAAGTTTTGAGATAAACACACTTCTGAGTTTTAGTGAATATTAGTCCAAAATCATTTTGCAGTAATGTTTTGAGAGACTTGGTCATGTTTTCACAAGTTTTTCATCCAATCTCACATTACATATGATGCGGACTATGTAGACCCCTGTTTTCTTAATGTATTTGAACATAGTTGATTTTGTCCTTTTTAGGAACTCAACCTGTTTTCAACACATAAGATCTAAATAACTAAAGTTTTAATTTCCCTCTTTTTGTGTTAACAAAACAACAATGCTTTTATGAACATAGGCTTTGTTATTCTGAGGTTTGTACTTTAGTATTTAATGAAAACATCACATTTCCACATCAACAGTTTCAATCAATTTAGAAAATAAAAATAACCTCATGGTTTAACAGATATTTGCTTTCAGATCTAGAAACCATGAGTGTCTTGTGTATGAATTTACTTGTTGTGTGAAATTTGTGTGTCATATGACATCTTGGTTGATTTACAGAGTTTTCGAATAACCATTTTGAACATGATTTATACAGTACTCTGTTTTTCAACTAAATACAACCAACCTTAGTATCAATGAATTTTGAGCCGAACGGTTATGTCAAATTGATTGTTAGATCGAATTTGACTGTCCAGGCTCTGATACCAATTGTTAGGATCGGAGGCCCTCATGATAGTGTTTGTTTGTTTAAAATGAATGATCAATGAATATGAAAACAAGTTAGGTGCAGCGGAAATGGAAACAAACTTTGTAAACACAATCAAAAGTGGAAATAGTTTGATAAACAATTGCTTCACATAGAGTCAAAAGATTACAAATCAAAGCAAAGGATTACAGTCATGCTTACAAACTATACTCCCCCTCAGCCTGATGCCTCAAGGTTGGTTGCACACAGGATGAAAGGATTAGACATGAGGAGAAGAACTCGCTCAGTCAATCAAATGTAACAGTACAGGGTACTGTTACATTTATAGGCAAACCAAACCACTGAGGTATCTCAGCTGACGTCACCATGAAAGCGACGTCTAACAGCCTAACAACCTGTATCTACCGTCCTTACACAAACACTGCTAACCTAACCACTGACTATACATAAAACAGATATTTCACTAAACAACTGCTCTCCCTTTATGTCAGTGCTTTCCTCAAGGTTGATCAGTCCTTGACTGGGCAGTGCTTTATCATCAGTAGATAGGACCAGCAGTGTTAGATACTTCAGGGTTTTCATCAGCAGTTGAAAGGGCAGCAGCAGTTGAATATGAGCAGCAGATAGAGACCATCAGTTGTTATAAATCACTTTCAAGGGGAGAGCAAAGTGTAAACTGCTGCTTATTGTGAATCCTCTGTTGTGACCTGGTTTTGGCTTTACATTATCTGTTCCTCTGGTAAGGTTCAATCCCAACAGATGATTTTACAATTTAATTCGATTCCGATTTCAAGCTTTAACTCGCTTTCTGGAAGGTTATACGCAAACTCGTGCATAAACGCAATCAGTTTAACGCGACGTACCCTCAAGAACTGTGACATAAGCCAAACATACCCTAAATATCCTTTACATAACTTAGAAATAAGTTTCGAAGGATTTGGTATGGCAAAAACATGTTTATTTGAACTAAAGAACTATTTACGACAAAACTGCGAAACAAACACTGGTGACCGCCCGCAAAATAATTAAATCCCAAAAATATTCTGTTACAATTAAAATTTTATTTTTAATCAGGTTCGTGTTGAAAAATAAATTAAAACGCTTAAAAAACGTTATTTTTTTAAGTTTAAGCGCGCACCGCGTGTTTCTGCGCAACACAGTGCTTCTACTACAAAATGCAGACAACGCAGCTAGTCCTGGCAACTGAAATTTTATTTCAGTAATATTTTGGCGAGTTTATTTTTATAGAATATTAAAAATAATTTAGAACGCCATAAACCGGGATTTAAACGCTAGATAAAATACCCGGTATCCAGTTAAATACCTATTTTTATCTACTTTACCATCAAAATTACACTTCACCCCCTCCCCCATACAATTTACGGTTCAATATATGGAGTGGGACCCAACAAAATTTTGTTAGATTTTGCAATATTCTTCTTGATCTTGTTATTACACTTGTCCTTGCATGCTACAACTCCATATCATTCGATATCTTCATAAATCCTTATATAATCTTTCAAGAGATCATTTCACACTCCATCGCTCCTTCTCTCTCCCTCCTAAAACCGTCCACTCTCTCTCTCTCACCATATTCATATCTTCAAACTTAGTTCATCAAGATTCAACTTCATTCCAAGCATATTTCAAGTGGTTGTGAAGAGCCAAAGGTGATTCCAAGGTGTTCTCAAGTGATTCAAGCTTCCTATCATCAAAATCTCATCCCACAACCTACTTGAATCTTGAAGGTATAACATTTATTTTTAAATCATACTTTTTATTCTTGGTTGTTCTTGATGATTTGAAGTTTCTCTTGAATCTTGGGATTTTCACTAAACTTGAAATCTAAAATGAAAAGGGTCTTGTTACAAAAGAAAAATGATATGTATATATATATGTGTGTGTGACCGTACATATATATATATGTGTGTATGAGTCTTGAAGTTTGATTTCTTGATAAGTACTTGTTTAAGTTGTTACATGTTCTTGAATGATAGTTAAAATACAAGTGTTTAATGATTTGTGTATGTTATGTTAAATGACCAAGTATATTAGCAAATAAACCTGAATATATCACATATTTGATGCATTTAGATTAACATAAAATGATGATGTTATGATAGTATGCTTTAGGCACTTGTACATAAGGATACATGTTGATTTAAAGCTCAAGAAGTGATTAAAAAATGGTTGTATGACAAAAATATTTTTGAACAGGTTATAAACACTAAAAATAACATTATTTGGTATATTATAATGGCATGAAACTTTGACATAGGTTTGATAGCTTTGCATGTTGTACATATAGCTTAAAAAGTGGTAAATTATGTGAAATTTGCATGATTTATGTGCTTTATTTAAGACCTGCACTATCATGAGTATAACCATTATTTTATTCAGTAAATAACATGGGTTATGTTAAAATTTCAAGTCGTTTCGATTTGGGATGGTTCGGGTAATGGTTGATGCAAAACTATGCGGTAAAACGGTTAAAAAATCGCCTTTTCGGAGATTTTACAAAACTGTTTTAGATCAGTAACCAAACTGATATTTTTTATATAAAAATAAGTAGTTTAATTTATATTAAGTTTACTTGGTGTTTGGTTAGTCATACGTGACTTTCGACGCCCAAAAATGTTACCGAATCGCTAAAATAAGTGCTTTTCGACATACACTAGAATGGGTTGTTCATGAGTAAATTTTATGTGTTACAATGTGCTATGTGTTTTACAATATGTGTATGATGATGTGTTAGTGTTGACAAGATTATGTGTTTTACGCTTGAGCATATATATACAAATACACCAAAATAATCAAAAATATTAACTTTTCGAGAAATCTCAAAGTTATGTGAAAATTCTAAGTATCGGAGAAACTTATGTATTTTGTGGGTTTTTGATTATTAAATCATTCTTATTTAATTTAGGACGAATAAACAATTTGAGGGATTGTGTTAACGTATAAAAACGCACCCAAAGGTGAGTACATAGATCCCCTCTTTTTACTGTTTTCGATTGTTTTGGGGTGATTCATATGTATCAAAACGATTTCAATATTCTAATGATGGTTTCAAAACGATTGAGATGGTTTATACAAAACTAATAACGATTTCAATAATGTGAACGAACTTGTTGGTGGTAGTTACATAACGAATGACATTCATTAGCATTGATCAAGCCGACCAGTATTAGGTTATGGTACCATAGGATCTGACAAATCCCGTTATCAGACTTCGCCCATGGTTATGTGTGGGTTAGGTGGGTAACGACTGAATCTGATGATTGTCAACTTACCCTTTGGTGGTTTGTTAATACGAGTTAAACTATGAATGAGTCACAAAGGTTTGAATGTTATTAGCGAGACGACCAAAAGTAGTTTTCACAATTAAAACGAGAATGATTTGTACGAGAACGATTTTGAACGATTGAACGATTATGAACGATTTAAACAAGTGAACGATGATATATAACGAGAACGAGTTAAACGATGTTACACAACGAGGTTTACTAAACGATATAAACTACGAGTTTTATTACGAGGATGATTTGGTTTACGAAAACAAATGTTTTGGGTTAAGATTCATGGCATCAAGGTTTATAAATTATAACCAATCTGTTTTGACTTGGTTATTCATTTTACAATACAAACATTTTACAAAACAAGGTTTTCTACTATCGAACAACGAAGTTGTACGAGTTATTTCAACATATAAACGAGCCATGAATCTGACACTCACACAAAAACTATGTGCTCGCCAGCATTTCTTTGCTGACTTTGTTTTTACATATGTTTCAGGTGATGTTGCTTAATGTTGATTGCGAATTGGATGCATGCTCACTTAGGACTAGACGAGGCCTTAGTGATTTAATAACGATGATAGACTATGTTTGACTTGCTTGTTTAACTTTAAGACAGTGTTTAATATTCAATAAAACGAAACTCTTTGTATCCATGGTTTGAAACAATAATTATGTTACAACACTCCCCGACGTTTCCGCCACGGTTTGTTGTTTTACGTGGTCGGGGTGTGACACGGTTACCTGAACTGGGCATTTTCTGCAGATGGTTGGGCACGGGGCGTGTTGGGCGAGCACGGCCCTGTGCTGAACTTGCTGTAATGAAGAAAAATTTTCGGGTGGCTCTGTTTTTGTGCATGGGGTGCTGGTTCAAGTTTCCCTTTGTATCCTTCACCATCCCGAGTGTGTTTTACCCATTACAACATCATCCAAACGCCAATTTAACTAAAACCATCATTAATTCAAATAGAGAAAATTACATAATATTCCTAACAAAGTTAAAATTCTAGATAAATAGGTCAAGAAGCACAAGAAGTCTAAACCAAGAAGTTCTAGCCTAAAGTTTATTCTATTAGCAAAATTTCCGAAAAGATAATTCTCTCAGTTGGATGCGGCTCGAAGAACTTCTTCCTCCGGACATGGGTCCCTCACACGTCAGCGAGCCATTCCTCTATCTCCCTTGGGAGAAGAAAGGTGGGCTCATTGGCATCGGTTTGAGGGGGTGCAACCTCCACTGGGACTTCTTGTAGATCTTCAAGAGGAGGCTTCGCTGGAATGTCATCCCATCCGGTAGGATTGTTGACTCCAAGTGCTAGGTTCCAATCCTCTTGAGGGAGGATTGGTTCCATGGGAGGTGTCACAAGAAGATTCAACCTCTGGTGCAAGAGGTTGATTTCTTGAAAACTGTTTTCCAACCCCACCGTAAGATAATTTATATGGTCTATGAGGACCTCCTCTACCGACGTCATCTCATCAAGAGCCTCACGTAATGCCATCACGTAGCATACGAGAGTTGCTTTAATTGAAGACCTTCTTTCCCTTCGACTGTTTCTGGAGTGCGCAGAAGAGGTTCCACTGTTTTGGCTTGGCATTCTACGAAAATAAACGGAAAAGAGTTCATTTTAATGAATTAGTAACCTCGGACACGGCCCCGTGCTCAATGAGCATGACCCTGTGTTCACCTTTCTGCAGATTTTTGGAACAAGGAATCTTGGAGTTTTAAATTATTTTTCCAACTTTTAGAGCATTTTTTAATAGAAATAACTTAAAACAATGTTGCAAAACTTATTTTTAACAAGATTCAGTGAACAAAAACCTAACAAACATCACAATAAAGCTTGGAATCATGGAGATTTCAAGCTCTAACGGAGGTGTTGAGGTAAAAGAAATGGAGAAGAAGGTAATGGACAAGAGAGGAAAGGACAAGATGGTTGTTGAGAACCTTCTTTTAGAAAATACCTAGGATGATATGTGTGAAGATCCCACCAAATCTCTGTCCCTGGAATGGTCCAAATGTGCAGGATCCTTGGCTGCATTTATAGAAAACGACAGTACGCTGGACACGGCCCCGTGTTCAGACAAGATTCTGACACAATTTGTCCGTATTCTGACAAAAAGTCAGAAATGAATCTTTTGGTGGACACGGGGGCGTGTTGACCTGGACACGGCCCCGTGTCTAGAGGCTGTTTATGAAGTTTTGTCTATTTCTAAGGAATTCATCCGGATCGGGCGGTTCCTTACTGGATGGAACAACCCCAAAGTGCCTGAGATACATTAATTGCTCTAGATTAAGACGAGAACGCAAGAGGTTGTCGGTGAGGGTGATTCCTATGCTAAATGTAGGTGGACAAGTCCAACCCTTTCCCGGGCTCTCGTTAAAGAAGGTGTATATTGAATCGCTCAGGTCTATGTATGCACCGAACGAAGTCGATGGAGAGTCCTTCATGGCACAATCGACACAGGGACGACTATCGCCCACGTCTTCGCTAGAGTTAGAGGTAATATCGGGAACAACGAAGTTGTTTTTATTCGAATGTGATCCCAACAATTCTTCTTGGGTATCGTCTTGAGATGAATTAGTGTTATCCATCTTAAGTTCTTTTAACCAATTAAGAATTAGATCTTCCATTTGAAATAGTTCATCAAGAAGCATTTCTCCTAGAAGGTCTGGTTGAGATCATTCGAGGGAGAGATAGGGATTATTTTTACTTTCGCCCCTCTTAAGGCTACAAGAAAACAATGGGTCTATATAATGAGACTTATAATTTAGAAAATAACATTCTAAATCTTTATGGGGGCCACCACATATTTGACACCACGTACCATAAGAGTGCCGAAAGTAAAAAAACATCAGTATCACTCATGTTTGTGTCAGAAATTACCAACCGTCGGGATCTTACGGTTCTGTTTTCAGTAACTGAAACTTGGGCACGGGGCGTGTTGAGTGGGCACAGCCTCGTGTTCAGCTTACTGTCTGACTTAAAACAGGATTGTCAGTTCCAAAGATTGGGCACGGGGCGTGTTCAGCGGGCACGGCCCGTGCTGAGTTCTGCAGAAGCTGAAAAATTAAGAAAATCCTAAAAAACAGAAAAATTAGAAAAAAACGATTAGGCTGTTGATTCCTAACTTTCTTAAAATCCTTGTGTCCCTGGCAACGGCGCAAAAAACTTGATGCGCGTGTGGTGTTATAGATTTATATATATATATTTTTAGCCCTTTTTACACATTAGTCAAGTTTTAAATTTATAAAACACGATATTTTACTAACACCAAACACACATATGGGCAAGTGCACCCATCGTGAGCGTAGTATAGTGTTGGCAAGATACCGAGGTCATCCAAGGACACAAGAGTTTTTAATACCGGTTTATCCTCAACGTCTAATCAAATCAAAAGTATAGAAAAAATTTCATTAAACTAGAAAATAAAAACTAAAAATGCTGAAAATAAAAATAAAAGTAAAAACAGATAGACAAGATGAATCACTTGGATCCGACTCGTGTTTAGTGTAACCTTTGATTATTTCCGCACTTTTACACTTTTTAAGAGATTATCTTAGTTATTGTAGTAGTCCCCTCTTTTGAAGGTGACGTTACCCTCAACCCAGTAGTTTGAGTCAGCAAGGATACAATCCTAAAGGGTTGGATTATTGAAAGATAATTAATTAAGTTATTAATGCATAATGTGGTAGGCCCCTCTTTTGAAGGTGACGTTACCCTCAGCTAAGTAGTCTGAGTGAGCAGGGATACAGTCCTAAGTAGTCGGGTTAAAGTTTTAATAGTAGCTTATATATGAGGGGATCAAAGAGTTTGGACCCCCGCCATCCAATACAGGTGGGTATTGAAGGAGGTCCTACTAAATTTGACCCAGGTCCATGCAGGATCTATACACTGAACAAGGCAAGACTCTTACCAAACCATTCCCTTAACCCCCGACCAGGTAGCCAACATATCTCCATATAGACCGTGGAGATATGAATGGTGAAAATCTTTTATTTTATATAGACAGTAAAATAATGCCAAGACACCACGGACAAATGATAAGGAAGAATCACCTTCAACATAAGAAACTAGTTATTAAAGTCATTAATACATAACCAAATAAAAAGTGTGAAAAGATTAAAAATAAAAAGTATTACACTAGACACTTGTCTTCACCAAGTGATGTAAGAGACTTAGGCAAACATGGCCTTTGATTGTCAAGAACTCTTACGATCAATCTTGGATCCCGAGACTACTCACACACTCTATGATGGATGATGGTGGTGGATGATGGTGTTGTGATGGTGGTGGTGGGTGGGTGAAGTGTGAGAGAGGTGGTTTGCAAATGAGCCAAGCGCCCCTATTTATAGCCTGAACAGAAGCTCAGGCACGGCCCCGTGTCCATTGGGCACGGCCCCGTGTCCATCCTCCTTCTCTTTCTTCATTAATTGCAGTTTGTCTGCATTAGTTGACCACGCCCCCGTGTCCGCTGGGCACGACCCCGTGTGCAGAAGCGTATCTGTACTATCAAGATTTCCCTAGATTCTGCGAATCTTAGAGTTGACCACGGCCTCGTGTCTGGTGGGCACGCCCGGTGATAGAAGCTTCTACAGCTTTGTCTTTTCTGCAGACACTTGGGCACGCCCCCGTGCTCATTGAGCACGGGGTGTGTTCAGTCTTCTGTCTTCTTGTTTTTGCTTGGGAAGATGTTGTCGGGGGGTCGGGCGTGCCACATTTATTCCTTTTCTTGTATTTATGTTAGATTTAGCTGCCTTTTTGCTTCTTTTGTTCATTTGAGCTCATTTAATCCTGAAAATACAAAAGGAAGACAAAAACATACTTTTTCCAACATTAGTACTAAAAAGGGTTAGTTTTATGCCACATTTGATGTAATTTATATGTTGCATTTTGCACACATCACTTCCTGATGAAATTAAAAAAGAACTCATCAAGAACATAAAAAAAAGCAAAGTACTACTCAATCATACTAGATTGTACACCCGATTCAAGTCACCAAGAACAGATGACTATCATAGTGAGGTATGTAAAGATATTATCTAATTATGTTATTGTTGAGGAGTCTTTTTTGGGGTTTTTGAATGCTAATGATACCACTGGGAAAAGGGCTATTTGATGTTACTTGTGCGGAGTTAAAATCTCTTGGTCTTGAAATTGGTGACATGCGTGGCCAAGGGTATGACAATGGGGCAAACATGAAAGGGTCACGCCAAAGAGTCCAAACTAGATTTTTAAAAGAAAATCCTAGAGCATTTTACACTCCTTGTGGTAGCCATTCAGTTAACCTTATATTATGTGATATGGCTAATAGTTGTGTTAAAGGAAACAACTTTTTTGGATATATCCAACGTATTTATACTATTTTTGGAAATTCTATTAATCGTTGGCAAATTTTGAAAGATAATGTGAAATGTTGGAGTATTAAGCCTTTGTCTCAGACTCGTTGGGAAAGTCGTTTTGAAAGTGTTAAGCCTATCAAATTGCAACTTGCCGATTTACGGGAAGCTTTGCTTCAGGTTGGAGAAATAGATAACGCTGTTGCAATTGCATATGAAGCAACATCTTTAGCAAAAAGAGAACTTAGTGACTTTGATTTTTTGGTATCAATTGTCATATGGTATGAAGTGTTAAATCATGTGAATTTTGTGAGCAAAAAATTACAAGCAAAAGATACTCATCTTGAAATTGCTATTCAAGAAATAAACAATTTGATTAAGCACTTAAGGAGTATAGAGAAAAAGGCTTTTCAAAAGAGATTGATGAAGCTAGAGAGATTGCAAGTGAAATGGATATTGATCCGATATTTATACAAAAACGTATAATTAAAAGGAAAAAAAGAAAAGATGAGAATTCAAGTAGCGAAGAAGTTGCATTTACAGTTGAAAAGAATTCAGAGTAAATTTTTTCTTATATATTGTTGATCAAGCTATAGCTTCTTTAGAGAAACGATTTGACCACTTCAAATGGTATGAGGGGTTATTTGGTTTTTTTTTGTTTCCACAAAAGTTGAGGAATATTAAAGATGAAGATCTTAAGTCGTCCTGTTATCGTCTTGAAGATGCACTTAAGTTTGAAGGGAGCTCAGATATTGATGCCGAGTCACTATATATGTAGCTCAAGTTATTTCGTGCATCACTAACCAATAAATTTAGCAACTCTATTATAGATATTTTGGAGCATATGAAAGAAGATGATTATTTCCCGGGTAAATTACACTTTTCGTCATTTATGTTTGTATCGGATTACAATAGATGCCCTTTAACTTTAATAATTACAGTCACAATCCTTTATCTCATTACACCCTATGTCCTTTAACACTAACCAGGTTTGTTTTTAACGTTAAATTAGATCATATGCCTTCCACATGAGGGTATTATTGTCTTTTCTTCTTATTATTTAAGAAAACATTTAAAGAAAATAATATATAATTACAACTGGTCACCACCACATCATTTCCGGCTACCACCGCAATCAATTCCGGCTACCACCACCGTCAATTCCGGCCACCTGAAACCTATCTAAACCCAACTCCCGACTAAAAAAAAAACCACATGTAACCTAAAAAATTTAGCCTGAACCTGGCCATGAAACGACATGAACTGATATGAAACGACGTGAACTGATTTGACGATTTGCGGATAAACAGAACAACAGAGGCTGCCGATATGATTATACAAAAAATGATGTAATGTCGTTTTCATCTAATTAGAACAACAGAGGTTGCAGATATGAAACGACATGAACTGATTTGACGATTTACGGATAAACGGAGCCCTAGATCTGTTTGAGAAATGAATTGAAATGATTTTACTCTCGTTGAAAGAGGTGGTGAGGTGCGTTGTTGCAGATCTGCGATTTTGCAGATCTTCGATTGTTGCATATCCTCGTTGTCGCATATCTTCGTCTGACGCATCTCGTTGTGTAGGTGATAGATGGGATGTCACACCCTCAAATTACCACCTAGGGAGTGTCCCTGTTAGGCGTGTGACTGCTAGCAATGAGCCACTAATTACATTGAATCACAAGTTGTAATAAAGTTCCATCAATTAAGTAATAACAATTCCAATCATGAGTTATTCAAAATCACAAGTTCAGCGGAAGCATTAAAGTATCATAAGGTAAATACGAATTCAATCATAATAAATAAGTATTTGACAAATAATCCCATTGGTATGACCATGACCACTCTTGCTCTCCAGCCAACAAGCTCCTGTTTCAATCACCTAACGACCTGCGAGCATGTAACAAGTGTATCAGACAAAGCTGGCGAGTCCACAGTTTAAGAAAACGTTTGTTACCAGTTGAATGTAAAACAGTTCAATAACCAATGCAAGTAATATTGTTAATATCTCAATTCCGAACAAGACGGCTCCTGAAATACATGACTGCCCTTCCCACGTACTCCTATCTAGTACTGGGCCCCGACTGGGTCATTAGTTCACATCCGTCCTATCTAGGAGCGGTGTGAGGGTGCCAAACCTAAGTAGCGCTACCAACTAATACCCGTTACCCTCCAGGTAACATAATAAGGGACTTACAAAAAATGATAGGTGAGAATATTAACCAATATACCCGTTATTACCCAGACCACTGACTGTCCCCAACCACTGGGACGCATGCTCGAATGTAGTGAACTCACCTTCGGTTTGCTCGGTAAGACCAGTTACTTGATCACACTTAGGTAGTTTAAGCCTATGATGTTCACAAGTATACAACAATCAGTTTGCATCCAAGTTGATCATGTTGTCACGCACGAAAATTGCCACAAAGCATAAACAATGTATTCTAGATTCCGTTACTACTCATCAGTTGACTATCCATCACAATTATACACACAACTAATATACACATCCCTAATGGGCTCGACTACACATCACAACCCAAACCTCATGGCCCAACAAGTGTTCGGTCCAATTGCAAATGTATATAAGTAACCCATCGAAGCCCAAATGTATCGAACCCAACCCAAACAGCAACCAATTCCCACCCGAGGGACATTAGCCGGCCTGCGGCCCAAATGAATTTATCCAAAACTTGGTATGAGTTAATTAGATCAAGATGGTGGCCGGCAAACTAGTTACAACCACACATGAGCCTGATGTCATGAATTGACATGATGAGGGAACAAATCACATGATAATCAATGAAATCTGATGAATTCTAGTAATCATGGCCAACATATATCACAGTTAAAGCTTCAATACATGCAAACTATTGATAATAGTTATCACATGCCACCTTGAAGTACTAAACCACTATTCTGACAACCATATAATAATTTGTACATGCTTGATTCGATTGAGACTTCAAACTCCCTTTTACACATCAACTTATTATCATAATTATTTCTTCTAATGTTCCACACGGTTTCAGATTAATCACGTATGTATAAGTCATAACAATCAAATATAATATATCATAAATCATAAATCTACACAGTCCTCACACCAAATTCAAAAGCATGGCACCATAGATCGGTTATCATATATCATCACATCACCTATCTAACATACAATTACAAGTATTCTTCCAGCGTATAAATTATGTGTCACATAAATATCATCCTCATAACGTAAGACTAGCAAACAGTCTCCTAATACAACACTATCAAGGCATAGTTCACGTGTGAAACAAGATCATAGATTGACTAACACACATGACATCAATACCACATAGTCAATACGTGACATCAAATCCAACATAATCAATCATAATAACCGATACAACTATGCATATCATATTCACACTATCCGAACCTAGTATGCATGCCATCCTACTCATTCATTACAAAGCAGTTATCCTAACACTTCTTGATTTGGTTCAACAGAAGGTTTATTAAGATGTTTGTTGCAATCCTAATCATCATGTACATCGTATTCATACGATTAAGGTCATACAAAAACACAATTATTAATACAAATCAAACATGAGAAATCACTAACCCAACAAGCTTGATCCAATAATGTAATGTCTCGAGGGGGGGGGGGGGTCTCCTGCCGTTACGTATAGGGGTGAGGTGAAGAGGTTAGGGTTTTCAATCATTCAACTACAGTTATACAATTGTACACAAACTAAATATTATGAAGATGGGCTTGAGAAGATGGGCTCGATATTAAGAGAATGGGGCTCGGTTTAGTTGAGTGGGCAGACCGGGCCTAGGGTAACAAGGATACAAAGTGCCCAATAAACACATGCAAGGCACAAGAGGGGTGGGCTCAATTCTAAGGTCCAGTTGGGCACTAGGCCCAATCATACGTCTGATGTGATTTCATGTATACACATACGGCCCGACGCATGTTATTTATCCGAGTTATCATAAACGTCTAGATTTAACGGGGTTATCACAGAACAGAACATTTACGCAAAGAAGAGGGATAATAAAGAGGGTCACAAGATTCAACGCTACAAACCTTGAAGGTTCGGGTTGTCACATGGGAGGGTGTGGTGCGTTGTTGTAGCTGGTTGTGATGGTGGTGGTGGTTGTAGTGGCAGTGGTTGGCAGCAGGCATGGTGGTGGTGAGAGCTAGGTTACAGAGAGTTGTAAAGAGGGAGAGAGTTCAGGGAATGTAAGTTCAGGGAGAGAGTTCATAAATATAAATAAAATTTCTTATTTTTTTTCCTTTTTTTAAATATATTCTTTCAGTAAATAGATAAAATTACTACCCTCATATGAATAGATTTAACTGATAATTTTAATCTGGTTAGTGCTAAAGGACCTAGGGTGTAATGAGTTTTCCAAATAAAGGACTATGACTGTAATTATTAAAGTTAAAGGTCATCAATCGTAACCCGCTACAAAAACATAAAGGACGAAAAGTGTAATTTACCCTTATTTCCCCGAAGCATGCATTGCATATAAAATATTGTTAACTATTCCAGTCACTGTAACATCTGTAGAAAGAAGTTTTTCAAAGTTTAAGTTGTTAAAATCTTACTTACGATCTACAATGTCTCAAGATAGACTTAGTAGGTTAGCGATGAAAGCTATCGAGAACGAAGTCTTAGATGATATAAATTATGAAGAGTTGATCCAACAATTTGCTATGAATAATGCAAGGAGGGCTGCACGAATCATTGATTATCTATTAACTTATTATTTATTACGGTATGTAACTCATTAGAATACTATGATTTTGTCATTATCATAATATTGCATTGTTTATCAAATACTACAATTTTTGTCATTTTCGTAATTATATTGTTTCTCGTTAAAGCATATGGGCACATTTTTCGAGCTCGAACATGGTACGTGAATTCGCAGAGATGCCACTGGTGGGTTATATGTATTCATATCAAAATATATATTTATTATACGTGATGCAAAAAACAATATGAAATATAAAAAATAATTCAAAATTTATAGCAATTCTGTTTCTCGAAGACAACCAACCTTAACTATAACGTATTTATTTAAAAAGATCATTCAAGTTTATATAGATGGGAAGCACAATTCTCTTTTTTTTTTCCCGTGAAGAACCTAATAACTTCATGATACCTTTGATTTTCAACCATCAAACCCATATAAGACCATGTGTAGTGGGCGTGATTTTTTCAAAAAAAGCCCCCAAACACGCCCAATCATGCCCCACCCCCATGGGCGTTTTCTAGTGTGTTTTTTTCACCCCCCCCCCCCCCCCCCCCGGCGTTTTTTAAATCACGCCAAACATCAAATGTTTTGGCCAATCACATGCATTCTTTCCTATGCTTGTCCAATACGATTTTTTGAATGTTTTTTTATTTAATTGTTTAACACCCCTTTTTAATATAATGCCACATCCCCATTACACCCATTTTTGAAAAAAAACGATTAATAATGCCCCTTGCTGACTGTACTGACACAAGATGAAAAACTCTAAAAAAAATAGAGACTTTATTAACCCAAACCACTACACATGGTCTAATAATACATGGGTCGTAACTCTATCCGAATAAAATATGGTGTGTGTCACTTTACAAACGTACACGTGTAATAAAAAAGAAAAGTAAAAAAGAGGGAAAGAAGAATAACTTTGCGGAACGTCGTGACGATGGAGGGGGTGTATGTGGAGACGCTACTCCTCCGTCAACACCTACTTCCAAACGTCTTCCTTCATCTTCTCTCTCTCTCCCACACTTCCCCGATAATCCTAATTTCTGTTACAAATTAGGGTTTAGGGTTCTCAACTCATGGAGGACCGAATCAAGAACAAGAACATGTGTAGTAGCAGCTCATGGAGACAACTCAAGGCCATGCTTCGAAAAAACTGGCTTCTCAAAATTCGTCATCCCTACATCACTCTCGCTGAGGTTATTCCATCGATCATTCTTCAATTTGCAGATTCAGTTGCTTTAATTTCAGTAATTTAGTCTTTGATTTGAGTTGTTTGGAATTGATCAGCATGTTATGCGTTTAGTTCCTGTTAGTTTTATATACAAGAGGAATATGTTAGTTGTTGCAGCATGTTTTTTTCATGACTAGAGAATTTTGGAAAAAATGAAAATATATAAGATGAATTTGGTTGTTAGATTAATGATTTTTATGTAATTATCTATCATTGGCAGAATGACAGCCAGATTTTCTTTGGTAAGTGTAGATATGGTTTGCAGTTAAGATACATTTAAAAAAATTAATTATTATAAATTACTGATTTTTTTTGGAACATAAAAATGTCTTAAAGCAATTAAAAGAAAGGATAATGAACTTTTTGATGAATAATTAGGGAAGTCATGATAATTTTACTTTTGACGCCAAACTAAGAAGCTGAGAACTGAATGGATGGTTGTAGTGCTTTTTATTTACGGCTGTATGTAGTCCTGGTGAGAGATTATCTATGCAATATGCAGAACTTAGAATTGCAAGATGACGTTTTTTTTAATATGTATGGCCAGATTTTGCTTCCTTTGGTGGTGATGCTGATGTTAATGGCCATACGGACACAAGTTGATACAAAGATCCATCCTGCACAGTCGTACGTGTTAACCGTTTTCGTGCTTTATTTACATGGTTTTATTGTTTATTTCTCTTTCATTTTAGAACATATACGTAATTTTATACACTTCCAAGTATGGTTAAAAATGACGCCCCTTACGAACTGATCACGAAGAACCACAAGGCTCAGACTTTGTAATTTTTAGTTATGTTAATTGTCATGGCCTTTTCCCCAGACTGATTCTGATTACATCAGTCTGGTCCCGAATATTGTATCACATATTGTGTATGGAGGTAGCTTGTGCTTGCTTTTAGTAAGTGAGTACCAATTTAAATACTTATTATATTAATCAAATGCATAGCTAATGTGTGGTTAATATGATGACATTCGATGATAAGAAAATAATCAAGTGAAATAATATTACCATGGTTAATATGATGACATTCGATGGATTGTCTCTGATGTGTGGTTATTTTGCAAATCTATTTAGATACATTCAGAAAGATACATTTGTGGAAGTCGGGATGAGCAATATATCCCCAACTTTTGAACAAGTCCTGGAATCATTGTTTGCCGATAACGAGTACCTGGCTTTTGCACCTAACACAAGTGATACAAGGATGATGATTGATATACTGTCATATAAATTTCCCTTACTGAAGGTACGCTGAACTGATAATTTCGTTATTATATGTTGGGATTTACCTTTGTTTTAGCTCATCATGATTTTGTTTTCATTTAGGTTTTCTTTTGTTCTTTAAATTACTTAATATTTATTTGCATTGTGGTGGTTTTAAAACTTAGTTTATTTGTTGGTAATTGCAGCTGGTTACAAAAGTATACAAAGATGAATTAGAGCTTGAAACCTATTTAAAATCAGATGTCTATGCTGCTTGCGATGAAGTAAAGTGAGTAATATTCTTCCTCTCTCTTTATATGCTAATTATGAAATAAGAAAAAACAATTTTAATGGTATGGGAAATGATACAACGGTACTTGTATTACTCTTAACTTTAGATTCGTTTAAGATCATTAGGGCTGGGGAAAAATAACTGACAGAAGCCTAAAGGTTAAAGCTATTAAACCATGCTGTAAAACTTTAGGAAAAATGACTTTTGAGATACAAAATATTAACAATATACCTAGTGGTGACAGACCATTAACAGCATCTGCAGTGCTATTACTGCAAATTTTGTGCTTCATTTATTCTTTTCTTGTATATGATTGTCTTTGTAAATTTCTTCATCTCTATGTAAAATTGCTTTTGAATTGAGTAAAAGGGTCTGTTCAACCCGTTTGTTTGTGGTTTCTTGATGACTGAAGAGCCTTGTTTACTCTTGGTATAGGAACTGTTCGAACCCAAAAATCAAAGGAGCGATAGTGTTTCATGGTCAAGGTCCTTATTTGTATGACTATAGCATTCGGCTCAATCACACATGGGCTTTTTCAGGCTTTCCAGATGTTAAAAGCATAATGGATATAAATGGTCCTTATGTCAATGACTTGGAATTAGGCCTCAATCAGATACCAATTCTGCAGTATGGCTACAGCGGTTTTCTAACTGTACGTTTCACTTTTTAATCCATTTTTTTATTTTTTAAGTTTTGGGTGTTGCTTCATGAATGATGAAATTAATAATTATTTTCCTCTTTTCTTTCAGCTCCAGCAAGTCATGGATTCATTTATAATTTTTTATGCACAACAAAAGGTGCCTAACTCACTTAAGATTCCACGGAGTCAATTCACACCGTCAACCATAAGGCTAGCCCCGTTCCCGACTCGTGAATATACAGATGATGAGTTTCAGTCCATTATCAAGGATGTCATGGGAGTCCTGTATGTATCTAACATCTTATGTTTGTTTCTGTTAGCGTCTTGTTTGACTAGAATTATAATTTCATATTTGACCTCGTTGGTAATGCCAGGTACTTATTAGGGTTTCTTTTTCCAATCTCCCGCCTAATCAGCTATTCGGTTTTTGAGAAGGTTTGATTTACTTATTATGGTTTTATCTTAATTCAACTTTATAATATATGTATATATGCATTGTTAGCTTACGAATTAGCTTGTTGCTTCAAAATGTTTCAGGAGCAGAAAATTAAAGAAGGCCTCTATATGATGGGACTGAAGGATGAGATATTTCATCTTTCTTGGTTTATTACTTACGCTATACAGGTGATTTAGTCTTTAAGAACGGGTTACTGTTCTTGTAATTGGTAATTTTAGGAAATTATTATGATATTTTCTGTTTCTAATGATTTTTTTTACAGTTTGCGATTACAGCAGCAATCATCACTGTGTGCACGATGGGCACACTGTTTCAGTACAGTGATAAAACATTGGTGTTCGTGTATTTCTTTCTGTTTGGGCTCAGTGCCATAATGCTATCGTTCTTGATCTCTACTTTCTTCACACGAGCAAAATCGGCTGTGGCAGTTGGAACTCTTGCTTTTCTTGGAGCCTTTTTTCCTTATTATACGGTCAATGACGAAGCTGTTTCTATGTAAGTTACTGATACATAACATTAATCAATGAATGATGCGGTTATGTTTTATGATGATAATGGGCATTTGTTTACTTTTAGGGTTTTAAAGATATTGGCTTCTTTGCTTTCGCCTACAGCATTTGCTTTAGGATCAGTCAATTTTGCTGATTATGAGCGTGCACATGTTGGACTCCGTTGGAGCAACATTTGGCGAGTAGGTGCCATTTATTTTACATCTCATCTTGTTTTGAGTAAAATGCCTTTTTTCGTCCCTGAGGTTTGGCCACTTTTGCGACTTTCGTCCAAAGGTTTGTTTTTTCGTATATGGGTCCGAAAGGTTTGAAATCTTTTCATTTTCATCCGACTTGTTTACTCCATTCATTTTTCTCCGTTAAATGAGGGGCATTTCCGTCTTTTTAGACATTTTTTGTTAAATAAAAAACACCATAAGAAGTAGAGATACACCTCTGTTGACTTACTCCCCACCCAAACCCTTTAATCATCACTAAAATGTCTAAAAAGACAAAAAAACCCTGACTTAACGTTAAAAAATTGGATGAGTTAACGAGTTGGATGAAAATGGCAAGATTTCAAAACTTGTGGATCCAGATGCGGAAAAACAAACCTTTGGACGAAACTCGCAAAAAGTAGTCTAACTTCAGGGATGAAAAAGGCATTTTACCCCTTTGTTTTATTTAACTCATTTTAATTTACTACCTTTGTACACCATGTAGGCATCTTCTGGAGTGTGCTTTTTAATATGTCTAGCTATGATGGTTCTTGACTCTTTGTTGTATTTTGCAATTGGCCTGTATCTAGACAAGGTACATTTTCTGTTATGTCACCTTTATAATCAATTTGCAGGTCCCCATGACTTTTTTTCGTTATTATAACGTTATACGGTCCATCAGTTCATTGAAGAACTAAGGCGTGATTTCTGAACATACTATATCTGATCAAGGGCTAATTTTGTAACATTTACTTAATCAGATTCTCCACAAGGAGAGCGGGGTGGTGTACCCATGGAACTACATCTTCCCGAAAGGCTTTTGGAGTAAGATAAATATATTTAAACTCTTTGCTTCCTGTTCAGAAGTTAACAGTGACAATCATTCCAAAGAAAAGAGCACATCTTCTCAGTCAACAATGGAAGCAATAAGCTTAGATATGAAGCAGCAAGAGTTGGATGGCAGGTGGACATTTTAGATATAGTTGCATATATATAACATAATTATCTTATATTCATGTTATTTGTAGGAGTAATTTTATTACACATGTTTTTTTTTTGCTACAGATGCATCCAAATTAGGAACCTGCACAAGGTGTATAGTGGTAGCAAGGGGAATTGTTGTGCGGTTGATTCTTTACAGCTTACATTATATGAAAACCAAATACTTGCGCTTTTAGGTAACTGAATCTATTTTACATGTACGGCCATGAATTTGTAGAGCAATACACATAATATATGCCTGGATAAGATATCCATGTTTAGATTTTCTCAATTTGTTCTGCTATATAAGGCTTTGCGCTGTAACTTATATATATATATAGGTAGAGGATCCTGTAAAAAGTGCTCAAAGTGTGAGAAGTGTATTATAACACTATATATAATACTATATAACACCATATAAACACCGTATAACAATATGTAACACCATATAATACCATATAATACTATGTAACACTATATATCATTATATAACAAATATAACACTATAGGTTGTCTGATAGCATGTCTATGATAGATGTATAGTGTTATATTTGTTATATAATGATATATAGTGTTACATAGTGTTATATGGTATTATATGGTGTTACATATTGTTATACGGTGTTTATATGGTGTTATATAGTATTATATATAGTGTTATAATACACTTCTCACACTTTAGGCTCTTTTTACACTATCCTTACCCCTATATATATATATATATATATATATATATATACAGGGGATGGATCATGAGATAACTATAAAAAACTCCCAAAAAAGCTTTAAAAACACCAGTTTTTTTTCTTTTTTCTAACATTTTTTGGCTGAAAAATCTACATTTTAGAAATACAAAAAGAAAAAAAAAAATAGTATTACACATGTGTAACACTACGAAAAAACCTAAACCCTCACCCACACCTAAAAACTAAACCTAAACCCCCTAAAAACATAACCCTAAAAGCTAAACTAAACTGAAAACCTAAACGCCAAGGCTAAATTGCATGTGCAACATAACATATGTTGCAAATGTGTAATACTAATTTGTTTTTTTTTATTTTTATTTTTTTAATCTTAAATATGCTAGACTTACAGCCAAAAAATGTTAAAAAAAACTATGTGTTTTATATGCTTTTTTGGGGAGTTTTTTTAGTTTTCTCACATTTAAGTAGTTTTCACATGATCTACTCCCTATATATAAAGTATATCGTACATTACAGCTTAACATGCTTCACGTACGACAACGTGCGTGATTTGTTCTATAACATGCGTGATTAATGTTTTCAATATGCGTGATTATTGTGTTTCGACATGCGTGATTTTGGATTTTTGAGCTATAACGTGCGTGATTTTAAAATGAACGTGCGTAATTACCTGTCGTAACGTGATGTACGTTAAGCCGTGATGTACGTTAACCTTCCTCTATATATATATATAAAGAGAGAGAGAGTTTAAAATACAAGACCACCTTATCGTGCGATGCGTACGCGGGCATCTCAACCGCACATCTGATCTAATCTAGGCCTTCAATTGAATGCGGTGGCACAATAGTAATTAACTTTTCATAATTGCGCACGCCATTGCATAATTACGTATGTTATAATGCATAATTACAATGCATAATTACGCACGTTATTTGCATAATTACGCACGGGTTGGGTTAAACCCTAATTACGCACGTTATATTGGTGGTTGCCCATCGTACGATAAGGTGGTCTTGTACGTTAATGGGCCCCTCTCTCTCTCTATACATGTTGTAATCTATGGTTTATTTAACAAATTGATATTGCAGGACATAATGGTGCTGGCAAGAGCACAACAATTTCCATGCTTGTTGGCCTTCTTGCTCCTACTTCTGGGGATGCCTTGGTTTTTGGAAAAAGCATTTTAACAGATATGGTAGTTGTCTTTAATTATATATAAGTCGGTTTTATTGAATGTTATCTTAAATTCAAAGCATGGTGGTAACTGGTAACTATTATCTGTTTTCTGCAGGATGACATAAGGAAGAATTTAGGTGTTTGCCCCCAATATGACATCCTTTTCCCAGAGTTAACGGTAACTAAGTACCTTATGTTGGTTCTTGAGAATTTCTTTTGGTTGAGATTATTATTTGATTGACGTTAGCTAATCATGCAGGGAAAGTTTTTGTATGGATGTTTAAGTTTGAGTTAACTGTCATTTTCGTCCGTGTGGTTTGTTCAATTATGCCGGTCCAGGCCAAATTTCAAATTTGTAACATTTCCGCCCCTGACATTCTTGAAACATGCCAGTTCCGTCCAAAAACTTAACGTCTGTTAAAACCTGCCGTTTAATGAAGGGTAAAACCGTCATTTTTATTTTTTCTTTAACTCTATTAAAATCCCACCTTTTTAATCCCCCTTTAATAGGGTTTTAAAAAAAAGGAAAATAAAAGAAAAAAATGGAAAATGATGGTTTTACCCTTCATTTAACAGCAGGTTTTAATAGATGTTAGTTTTTTGGACGGAATTGGCATGTTTCAAGAATGTCAGGGACGAAAATGGTACAAATTTGAAATTTGGCCTGGACTGGCATAATTGGACAAACCACAGGGACGAAAATGACAATTAACTCTATAAGCTTTCATCTCATTATTATCATTCCTATTTTAAGGACAGCTAGTTACTTGTGATCGTTAAAGTTATATCTTGATCATAATATTCTTATGGGCGATTGGGTGATATATATATATTTTTTAATATTATCTAAAGATGTTGAAGCCACATTTTGATTTTTTCGATATCCTTATGGACGATGACTTGACTTTGAACTACTCAGGTGAAGGAACATTTGGAAATTTTTGCGGATATAAAGGGAGTGAACAAAGAATCTTTGGACAGCAGTGTAACTGAAATGGTCGATGAAGTTAGTCCCTTAACCACACTAAGATAGTTTTTTCCGTTTAAGTCTGCAGTGTATTCTTTGTCATGATCTGAGGTTTTGTTATTTTGAAATCTTGTTTGGCGATTAGGTGGGATTGGCGGATAAACTTAATACCGTTGTCAGTGCTCTTTCCGGAGGCATGAAAAGGAAGCTGTCTCTTGGCATAGCATTGATTGGAGACAGTAAGGTAAGATGTAAAATCAAATTGAAGTGTAGTATTTTTGTGAATTGGTTATTTATTCTTTTTTTATAGGTTGTTATTCTTGATGAACCGACTAGTGGAATGGATCCATATTCAATGAGGTTGACATGGCAGCTTATTAAAAGAATAAAAAAAGGCAGAATAATATTATTAACAACACACTCAATGGATGAAGCAGATGTCCTTGGAGACCGGATAGCAATTATGGCTAATGGTTCTTTAAAATGCTGTGGAAGGTTTCTGCCACTTCTACATGTTTCCTTTTTAGTTTCAGAGTAAAATGCCATTTTCGTCTCTGAGGTTTGGCCAGTTTTGCAACTTTCGTCCAAAGGTTTGATTTTTTGCATCTGGATCCAAAAGGTTTGATTTTTTGCATTTTCATCCTGCTCGTTAACTCTATCCATTTTTCTTCGTTAAGTCAAGGATATTTCCATCTTTTTTGTTATCTTAAAGAGCAATTTGGTCTTTCTCCGCGGTATTCGGTCTTTTTACATAAAGTGAAAAAGACCGAATTGCCTTTTAATTTAACAAAAATGATGAAAATACCCCTAACTCAACGGAGAAAAATGGATGGAGATAAGGAGCTGGATGAAAATGGCAAGATTTCAAACCTTTTGGATCAGATGCGGAAAAACAAACCTTTGGACGAAAGTAGCAAAACTGGCCAAATCTCAAGGACGAATATGTCATTTTACTCTTTAGTTTTATTCTACATAATTTACATTGAGAAGTTTTTTTTGAGCAGTTCTCTCTACTTGAAGCACCAATATGGGGTTGGCTATACTCTTACTTTGGTGAAGGTATGCCTTCTTTGCTCCTTAACTCGACTTTACGAAGTGAATTTTTTTATTATATCATTCTCACATTTATTTCTATCAACTTTGTGTCTCTAATTTTCAGACTACCCCCGGGGCCTCTGCGGCGGCCGACATTGTCTACAAACATATTCCATCCGCAACATGCATGAGCGAAGTATTTCTCAAATTCTGCTTGCTTAAGTATTACAGTATGATACGTCATGATTACTTAGAAATTGTTTTAATCTTACTTCGATCTGATTCTACAGGTTGGCACTGAAATTTCTTTCAAGCTTCCTCTAGTATCCTCTGCTTCCTTCGAGTGCATGTTTCGGGAAATCGAAAGCTGCATATCAAAGTCAGATCCTAGTCTAACAAGTTTGGAGCATGAGGGACCCACAGATTTTGGTATCGAGAGTTACGGCATATCCGTGACAACCCTAGAGGAGGTTTTCTTACGAGTTGCAGGATCCGACATTATCGACGAGGAATGTACGGAAGAAAAAGATAATGTTATTCTACCTGACTCTACTCCATCTCAAACATGTGACGATTATGTTGAAGATAAAACATCACGTTCCAAAATTTTTGGAAATTATATCACTGTTATTGGGATAATGCTTTCGGCAGTTGGCAGAGCTTGTACTCTTTTTATTACCGCAGCGTTGAGTTTTCTAAATTTTGTAAGCGTGCACAGCTGTTGCCCATCCTTCGTTACACGATCGACATTCTGGAAACATTCAAAAGCATTGCTCATAAAGAGATGGATATCCGCTCGAAGAGACCGGAAGACGATCGTTTTTCAGTTATTAATTCCCGCTATTTTTTTGTTTATTGGTCTTCTGTTGCTTGAGTTAAAGCCGCATCCTGATCAACCATCCATAATGTTTACAACTTCCAACTTTAATCCGTTACTTAGTGGTGAAGGTGGTGGTGGTCCCATTCCTTTCGATCTATCGTTACCTATTGCAAAAGAGGTGTCTCTTTTTTTTCTTTCCATTTTTTAGGGCTGCAAACGAACTGAACGAACACGAATAAGACCTTGTTCGTGTTCGTTAGGTAAGAAAATATATGTGTTCATGAACACTTACCGAACGAGATTTTATGTTCGTTTTCGTTCATTAAGGAAATGAACGTGTTTGTGTTCGTTTATGTTCTTTTGTTAATTTTAGGTAACGAACGCAAACGAGCGTGCATGAACACAAACCGCACACAAGCTAATGTTCATTAACACAAATGAAAACAAACGAACACAAACAAGTGTTCATGAACATAATTTACAATACATTGATACTTATTAAATATTTTATTTGTTGGAATTTTGAAGTATTTAAGAAAAATATAATAATTAAAAACACTAATGAACTATCAAACACAAACGAACATACACGAACACATTACCAAATGTTCATGAACATAAATGAACGAACACGGCCTCTGTTCATGTTTGTTCATTTAACTAAACGAACAAAACTTGTTCGTGTTTGTTCATTTATTAAACGAACGAACTTCCCGCCGAACAGTTCACGCTGAACGTTCGGTTCGTTTGCAGCCCTACATTTTTTCCATTTTTTGTTGTGTTATGCGATGATGTTTTAAATCGTGTGCTATTGGTAAACAGGTTTCACATTATATAGAAGGGGGTTGGATTCAAAAGTTCAAAGAGAGCACGTACAGGTTTCCCGATCCTAATAAGGCGTTAGAAGATGCTATTGAGGCAGCCGGGCCCACTTTGGGCCCACTTTTGCTTTCCATGAGTGAATACCTGATGTCCAGCTTCAACGAATCTTACGAGTCCAGGTGTGCTATGCTACCTTAAGTTCGTTATTACTAAAATTTCATCACGTATCAATTTTACGTTCATCTTGACGCAGATACGGGGCCATCGTAATGGACCCACAGAATGATGACGGTAGTATAGGGTACACTGTTCTACACAATAGCACTTGTCAGCATGCTGCACCGACTTTTATCAACTTAATGAACGCTGCAATTCTTAGGCTTGCCACACTTAATGAGAACATGACCATACAAACACGTAATCATCCATTACCAATGACAGAAAGTCAACGCTTGCAACGTCAAGTATGGATCTCGATTTTTAATAGAGTATTCTTTTTCGACGTGTATTTAAATTTTAAATACCGAATCTTATGATTCTTGTAGGACCTGGATGCATTCTCTGCAGCCATTGTTGTGAGTATTGCATTTTCCTTCATTCCTGCTTCATTTGCTGTTGCTATTGTGAAGGTATGTCAAATGACTTATTGGTGATTTATTTGTAACACAATTTTTTTGGTTATAATATGGTACATGTCTTGTGTAGGAGCGTGAAGTAAAAGCCAAACATCAACAGTTTATTAGTGGGGTATGTTTGTTTTCTTAACTCTTTTCTTTTGTTATGCAGAACTTGTATAGGGAGTAACTGTAGGGCTGCAAACGAACCGAACAAACACGGAAAAGACCTTGTTCGTGTTCGTTTGTTAAGGAAATATATGTATTCACGAACACTTACCAAACGAGATTTTTTGTTCATGTGCGTTCGTTAAGGAAATGAGCGTGTGCGTGTTTGTGTTCGTTTGTTAATTTTAGGTAATGAATGCAAACGAACGTTCATGAAAACAAATGAACACAAATACCAGACACATTACCAAACGTTCATGAACATAAATGAACGAACGCCGCCTTTGTTCATGTTCGTTCATTTGTTAAACGAACGAACACAAACGAACTTCTCGCTGAACGGTTCAAGAACTGTTCGCTGAACGTTCAGTTCGTTTGCAGCCTTAACTATAGGATTAAGTGCTTCAATTTAGTCTTTAATTGGGTTACCATTGCCGAAACTCAGGTATCTGTATTGTCATATTGGGTATCGTCATATATATGGGACTTCATAAGCTCTTTAGTTCCTTCAACTTTTGCTATGCTTCTCTTTTACATATTTGGTATGTCTCCAACTCCCATCTGAAATACACTTTTTAACGTATGCTATACGTATAATGTATTTACATTAGTAATATCTTTGATATAATGATATCTCAACATTGTTCTCATATTTGTAGGCTTAGAACAGTTTATCGGAAGCGGTGCTTTATTGCCTACAATCCTCATTCTGTTGGAATACGGTTTTGCAATTGCATCTTCAACATATTGCCTAACCTTTTTCTTTTCAGAACACAGTATGGCACAGGTATTTCGAATCTTAGCATGACATCATGAAACCAAAACGTTATACGTTTTTAGTACGCTGATTGTTTTTATTATATTTTCAGAATGTAGTACTCTTGGTCCACTTTTTCACAGGGATCGTTCTTATGGTAATATCGTTCATCATGGGATTCATACCGGCAACTCAAGACATGAATTCTTTTCTCAAGGTTAGAATTCATAGTACGGGTTAAGATCATGTGAGAAGCACTAGGGTAATTGAGAAATGTGAGAAGCATTCTGGACCACACATTTTTCGCGAAATAGCCCCTTTTTGTGTTAGCTTTTTTTTGAATTATACACGGGTAATATTATACGTGTTTAAATTTGAAAAATAAGTATTATACATATATGTTCAATAATGTATATATATGTATGTACAAATGTGTATGCATGATTGTATATATATGTATATAAAGGAAGATTATGGTTCTCAGCATGCTTTTGCTAGTGTACATATGTGTAAATACGTGTTTAAAATTGAAAAATAAGTCTCGTACATATATGTTTGATAACTTACACATATGTATAATTTAAAAGTTGACAATATACTCGTGTATAATTAAAAATTGACGTTATACACACATGTATAATTAAAAAAAAAACTACTTAAAAAGGGGCGATTAGCAGTAAAAAAATATTTTTTATTTATTTATTTTTCTTGCAGAAAATGTGAGGTCCAGAATGCTTCTCACATTTCTCAATTAGCATGTGTTTCTCTTAGGATCCCTACCCTTCATAGTAATTTGTCTTTATAGATCATTTGTGGTATCTTATTAATTTGTTAATGTAGACTATATATAGTACCAATTTACATTATACACTATGTTTTGGACCAGAATTTCTTCCGACTATCTCCAGGATTCTGCTTTGCTGATGGGCTAGCTTCGCTAGCTTTGTTGCGTCAAGGAATGAAAAACGGATCGAGTGCAGGTTATTTTGGGTGGAACGTCTCTGGTGGATCTATTTGTTATCTGGCAGCTGAGGTGTGTTTCTGTGATAATTGTTTATTCGTTTAGCATAAATTGCAAAATGACATGCAATATTTTCTTTTACGTGACAGGGCATCATTTATTTCCTTATAACACTTGGGCTTGAATATTTCCCTCTCCACAAATTAAGTTCATTTGACATGAGGGACTTTCTCGAAAGGCTCAGAAGAACCAGTCCAACTGTTTCGGATTCATATTCTGAACCCCTTCTGACAAAAAACGCTGTTATTGACCTTGAAGAAGACATAGATGTCCAAACAGAAAGAAATAGGGTTCTTTCTGGTTCCATTGATAAAGCCATCATCTACCTCCGTAATCTCCGCAAGGTAGTTTTACGTTTTAAATTATCCGTTTCATCTTCAAAATGGGAATGTAAGGATATTATGCTTGAAAGAGTAAAATGCCATTTTCGTCCCTGAGGTTTGGCCAGTTTTGCGATTATTGTCCAAAGGGTTGTTTTTCCGCATCTGGATCCAAAAGGTTTGAAATCTTGCCATTTTCATCCAGCTCATTAACTCCATTCATTTTTCTCTGTTAAGTCAGGGGTATTTTCGTGTTTTTGGTCAACTTAAAGGGCAATTCGGTCTTTTGAATACTTGTACATTATGCTAAAATGCTTGTACATAAAGTGAAAAAGACCGAATTGCCTTTTAAGTTAACAAAAAAGACTGAAATACCCCTGATTTAACGGAGAAAAATGCATGGAGTTAACAAGCCGGATGAAAATGGCAAGATTTCAGACCTTTTGGATCCAGGTTCGAAAAACAAACCTTTGGACGAAAGTTGCAAAACTGGCCATACCGCAGGGACGAAAATGGCATTTTACTCTACTTGAAATGATAAAAACAATGCAATCTGTTTAAACTTTAACCATTATGTTGATTTGTATTGTATATATTAGGTATTCCCGGGAGGGAGAAAACATGGTAAGAAAGTTGCAGTCCATTCGTTGACTTTCTCAGTTCAAGAAGGAGAATGTTTCGGTTTTCTGGGAACAAATGGAGCGGGGAAGACCACTACTTTGTCTATGCTATCAGGTACATGATAATATTGGCATTAATTTTGGTCAAATATATCTATTTGACTTATAGTCAACTTATTTCATTGAAATTCTTCACTTTATAAAGTTAAAAAATTTATTTGCAGGAGAAGTATATCCGACTGATGGGACTGCGTTCATTTTTGGTCAAGATATGCGATTAAACCCCAAAGCTGCTCGCCAGCTTGTATGTCACTTTCATTCTCTATACCAGATTACGTATATACAGTTTATATATTTATTTATATATACACATATCTTAATGGGCTGTGTTTCAGATCGGGTATTGCCCACAATTTGATGCTCTGCTAGAATTTCTGACTGTTCAAGAACATCTTGAGCTATATGCAAGAATAAAAGGCGTCCCAGAATCCATGCTAGACAATGTAGGTCTTACGTTACCGCTTTCTATCTATTGTACTTCATTTCATGAGAGTAAAATGTAGATGTCACACTAGCTGATTATTTTGATACAAATTTGACAGGTTGTAATGAATAAGTTGTTAGAGTTTGACTTATTAAGGCATGCTACTAAACAATCGTTCACCCTAAGTGGTGGGAACAAACGCAAGTTATCTGTTGCAATTGCAATGATCGGAGATCCTCCTATTGTTTTCTTGGATGAGCCGTCCACAGGTAGTACATACATATGATGTTTGTATTGATCATTTTTGTTAGTATAAGATTTACGGCTTAACAAGACTTGTGTATGATGGTTTCTAGGAATGGATCCCATTGCGAAACGGTTTATGTGGGAAGTTATATCTCGTCTCTCAACTAGAAGTGGAAAGACAGCTGTTATTCTAACAACTCACAGTATGAATGAAGCTCAAGCACTTTGCACAAGAATTGGGATAATGGTATTTAGCCTTTTTTTTTATTTATTTTTATTGTGGTTTTAAGCATGTGTACCCATTACCCAAACATCAATTGGGTCGAGGGATGGGATCGGTATAGTACCCGTACCGGTACCGAATTTGATCAAAACTGTACCGTACCGAATATATTGGTATGATACGGGTATTTCGGTATGGTACCCGCTTTGGTACCCCTTTGTTTTTTTTTTTTCTAATTTTTTGAGCACTCGTACGGGTAACAAATAGGTGAAATTGGTACGAGTACCAATACAATACGGGCACCGAATAGGTAAAATTGGTACGGGTACCAATACGATATGATACGAGTACTAAATAGGTAAAGTTGATACGAGTACCATAATCCGAAATAAAACATAATATAAAAAAAATCTTAAAGTGATATATAAAATCAAGTACGAGTACCATTTTTTACCCGTACCCGTACACGTATCGATGCTGAAAGTATCGAATACCGAAATCAATAAAATTGGGTACGATACATGTACCAAATACCTAAAATCGGTATGGTATGGATACGGATACGGATACGGGTTTTTGGGAAAAAAAGCTCATCCCTGATGGGGTCCATGTTATCTGAAGGTTGGAGGAAAGCTAAGGTGTATCGGCAGTCCACAACATCTAAAAACGCGATTCGGAAATCATCTTGAACTGGAGGTAAGATATTTCTGATTATCTTCTTGTTATTTCTTTTTTTTCTTCTTCAGAAACTAACCGTTTTGTATTCTGTATTGTTAGGTCAAACCTACGGAAGTATGCTCGGGTGATTTGGAAAGACTGTGTCACATGATTCAAGAGAGGCTATTTGACGTCCCTTCGCATCCAAGTAGCATTTTTGGTGACTTGGAAGTCTGTATTAGAGGGAACGACTCCGTAATATCTGAAGATGCTTCGGCCACTGAGATTAGTTTGTCGAGAGAGATGATAATCTTGATTGGACGTTGGCTTGGCAATGAAGAAAGAGTAAGAACACTTACGGATAATGTTGGCTCTAGTGGCGTGTTTAATGAGCAATTACCAGAACAGTTGGCTCGTGATGGTACTTTTTTCTCTTTGCACATGTGTGCGTATATGTATGTATGTATGTGTGTATATAGATATGTTTGTGTATATAGATATGTTTGTGTATATACATATTTTGTGGATTTAATATCGACTAGTTCTTGTTTGACATGTCAGGTGGTCTTCCGCTACCAATTTTCTCAGAATGGTGGTTAGCAAAAGAGAAATTCTCGGTGATAGATTCATTTGTTCTAGCGTCATTTCCTGGGGCAACATCTCAAGGTTCCAATGGACTGAGTGTTAAATATCAGGTACCTGCTCTGTTCATCAATTTATACACATTACGTCTCAAGTTTCGTTCTGTTATCCATCCAAAAAAAATTCTATTTATGAGTTTGAGAAAAGATATAAAGTATTATGAGTTTGAGAAAAGATATCAACGGTTCATTCAGTCTGTTTTAACCCCAAAAGGAAATGACTAAGGCCTAACAAGTTAGGTAATATGAACCCCGCCCAAAGTCAACCTATATAGCCCAATAAGCAACCCAATGCATGATTCTTAATGGGCCTACTATAGTACGAATACCAAACACTATTCCATCTATGCATATGTTTATTCCAAGCTTATTATGCATACAAGAAATACAATCATCAAAACATATTAGAACAAAATACACACTTGTATGCAACATACAACTTGAAAGCTCTTGAAAGTCTGTTTTGGGTTAACATTAACTAAAGAGTTAAGTGCTATTTACGTCCCTGTGGTTTGTCCACTTTTGCCATTTCAGACCAAATTTCAAAATTGTACCAGTTTCCTCCCCCACATTCTTGAAACGTGCCATTTCAGTCCAAAAAACAAACCCTAGTTAAAAACTTCTGTTTAATTAAGGGCAAAATTGTCATTTCTATTTTATCTTTAATTTCCCTTTTTTTAAAACCTGTTAAAACCCACTTCATTATCCCTCCCAACTTCTAGAACAATCCAATACAACAAACTTCATCACCTTCATGTTCAGATCCTATATTACCGATCCACCACCAATTAACCCTCACCTACCTCCAAACTCAAACTTAACAATGGCGGATTACGACGACCACCACCAATCAACCCCCACCTACCTCCACCGTCTCCTAGATCTCCCTCCACTAGACTTGCTGGCAGGCACCACCGGCAGCCGTCCACCAGGCTCCAAAAACAAACCCAAACCACTAGTTATCATCACCCGTGAAACCCCTAATTCTCTCCGGTCAAACGTTCTCGAAATCTCCTTCGGCGCCGATGTTATTGACACCCTTCATGTTTACGCTCACAGGAGAGGAAGAGGGGTTTCTGTTTTGAGTGGTACATGTGTTGTCATTGACGTAACGTTGCGCCGGAGAGTGCTAGTGGCTTGTCGGTGTTGTTGAGTGGTGGGAGGGGTTTTGGTGGGGGCGTTGATAGCGTCGAGTCCGGTAGTGGTTGTGCCGGCGTCGTTTGTGAATACGATGGGGGGAGGCGTTCTGGTTAAGCTACATTTTTAAATATGCAATCTGTATGATGAAATAATGACTACAATTTTAAAGGTTCCTAAATGTTAGGAGCCGTCAGAATCTATTCATTATCAAATCAATGAAATCTCAGTCTTTGATTTGTCTCACCAAAATTATGATATTTAATTTAGTATGTAATGGGGAGGAGTTTTGGAGGTGGTAATGATATGATTTTTACCGGCAGGGTGATTGACGGTTATAATTTTTTATATATGTTTAATATATAAGCTAAATAAGTAAAGTATAAATAAAAGAAAATTGAAAATTGACGGATTTACCCTTCAACAGAAGTTTTTAACTGGGGTTAGTTTTTTGGACTGAAATGGCATGTTTCAAGAATGTCGGGGAGGAAAATGGTACAATTTTGAAATTTGGACTGAAATGGCAAAAGTGGTCATACCATAGGGGGACGTAAATGGCACTTAACTCTTAACTAAAAGATTATTCCAGATGTCTTTTTATTCTAGCGTCACTGACTCCACATTTTTTCAGTTGCCACGGGGAGAGGACTTCTCACTTGCTGATGTTTTTGGGCTCATTGAGCGAAACAGGTTAATATTATATATATATATATATATATATATATATATATATATATATATATATATATATATATATATATATATATATATCTTGTGTGTATCAGGTATATATATGTATTTTCTTTATGTCATCTCATTACAAAATCAATATGATGCAGAAACAAACTAGGGATAGCAGAGTATAGCATCAGCCAGTCAACTCTCGAAACCATTTTCAGTCATTTTGCAGCCAATTCATGAGTCTTGATTACCGAAATCCATCCATCAATGTTGAAGAGCGGGCATGCAGATGTTTTGTTTCTTCTTTCAAAAACCAAACTTGGCCTGTGAGCCAATATACTGAGTTATTAGTTGATACCATAGCGTAGCATAGTTGGATAACAATACACAAACGAAAAATGTATGTAAAACATGGACGGGTTGTTGTGAAGTCATCATGCATCGGATTATAAATCAAGAATATCGTTTTTGTCATTAATGTACCATGTGTTTTGACAAATCGGCATGATTGTCACGAATAGGTACATGTTACCATTGAGACCTTTAGACATTAAAAAAAGAGATGATTGGTAGGTATGTAACATCATGTGTGTATATACTATAATTCATTTGTTGTTTTGACACATGGTTATGTAATTCTTTTAAGCTATGTTTACTTTTAATTTTATCATGTGCGTTTATCTTCTTGTTTGGTCGATTTTGGACATACTAAACATACAACTTCTTTTAGATGGTATTACTTTTTGTATATTACACGAGTTGACGTTACCCGCGCGATGTGGCGGGAGTTGATTATCAAAGTTTGTAGTACCAAATGTGAGTATTCTTTTGTATATGCTAAACATTTATTTTTAATATGAGTTTTTTTTGTCCAAATCAACGTACACAACAGTTTAGCACAATCTTTTATTGTCATACAAAGATGTGTTGTTGAGGGATTCCTTGCTATGCACATGAACAATAGTTGTTCTCATCCTAAGTTTGATATCGATGAATATGGTGTTGAAGTGTAGCATAGCTAACGTTTGATAGCAAATAAACTTAAAAACTCAAAATACATAGGAATTTAGTTGATAAATTTTAATAAAATAAGCATGTTTCTTGCTCACAATTGTTTTAAAATAGATCTACGATAATGTTTTAACGTATTTTCAATGAGATACCAACATATTATTTTCTGAAGAAACACCAAACTAAACTGGTGATTAATTTGTGGTTTGTGCCTTGACAAATAAGGGTTAATCTTCTTTGTCTCGTGCTGCTATGATGATGATCCTGCAAAACAGTAACACACCGTAAGCTCGTTACAAGGAGGAGAATAGGGGGTTCTCCTTGTAACCACCCTCCGGCGTAAGAATAAGTAACTGATTTGAAGATAATAATATGTGTGTATAAAGTGAGAGATTAAGAGAGCGATCCTTAAACCTGGAGTTGAAGTTCACTATTTATAGCTGAGGTGGTTTGTGAATAAGTAACTGATTTGAAGATAATAATGTGTGTATAAAGTGAGAGATTAAGAGAGCGATCCTTAAACCTGGAGTTGAAGTTCACTATTTATAGTTGAGGTGGTTTGTGAAGGATATGGGCAGATGGGCCTTGGGCCTGTAGTCGACTACAAGGAATATCCATCCTATCTCCTATAACCATTGGTGCTTCTAGGCAAGAGGATAGCTGGCGCACGCTGAATGGATCCACGTGTCCTAACAATCACCCTTGTTGTCTGGACTGTCATCAGCAGCTAAGTGGAGATCGTGGAGCAGTGGTCGGCGCACGCTAATTGGTGCCACGTGTGCGTCCTTGTGTACCTTTTTGTCTCTTGTACGATTGTCCATCGTGCAGCATGATCAGATACAGCCTGTTGAACGCTCGTTGGTCCACTGCTCTGCCACTTGTACCTTTGGTACTTGTCCTATGTTTACCTGTGCTTCCTACCTCCGCGCGACCCACGGGGATATCCCGTATAGCCGGCGCAAGGTCCAGGAAGTCAGGGTTTTAATCCAAGGAGTTAAGTGTCAAATCTGACCATGTGTTGACCTTGACCTCGCGCGCGACCTGGAGTACATCTGATTAGCCGGCGCGAGGTCGAGAAAGCTACCAAATTGGTCTGCTATGAGTATGGTCCCGCGCGCGACCTGATTCGTCAGTGTAGGATTTGGGATCATACCCCTTCTCACGCGAGGCAAGTGGTTGGAGCTCTGGACTAGAAAAATTAAGAAAATTAAGTCTGCGCTTGCTCCGGTACTTAGGAAAAAATCTTCTAAGCTAAAAGAGCTGGCGCGCGTATAGCGTGTTGCAATTCACGCTTCGCAGCACTCTAGCTTGTTGTTGAAGTAACTTGTTACTTTGCACGGGAAAATTCTTGAAATTTGAAAAAGCAAAGTCTGACAGGTTGGTGCAAGTTGGCGGTGAAAGTGACGCTTGAGTTGACCGCTCACAAGAAGCCAGAGGTTACGGGCGCAACTTCTGATGCTGCATCTCGCAAAGGTACTGCTTGTATTCATCAACGTAGCCTAGATGACTTCGTGTACGTAGCTGAATCCTTTGAAGAATTATATGCTATAGGTGGAAAACCTCAAGGCAGAGTGGCGGTCGGCACGCGGAGTTCGGGGAGCGTAGGTTCTAAAGACCCACCAGGTGAAATGTTGCACCAAAAGAACGTGGGCACGAGAACCTATATCGATCCCACGTCTTTGCGACAGCTAACTGCTCTTCCACCAGCTACTAGATTACTCGCGAATGGCGCACCATGCATTGCGAGCGTGCTGAATGGGAGAAGCATAGGGAATGCCTGGCTGCTGAAGCGCAGCTGTTTGAGAAAGCTAAAGCCGAGCTTGCAAATGAAAAGGCTGATTTTGAGAAGGAGAAGAAGTCGGAGGAATGGGGCCTCCAAGGTGTGAAGTTGAAACTTCAAGCAAGTGAGGACACGCTTGCTGAAGAGCGCCGCAAGTGGTGCGCTGCTTGTGAAAGGGAGAATCAGAGAATATTTGCCGCGTGCACTGAGATCACCAATCTCAAGGCGCGTGTTGAAGAGCTTACGAAGTCTGAAGTAGACTTCAAGGAGAGGTATGAAGGAGCTAAGTCGTATAGAGAGCGCGTTGAGGTCCTTCAGGTCAGTAGCGTCTCCACGTGTTAAATAAATAACTGGAGTTAAGAAAATTCCGTAACTTGTTTATTTTTTCCTTGAATGGCTTGCAGGTTGAGTTGGAACAAAAACTCATCATCGAAGACAAGGACATGGCTGGCAAGGACAGAGAGACCGCTGAGCTCAAAAGTTGTTTGCGCGAGTCACAAGAAGCTCTAGAAGTTGAAAAACAAAAGGGGGGAGTCGCTTGAGATTGACCTTGCGGCTGAAAAGGTAAAGCTTGAGTCTGCTGAGGAGGCACGCAAGGTTAGCCAAGTGGCCTTTAACGTGGCTCAAGACAACTATGTTGAGGTTCAAGATATAGAGCCCCTTATCAACAACCTAGATTGGCTTCAGAACTATGGGACTGCCCATGTAAGTTTCTCCCTTTTTCTCTTATCTGAATTGTTAACTCTTTACTTACCTGTTTCTGTTTCTTTGAACATATTGCGAATGCTATCTTGAATTCTGTTAAACTTGACCGGGCAGTAGCTGCGCTTACTGTTGCCTCCTGAGTCGCTTGTCATCGCGCAGGCTATGTCGAACACACACAGCATGTCGAGACTGCGTTCAGCACTCAATGGGGCACTCATCATTGTTCGGTCAATGAGCAGGTAGAGGAAGGTTTGCGCAAGGCTGAATAAAATTACGAAAACCTCTCCTTGCTTGTCATGGACCTAGTCTCCGAGGCGCTTAAGCATGACGATTATGTGGCGCGACTAAAGGCAATCTTTGAGCCTCCAGGGATAGTGGAATTGACTGATGATGATGATGATGATGAAGCTGGCGATGACAACGCGGAATGAAGGTTGAAAGTAGTTTATAGGTTTTTGTGACTTAGGCATTTGTAGCCTTGTAACCTGTTATGACTTTCTAATGTAATCGTTGCGCGCATGCGCTTGTTTATATAAATGAACTTACCATTTTGCTTGCTTACAATGTTATAATTATTGCATTGTGTTAGAAACTTTGTTTAGGTTAGCGTGAATAAATGTAAGTGTGGCTCGTGTTGAACATTGTAGCCAGGTTCCGCGCTATGATCACAGGAACCTTGGATTAGCTCACGAGCTCGTAATTTACTGTAATGTTTTTGCGCGAACTAAAAGTTGAACATGCATTTGTAACTTGTGATAAACAGTAATACACAACAAGATAAAAAATAATGTAAGCAAATCTTTGCATTGATAACTTGTCAGGCACATGGCCATCGCTTTACATAAGAGGTTGTGTTACATATAACATTTGCGCAGCTGCTGCGCATTCCAGGTTTGTGGAACAATGTGACCATCCAAGGTACGTAGCTTGTACGCGCCTTTGCCCAGGACTTCATGGACAAGGTAAGGACCTTCCCATTAGGTGCGAGTTTTCCTGGGCATTCAGCGTTGGAGGCCTCATTGTCACGAAACACACATTCGCCTGGATTGTACGTACAGATGCGCACCCGCGCGTTGTAGTACTTTTCCAATTGGGACATGTACTTGGCTTCTTTGATGGCCGCATTCTCACGCCGTTCTTCAAGTAGATCCAAGTCAAGATGGCGCTCTGCCTCATTATTGATTGCGTTGACAACCATCAAGCACGGAGAGGGGAGGACAATTTCAGCCGGGATAACTGCCTCTGAGCCGTAGACTAGGATAAAGGGAGTTTCTCCGTTGCTGGTCTTGGACATGGTGCGATGAGCCCATGGTATACTCGGGAGTTCATCGACTCACCCTCTTCTCTTGGTCCCTAGCCAGGCCTTGATTCCTTCCACAATGCTTTTGTTGACGCTTTCTACCTGGCCATTTCCTTGAGGGTGCGCAACGTAGGAGAAAGTGTGTTCGATGTTGAGCTCTTGCATCCATTTGTGGAGGTCTTCCAAAGCAAAGTTCGTGCCATTGTCAGTCACAATCTTGAGTGGTAAGCCAAAACGGCAAATGATGTGCTCGCAGATGAATTTGCGCATGATCATTGTTGAGGTTGAAACAACACCTTTGCTTCCACCCACTTTGTGAAGTAGTCAACAACCACGATGATGAACTTCACAGCGCCGGACACTTCTGGGAAGGGTCCCACCATGTCGATGCCCCATTGTTGGAAGGGCCATGCTGTAGAGACTGGAATTAAATCATTTTTAGGTCTGAGCGTTTTCGGCGCAGGTCTCTGGGTCCACGTACGCAGCTCGTTCATGGCATCCACATGCATGCCTGGCCAGTAATAAGCAGCGTTCATGATCTTCGCAACCACCATGCGTGGCCCATCATGAATCCCACAAATCCCTTTATGGATTTACCAAATAAGGTAATTTGCGTCTTGTGGGTCCACGTAGCGCAACAACGGACCCAAGTATGACCTTCGATACAGGATTCCCCCGTCCATCTGGTAAAACAATGCTTTATTTTGAATCTTTCGTGCTTCAGTTTTTTTATCTGGGGGAATCCCAACTTGCAGGTACTGGATAATAGGTGTCATCCAAGAAGGTGACCCTATTTCAATTATGCTTACTTGGCACAGTAGGACAAAAGGGTTCTTGAGAACCTCGATTCGAACATCCTTGGCTAGGTGTTGAAAAGCCATTGAAGCCAGCTTACTGAGCGCATCGGCTGGCTTGTTCTCACTGCAGTTGATATGAACAACCTTGAAAGATTGGAACTGTTGTATCAACTCTTTTTCTTGCTCGAGATAGAGCACCATAACTTCTCCTTTCGCGTCATATAACCCGTTGATTTTGCCTGCGACCCGTAAGGAGTCTACGTGCGCTTGTAAGTGTTTTGCGCCCATCTTGATGGCCGAACGCAGCACTGCCAAGAATGCCTTATATTCAGCCTCGTTGTTGGTATTCTTGAAATCGAGCCTAATGGCGTATGTAAACTCGTGTTTTTCAGGGCTGCCCAACCTTAACCCTGCTCCCACGCCATCCTCGTTCGATGCCCCATCAGTGAACAATAACCATAGTTCATCTATTGTCCCTTGCACGGGCTTTTCAACTGCTTCGCATTCTTGAACCTTGTCTACAGGGACTTCCGTGGCAATATCTGCCAGGACTTGCCCCTTGATTTCTGGGCGCGGTCGGTAAATGATTGTCACACCCCCAAAATCCACATGCGGAATACCACCGCTTGGAGGCGTGACTGACCAGGATCCAGCCACCAATTATACTGAGCATTGGTCAGTAGTAAAGATGTTCACCAACCACAATAGTTAGTAAACATTATAGTTCGAAGTTTTAAAAGTTTAGGTTCAAATACAGTTTAAGTAAACAGCGGAAGCATAAACCAAACAATTTCAAAACAAAGTTCATAGTTCAAGATTATTTAGAACCCAACACATGGGCTAGACGACCACTACACATTCCCAAGCTGCAAGCTCCTGAGTCACTGGGTACCTGCAAAGCATGCAGTAGGGTATCAACAAAAATGTTGGCGAGTCCACGAGTTGTCCAGTTTTAATTACCAAAAACTTGTTTCACCAGTTAATTTATCCGTTTATACATGCGATGGGGAGCTACCCCATAAGTAAGCGGCTAAACTGTTTTTACAATACCGAATACTATTCATCCGTACGTTTCCGTAGAGTGCCCCGTTTGTCAATGTTCTATCATCATTGACGATTGCCAGAGTACATTAGTTCACGCCCGATCCCATACGCGGGCACGGTGTGAGGTTGGTGAGACCTAAATAGCGCTATCAACTAATAACCCGTTCGCCTGACCCCGGCGACTAATCGGTATTAAGAAGTGAGGACTTGAGTGATAGAGTTTTGTTTAGTGTTGCTTGTTGCATCCAGTATAAACAGTAATTAACTAAAAGTCCCATTTAAGGGGAGAGAAGTAGGTTTGTATCCCTTACGAGGGGATATCGTTGTTTAAGTTTCCGTTTCCCAACCACCGGGAACGCATGCTTTATTAGTTGTGAACTCACGTTGGGTTGCTCGGCAGATTAGTTACTTGGTCAAACACGTTGGTCACCAAGTCCTAACATGGTTACCAGTATAGGTCAGGTTGGGTACCAGTAAGTCACGTAAATTCTACATGTATCTAACACATAGCATGCATACAGTTTTGAGTTATTGGGCCTGCTCTTCAAGGGCTGTTTTATCTTCATCTTCAAGGGCCATTTGAACCTGGTGGTAACCCTTATAGCAATCCGAGAAGCATTTCCATCGAAACGGTGCGAGAGAGTCAATCTTTTTGTCTATCTCCGGTAGAGAATAACAATCTTTTTGGCAGGTGATGTGATTAAAATACAACATATAAATTATGTCAAATACGGCGTAAAAGCAACCCTTTTTTAGTACTAATGTTGGAAAAAGCTCGTGTTTTCGTTCCTTTTAGATTTTCAGGGATAAAAGAGCATAAATTTGCAAAAGAAGCAAAAAGATAGCAAAATACAACATAAATATAAAGAAGAAGGAATTGATGCGGCTCGCCAAGCCCCAAATCACATCCAAACCTCAAAATAACAAGAACAGCAGGCTGACACGAGGCCGTGTCCACCAGACACGGGCCGTGTCCAATGATGGATGCTGGGCAGGAGAAAAGACAACTGCAAAGATAAAAATGGAAGCCAACACGGGGCGTGGTCAACTCAAAGATTTTCAGAATCTGCGATAGTACAGCAAGTACATTGGCCACGGGCCATGCCGTTGACACACGGGGCCGTGTTAGTACAACATCTGACAAGCAATTAATGAGGAAGAGAGAGAGAGAGAGATGGGCACGGGGCCGTGCCAGCCGGGCACGGGCCGTGCTAGCCGGGCACGGGCCGTGCCGAAGCTTCTGAAGATAGCTATAAATAGAAGTGTTTGGTTCCACTTCAACTCATCCCTTGGTAAACCATTTCTCTGTCACTTGCCACCACTCCACCACCACTACAACACCATCATCCACCACCATCATCCATTTTTCCATCTTTAGAGTGTGTGTAGTCTCGGGATTAAGATTGATCGTAAGAATCTTTGTCAAACAAAGGACATGCTTGGCTAAATTCTTACATCACTTGGTGAAGACATATCTTTTATGCATTTCTTTTATGATTTCCAATCTCTGGCTACTTTTTAATTGGGTATCTATTAATGACTTTAATAATTAGTTTTTTATATTGAAGGAGAATTTATTCACCCATTCTTAATATGTCGTTTACTCAACATATTCATGTCTTTACGGTCTATATAAAGCAAGTTAATTGCCTGTAAGAGGGTTAGAAGGGTGGACTGGGTAATTCTATGTCTCGTTCAGTGTATAGATCTTGCGAGAACCCGGTGCAAGTTAGTACTACTCCATGGATTGGCCGGGAATGACTAGCCCGGCTGAGAGTAAGAAAACGCTTGCACCCCTTATTCATAAACTACTATTAAAACTTTAAACCAACCCCGCGAGGACTGTATCCCTGCTGACTCAGACCAACGGGTTGAGGGTGATCGCCGCCTCATAAGGGGGGTCCACCACATTTTGCATTAATAACTTACTTAATTATCTTTCAATATTCCGACCTAGTGGGATTGTATCCTTGCTGACTCAAACCACTAGGTTGAGGGTAACGTCGCCTCCAAAAGAGGGACCTACTACTACAACTAAGATAATATCTTAAAATGCCCAAAGTGCGGAAATCATCCAAAGGGTACATGAAAGATATGTCGGATCCAAGTGATTCTTTATTGTCTATCATTTTTATTTTATTTTATTTTCTATTTTTATCTTTTTATTAGTTTAAAAACCTTTTCTAATTTTTTTTTTCCGATTAGACGTTGATGATAAGCCGGTACTAAAAGCTCTAGTGTCCTTGGATGACCTCGGTATCTTGCCATCACTATACTACGTCCGTGATGGGTGCACTTGCCCTAGCGTGTGTGTAGAGTGAGTGATAGTAGAATATCGTGTTTTATAGATTTAAAACTTGAAATCGGCGAGTAAAAAGAGCTAAAAACATAACTAAAAATATAGACACCCGCACGCACGTCAGCATGCCTTATTGAGATCCTTGTAATCTACACACATGCGCCACCCTTAATTTAACTTCTTGACCATCACTGGGTTTGCAACCCATGTTTGATAGTGTACCTCGAGCAGGATACGGCTTTTAGCAACTCACAGACTTGTTCATTCATTGCTTTGGCCTTCTTTGACCCAAGGCTGAGCTTTCTTTGTACCTTTGGCTCGACCGACGGAAATGTTTTCAAGCAATGCTCTGTGATATCGCACGGGATGCCAGTCATGTCTGCTGGCGTCCAGGCGAAAATATCCATGTTTCTAAAGAGCAACTGCTTTAAGAGTGAACGTTCTCTGATTTTGCCGGACCAATGGTCACGGTCTGATCGGGATACTTGCGGTTTAGGACCCATTTCTCCGGCTCCGTGAACGGAGTAATTTTGTTGGCCTTTGTCGGTCGAGTTTCTTCAGCTGCTATAACTTCTTTCTTCGAATAAATAATCGCCAGCCCTGTTTCCGTCAGGAAACCTATTGCCGAATGTGGGGTGGACGTTACCTTGCTCATCTGACCTTGAGTTTCTTTGCCGATCAAGACATCGTGCCTTGACTTGACCGACATGATCATGAAGTTCACATCTTTTGTTCTTGAATGCTTCCTATCGGACAACGTGACCGGGAAGCTAATTTGGCCTAGAAGGAATACCGTTTTGTTGAAGAAACCGGACAAGGGGTAATCCACTGGTTCTATAGTTGCTTTGTCTTCAGGATCGAACTGATCAAAATATTATTCATAGATGATGTCGGCTGTGCTACCGGGGTCGACGAAGACATAGTCTGTCTCATAATGACCTATGATTCAGGTGATGACGATGGGGCGTGTGGCGCGAGTCCCCCCACGTACCACAGGGAAAATCACTTGCTGTTCCTGCCAAGACTCTTCATATGGGCGCTTGCCCTTGCTTTTTGCGCTTCTTTTTGGTCCATCTACCATGTGAGTCTCTAACCGACGAATCTTCTTCTGACCCCCATCATCATTTCTTTGTATCTTCCACATCTCCTTACGCACATTCTTCACCAAGTGCCCAAGCTTGCTGCTTTTAAGGGTCTTTTCTATCTCTGTGCGGAGACTAATACAATCATCAGTCAAACGAATCGTGTCTTTGTGAAAGTCACAATACAGATTGGGGTCTTGACCCTTCTTGTTTGACATGGGCTTGGGAGCTTTAAAGTCATGGTTCTCCATCATAAGAACCTCTTTGGGTGTCTTATTCAACGGAGTCCAGTGCTTCTCTATGTGACTAATGGCAATTAACCAGAAAATCCGTACAAACTAATCACTACTTTATTTACATAATCTCATGCATTTAGCGTAATTTAATTACGTAACAGTGTTGTTAATTGGATAACAAGGTTAGGACAAGGAAACAATGCAAAAACATATGTTGGTTTTCGCCACATTGCGAACCCAAGCAAACAATGTCCTAAAAGTGTTGGTAAAAAGTGCCACGTGCACTATTCACGGTTACACTATTCATGTCAGCAAACCGTGAAATCAGACCGAAACACTGAAAAACGACACTCGGATAACATAACTGAGTCCATTTATATAAGAAAATATTATTATGAAAACACATCTTGCAAAGATACAAGACTTTCCGGTATAACGCCCTAATCTCAAAAGTGTCTGTTTCGGCTTAAAATATAGTATTTTTAACTCGTCCGAACTTATAACAAAGCATTTCCGGGACTTCGGAATAATGTCAGTTGATGAAAAACATACTAAAACAATAAGATGATATCAACGGAATGTTCATAATCATAAGTTTCTGGCGTTACGTCGCTATGCACTAAACTAGTCCGTTAGCGACTCGACGAACTAGTTGGCGACATTTTTGGTCACGAAACAAGCAGACGAAGAATCTAGCGAGCTAGTTAAGCTAAATTTGGGACTCGGAATCACTCCATACATCTTTCGGATGTTAAATAACATCTTGCGACAAAGTCCGTCGGTACGCCACAAAAGTGCCGTAAACCCACCGACGATCGAACGAAAGGCATCCAAGGTATCAAAACATGATTTTTACTAGTTTAGTGAACTAGTTAATATTAATTTTGGTTCCGAAACACTAATTACCCCTTAATGGTGTAATTAAACCCCTAATCACCGAACTTCGTTGAATGACCAAAATAACTAGTTTTAACCATTTTTTATAAAATATTTTCATTTTACCCCCCCCCCCATATGGGACGAAAATATAGGGGCCCCACACCCACTAGAAACTTGTTGAAAACTTGAAGAGATTTGAGGTATGGTGTTGGTTGAAATTTGATGCAAAACACCATCATTTGGTCCATAAAACAAGACTTGATACCTATCCATTTTCAACAACTTCCACATAACTTTTCAACAAAGAAAAACCCTCATTTGAAGACCCCAAACTCGACAGCCATATAACCCCAAGAAACCATCTTTAAATCTTCATAAACACCTTATTTTCACCACAATCTAACCTTTCTAAGATCATACACACTTGGAGCATACATGGAGCTTTATTAGGAGTCTTCTTGGAGCTTATTTTCTTCTTATTCTTCTTGTTTAAAGTCTTGCAAGATTGCGAGTCTTCTAAACACAATATTTAAGCTTCATTTCACTAGTTAATCATAGAAGTACAAGTTGATTGTCTTGAATTTAAAACTAAACATAATCAAAAACCCTAAACACAAAGCTAACAAACACTAAATATGAATATATTATGTGTTGATTTATGTTGTTTATTGTTAATATGTTCATATGATCATGTTGATTATGTTATTTTTGTTGAGATTAGTAGCTTAAAGCTTATGTTTATGATGATCTCATGATTAGGTTCATGTAGTATTTAAGACTTATGTTCATCTTACCATGATGAACATAAATATATGATTTAAACATGGATATGTTTAAATCTTGTGAGATCATCATACTCACTTCCATGAACTAAATATGTATTTAAAAGATTTGATAAAGAAACAAGAGTTTAAAAGGGGTTTACAACCTAAACTTGGAAGATTAGTAGACTTTGATTTTACAAGACTAGTTAAAAGACTTGATTATTACAAGATATCACCATAAAAAGCCTTGTAATCAAAGGGGTTAAAGTGTGAAACTTGATTTGAAGTTATGGCAAAAATGATTTAATTAAAAGTCTAGCAAAAATATGAAAATTATTTGTCATAATCAAGTTGTTAAAATACACTTGTTAAGTTCATGGAAATGAGGGTTAAAGTGTATGTTATCAAGTATAAAAAGTTGATAAATTGAAACTTGATTTGGAAAATTGATCGTGATTATGATTTAAACGCGTTTTTATAACGTGGGAAACGTCATAGTTTTAGGGGAAACTACGGCGAATTTTTCTAAAAATCTAATCACGATTAAAGGAGGGATTGAAGGGTGATTAACAATGTTAAACACGATTGGTGGTCATAAACGTCAATTTGGAAACCCTAATGAGAATATTTAAGTCTTAAATATTCAATAAGTTTTATGGACTTAAACTTACTCTTTTACAAAAATAAATGGTTAAAAGTGTAACCATATATGTATATATAATTTTTGGTAAAAATTATATATTTTTGGAAACTTGTCAAGTGCATGTAATATGTGCTATATGTGTATGTATTAGATACCTAGGGGGTGACCAAAATAAATACACATACATGTTCCTACAAATGCTAGTAAAATCGGACAATTAAATAGAATGGTCGAAACGGAAATACATAACACTTGATGATGACAAATTGGGCGTATCGACATCGTGAACAAGTTACTACAAAGTCGAGTCTAAAATAACATATTTTATACATTAAAACGAACACATATCTAAACTTTCGATAACAAGAATCCGGAAAGTCGAAAACTATACAAATTACCAAGTATTTTTCATAGGAAAAATAAACTTATTTAAAGTTTACTACTTGGTAACATTTTGGTAAAAATTGCAAGATTATGTTAATGGACTCATAAAGTTAGAATTGGGCCTATCAAAGCTAGTAATGGGCTAGGCCCAAATTCCTTAATACATAGGCTAGGGCCCAATGGCAATATAAAATGGACTCGGCCCAATAACAATAAAACATGGGTTAGGCCCAATGACATAGATAACATGGGCTCGGCCCAATGACATGGGCTCTGCCCAATAGCATTAAAACATGGTTTAGATACGATAGCATAGATGGCATGGGTTCGGCCCAATGACATGAGCAAAGGCTCAATGACATGCGTGCACTGCACGAGGACGTGTGAAGAACGAAGCCGATCACACATAAGTCAATACACATAGAATACATGAATACGCTTATGAATTCAATACGTAAAGAATACATGTATATACATAACAATCGAGCAAGTAAACTATCAACGCTCTAAAATACAAAGTTGTTCCAAAGATGACAAACGAGAACATAATAAAGAATTCAAGATGAACAACTTGTACGAGGTCCGAAAGACCTAGTGTCTAACGAGATTAGTACACATGTAGGTTATTGACACGTACGGACGCTCACTTCGATATCATAATACGGAACGCAAACTTGTGAATTCATGACCCTCCTTTCACTGTTTTCAATGTTTTGTTTTCAAAAACATCGAGGGGAAATACATGCTAAAACTATTGGTATGTTAGTTACGGAGTAGTAGATAACATGATCAATGTGCATAAGTAGGGAGATAACATTAGTAACCATTAATCACTTAGTGACCAAGGTGCAAAAGGTGTAGATCTATTGGGCTTGAGGCACGCCCCACTCCTGGTTGGTATACCCTGGAGTGCTTTTGTGATCCCAAATGATGACAAAGTGTTCTCGGTTTGGTTATTTACTTATGGTACATTATGTCAGGGGGCTCGCTGCCGACTGATAGATCCTTGACAGACTCCATGAATGAATCAGAACATACCATGATTACAAGATAACATTTATGAGATTTCATATGATAACAATAACTGCATGAACTCGCTCAACTTTTGTTGACTTTTTAAAACTACATGTATTTCAGGAAACAAGTCTTGAGCTGGTGATACATGATTGGATGCAATGATTACCTTTCTTACGTCACAAGCAACACGCTTCCGCAACTAGCAGGGTGTGACAGATTGGTATCAGAGCTCTGATTGTAGTGAACTGGGGACAAACTTTTATAAAGTTTGGTCTACAATCACCAAGGGCTCTCACATGAAAACAAAGTCGATAACAATACTGATGTGCGGTAAAGTGTCGTATATATTAGGTGTATATTTGAAGCCCTTTTTAACACTTATTTTTAGCCAAGTTTTAAATTTATAAAACACGATATTTCACTAACACTAAACACACATATGGGCAAGTGCACCCATCGTTGAGCGTAGTATAGTGTTGGTAAGATACCGAGGTCGTCCAAGGACACAAGAGCTTTTAGTACCGGTTTATCCTCAACGTCTAATCAAAATAAAAAGTTTAGAAAAATGTTTTAAACTAAGAAAAATAAAAACTAACTAAAATGCTGAAAATAAAAATAAAATAAAAATAGATAGACAAGATGAATCACTTGGTTCCGACTCATATCTAGTATAACCTTTGATTATTTCCGCACTTTTGCACATAATTAAGAGATTATCTTAGTTATTGTAGTAGGCCCCTCTTTTGAAGGTGACGTTACCCTCACCCCAGTAGTTTGAGTCAGCAAGGATACAATCCTAAAATGGTGGATTATTGGAAGATAATGAATTAAGTTATTAATGCAGTATTGTGGTAGGCCCCGCTTTTGGCGGTGACGTTACTCTCGGCTAAGTAGTCTGAGTCAGCAGGGATACAGTCCTAAATAGCCGGGTTATAGTATTAATAGTAGTTAACTTATGAGGGGATCAAAGAGTTTGGACCCCCGCCATCCAATACCGTGAAGCATTGAAGGAGGTCCTACTAAATTTGACCCAGGTCCATTGCAGGACCTCTAAACGCTGAACAATGGCAAGACCTTTACCAAACCGTTCCCTTAACCCCCGACCAGGTAGCCAACATACCTCCATATAGACCGTGGAGATATGAATGGTGAAAATCCTTTATTTTATATAGACAGTAAAATAATGCCAAGACACCACGGACAAACGATAAGGAAAGATCACCTTCAACATAAGTAACTAGTTATTAAAGTCATTAATACAAAACCAAATAAAAAGTGCAAAAGATTAGAAATAAAAAGTATTATACTAGACACTTTGTCTTCACCAAGTGATGTAAGAGACTTAGGCAAACATGGCCTTGATTGTCAAGAACTCTTACGATCAATCTTGGATCCCGAGACGACTCACACACTCTACGATGGACAATGGATGATGGTGGTGGATGATGGTGTTGTGATGGTGGTGGGTGGTGGATGAAGTGTGAGAGAGGTGGTGTGCCAAGGGATGAGTTGAAATGAATCCAAGCACTCCTATTTATAGGCTGAACAGAGAGCTGGGCACGGCCCCGTGTCCGCTGGGCACGGCCCGTGGTGGGCAATAGAAGCTTCTATAGATTTGTCTTTTCTGCTGCTTCTTGGGCACGCCCCCGTGCTGGCTGAGCACGGGGCGTGTTCAGACTTCTGCCTTCTCTATTTTGCTTTGGAAGGTGCCGTTGAGGGGTCGGGCAGTCCACTTATGTTCCTTTCCTTGTATTTATGTTGGAATTAGCTGTCTTTTTGCTTCTTTTGTGTTTTTGAGCTCATTTAATCCTGAAAATACAAAAGGAAGACAAAAACACTCTTTTTCCAATATTAGTACTTAAAAAGGGTTAGTTTTATGCCTTATTTGATGTAATTTATATGTTGCATTTTACACACATCAAATACACAAATGATTTCAAAAGTATGACAAAAATGACAAAAGGTTTTCATTGTGTCATGATAACATGAGGATCTATCACGCGAGCTCAATCATAAGTAACGGATATGGATCAATACATGTTTAGTCTATAAGGAATAGACTCGAAACACTAGGAATTTCATGTGAAACACGAGAACAAAAATAACATGAGATTTAGTGATTATTTATATAATGTATTTATATATGTGTTGTACGGAATATTTTGCCATGAACGAAAATAACTTCGACTACGAATCCTATTATTACACTTGACTCATGCGATGAGAATGACGACCTCGCGTCTATTACGAAGCTTATGGTGGGCGTGGTCCCTGAGAGAGACCCTAAAGCATTGATCCCATGGAAGATGGTTGTTTTCCCCTCGGATGGTATATGTCCGGATTTGGTAGTGACGACGAGGCGGAGGTGGTGGCCTTGGACAACAACCCTACTAGTGGGACGAGGTCCCTGAGGCTCATACTAATCGTGATTGATGACACTCTCGTCTGGACAAGGAAGATGAAGTACTCATCTTAAAGGTGCCCCTCCTGTTATTATTGTTACGGATTCTTTTTATTCCTATTTCGGCTAACATTGTACCCTTTCACGACTAATGACAATTGGCGTTAGCATGTGGACCATCACGAAGGTCCCTTCTGTGTTGAAAGTATATAGACAATAGTGTCCTCTCTTTGACTGATCGACTGCTTGAACGAGAGAATGCTAGGGTGACCATACAAGACAATTTATTATTACGGGGGCCCACGTAATAACAACTTGTAGTGTATGGGAATCCTAGTGAGCTCTGCGGGTCAAGCTAATGCTCACTAGCCATAAGAAATTCCTAAGTTGTTCAAGTTTCTATCTAGTGGAACACTAACCGGAACGGTTACTATAACACTCTACGATACAGGAAAACTACACGTATTGTTTGCACTTAATATTCGATCTATAACACGAGTCATTTGAGACTAGTCATCGAAAGCACACAAAACTCGTTACCCACTAATGGAGGAGTTTTCCTCAACATTCTCGAAATTCTTGTACATGGGCTGGTTCTTTGGTGTCTATGACACCTTACCTTATCTTAGTTATCGGAGATGATTACATTAAACTCTGTCGTTTGATATTTGTCTTATTCCAAGGGATGCTATGGCATGTGCCATGCTACAACTCCTTCCTTGCATTATTTGACATCTATGGAAATTATAACAATTTTGTCGAAGCTCGCGGAGCTCAAGGGGTATCAACGTATTCGTCACACGGGCTAGTGCGGCGAAGGATTTTTCCTACTTTGGACGATCGAGATCCAGGAAGTATGGAATACACGTTGTAAAAATTGGAGACGATCGTTTGATTTCTTCTCCTCAACGAATTACCTCTTTTCCCACATAGGCATATGGCAAATACACGCAAGAGGCGCATGGTAGGCTATATCTGTCCAAATAAAAGCCTAGACCCAATGATACTATGTATCGGAAACAACGTAGCATCGAAAAGAAAATCTACGCCCAGAAGGGGTCAGTTAATCAGCGCCCTACCATTAAAGCTGAACAAGAGTTGTCATGGGACAACATGAGGTTACGGAAATTGCACAACATGAGGTTGTTGAGTCGACACTAGTGATAGTACTGATGGTACTGGTATTTCAAGTTGTTTAAATCCTGATGGGACGAGAACGAGTGGCAATGGCACACTTGGAGATGCTATCACACCAGATTTTAATCCTAAGGCTTTTCCGGATTATGAACCTTGAGACCACATTAATACGGGAAGTGCGGTAAGTTCCGTCCGCTAAATAAAGGCAAGGAAGTCAGTTAACTGTGCTAGTAAACGTACTCCTAAGTAAACGATTTCGTAAACAAATAGTCTTCTTTTGATGGAGACATTAACTTGGTGGGATCTCCAAGTGCAATCTATAGGAAGTAATACAGTAAAGAGGTTGTCGTGGGAAGAACTCGAGGATCTTACGCAAGAAGAGTATTGCTCGCTACCAGAAAAATTCCAAGGATTAGGAACCGAACTCTAGAACTTGATCATGATTAGAACTAATGTTTTTGGTTACCCCCGACGCCTCTACGATCTCTCAAGGATTGTTTCATACTGGATAACACCTGAATCTAAACTCATCGAGCGCTACATTTGGGGTTTAGCCCGGAGATCTGAAGCATGATTACATCATGCCACCCTGCCTAGAATTATTCTCAAGTGACTCTCACAGTTAGTCTCACCAAGGATGTGGTGGGGACGGGGAAATTCCCAAAGAAGGGTGCTAAGAGAAATCCCGTGACAAGCAAAGCGAAGGCGATTACTGCCATAATTGATGCTCGCATTAAGAAGTATGCTAATAACTTGTCAAAATTCGGAATGAGATAGGTGAAACTTTCATCATGAGGGCACTTGCAAAAGTGACAAGAGTAGCAGTGTGGTGAGACTTGGCACAAAACAGAAACTAATGAGTTAGCTATATTTAAGAATGAATGAGGTGGTTTTTACTGTGGCAAGGAGGTCACTACGAGCATGGATGGTTAAGGATGAATCAAGCTAGTGAGTAAGCAAGTCTAGGGGTATGCTCTACTCTACAACCATCATGTATCAACACTTTGGATACCAACGTCGGCTTAACTTAGTGTCTTTAGATACTAAGCATATACACGAATTAGAGTCATGTAGATTAGACATGTCTTACTCTTTCAAGTTAGCTAATGGGGAATTAGCGGAGTCATGTGAAGTCATTTAGGGTCACCGATACGGTTCCTATCAACCGACCAGTTGCATCCATTTTTGTTCTATACCAATGTCAGTATTGGCTTCAGTCCCATCGAATTCAAAGTATGCTTGGCCTAGAGTCAAGTAAGCTAGACGTCCTCTCATACCATAGGTTTGGCCAACGGTGAATTAGTGAGTCAGGAGAAGATATTAAAGGATGCACACTCGAACTTGGAGCACGGAAATTCAGTATCGACCTTTCACTCATTCAAATGGGTTGTTACGACTAAACTCCTGGCATAGACTGGTTGGCCGACAACCTAGTAGAAGTAGTTTCTTCGAGAAAACTATTCTCCTTTCCCCCCCTGTTTGACGAGAGAACATCTTTTGGTGCACGGAGAGAAACACGGTACACGGTTGCTGATCAACAACTGTATAAAGGCTCGGAGGAGTCTGAGGACAGGATGCATCGCCTTTCTTGCCCATGTGGTCGACAAGAAGGCCGAGTAGCGCAAGGTGGAGGACATCCTTGTGGTAAGGGAATACCCTGAAGTCTTTCCAGAAGACTTGCCGGGACTACCTCCGCAGCGACAAGTCGAATTCAGTATCGATCTTGTGCCAGGAGCTGCACCGGTGGCGAAAGCTTCATATAGACTCGCACCTTCGAAGATGCAGGAATTTTCTACTCAGCTTCAGGAATTGTTTGACAAAGGATTCAATAGACCGAGTTTCTAACCTTGGGGAGCTCCGGTGCTATTTGTCAAGAAGAAAGACGGAACCTTTCGGATGTGTATAGATTACCGAGAACTGAACAAGTTAACCATAAAGAACCGGTATCCTTTACCAAGGATTGACGACTTGTTCGATCAGTTACAAGGTTCTAGCTTCTATTCCAAAATTGATCTAAGATCCGGACACCATCAGCTGAGGATCCAAGAGGAAAGCATTCCTATGACAGCATTCAGGACTCGCTATGGGCATTACGAGTTCCTTGTTATGCCTTTCGGCCTAACAAACGCTCCCGCCGTATTCATGGATTTGATAAATCGGGTATGTAAGCCATATCACGACAAGTTCGTGATCGTATTCATTGATGACATTTTAATATACTCACGAACCAAGGTGGAACATGAACAACACTTGAGAACTATTCTGGAGCTACTTAAGAAAGAACAATTGTATGCCAAATTCTCAAAATGCGAATTTTGGATTCGCGAGGTCCAATTTCTCAGTCACGTTGTGAATGAGAATGGAATATATGTGGACCCAGCTAAGATAGAAGCCATAAAGAACTGAAACGCTCCCAAGACCCCAACGTAAGTAAGACAATTTCTAGGCTTAGCGGGATACTATCATAGATTCATTGAGAATTTCCCTAAAATTGCTCAACCGCTAACCTCGCTCACTCAAAAGGATAGGAAGTTCGATTGGGGTGAAAAACAAGAAACGGCATTCCAATTAATTGAAGATAAACTATGCCAAGCGCCAATCTTATCACTCCCGGACGGTACCGATGACTTCGTGGCGTACTGTGATGCGTCGCGTCAAGGCTTGGGTTGCGTGTTAATGCAACGTGAAAAAGTCAATGCGTACGCGTCGTGACAGTTAAAAGTTCATGAAAAGAACTATACCGCTCATGACCTGGAATTGGGTGTAGTGGTATTCGCTTTAAAAATTTGGCGCCATTATCTTTATGGTACTAAGTGTACCATATTCACAGACCATAAAAGTATTCACATATATTCAATCAAAAAGAATTAAACATGCACCAACGGCGATGGATAGAATTGTTGAATGAATATGACTGTGAAATCCAGTATCATCCGAGCAAAACAAATGTTGTGGCGGATGCTTTGAGCCGGAAAGAGCGAGTCAAAACTTTACGAGTACGAGCTTTAGAGTTAACCATTCAGACGAACTTCACTACTCGTGTGCACGATGCACAACTAGAAGCTCTAAAGCCGGAGAACATCCAAGCAGAATCCTTGTGAGGATTAGAGAAACAAATGGAAGAGAACAAAGATGGCACAAGGTACTTCATGGGAAAAATCTGGATTCCTTACTTTGACGGAGTGCGAAACTTAGTGTTGGATGAAGCACATAAGTCAAAATATTCAATACATCCCGGATCTGATAAGATGTATCAGGATGTAAAGGAATATTACTGGTGGCCTAATCTCAAGGGAGATATTGCGACCTATGTTGGGAAATGCCTAACTTGTGCAAAGGTCAAGGCCTAGTATCAAAAGCCATCTGGACTATTACAACAACCCGAGATTCCCGTTTGGAAATGGGAACATATATCAATGGATTTCATTACAGGACTCCCACGGATCTCTCGAGGTCATGACATGATTTGGGTTATCGTCGATCGATTAACCAAGTCAGCCCACTTCTTGCCAATTCGCGAGAAAGACAGTACAGAGAAGTTAGCTGAGCTTTATCTCAAAGAGATAATAGCACGTCATGGAGTGCCTATTTCAATAATCTCGGATCGCGATGGTCGCTTTGTGTCAAGAATATGGCAATCATTTCAGGAATCGCTTGGATCTCGTTTGGATCTAAGCACATCATTTCACCCGCAAACCGATGTACAAAGCGAACGAACCATCCAAACGTTGGAGGACATGCTTCGCGCCTGTGTGATGGATTTGGACGGAAACTGGGATACTCATTTACCTCTAGTGGAGTTTTCCTATAATAACAGTTATCACACAAGCATCAAAAGCCGCCCCATACGAAGCACTATACGGACGGAAGTGCCGATCACCGCTGCGTTGGGCGGAAGTCGGAGACAAACAACTCATGGGCCCTGAACTAGTCTAAGAGACTACGGACAAGATAGCAAAGATACGAGACCGTATCAAAGCGGCTCGTGACAGATAAAAGAGCTACGCGGACAGAAGACGTAAACCATTATCCTTCGAGGTTGGAGACAAAGTCTTACTGAAAGTCTCGCCTTGGAAAGGCGTAGCTAGATTCGGGAAACGCGGAAAACTAAACCCGAGATACATTGGGCCATTTGAGATTCTAGAAAGGATCGGTACCGTCGTGTACAAGTTGAAACTGCCAGAAGAACTCAGTAACGTACACGACACATTTCATGTGTCGAATCTCAAGAAAAGTCCGACCGTTGAAACAATTATCATCCCAGCGGATGAAATTCATATAGACGACAAACTCCAGATTACCGAAGAACCCGTCGAGGTTATGGACAGGAAAGTCCACAAGACAAGGAGAAGTCGTATCGAACTAGTCAAGGTCCGCTGGAATTCACGTCACGGACCTGAGTACACCTGGGGACGTGAAGATCAGATCAAGGCAAAATATCCCCACCTGTTCGAGAAGACTCCTGCAAAGGATGACTCAACTTGAATTTCGGGACGAAATTCTTTTTAACAGGGGGAGAATGTGACAAATGGCAATTAACCAGAAAATCCGTACAAACTAATCACTACTTTATTTACATAATCTCACGCATTTAGCGTAATTTAATTACGTAACAGTGTCGTTAATTGGATAACAAGGTTAGGACAAGGAAACAATGCTAAAACATATGTTGGTTTTCACCACATTGCGAACCCAAGCAAACAATGTCCTAAAAGTGTTGTTAGAAAGTGCCACGTGCACTATTCACGGTTACACTATTCATGCCAACAAACCGTGAAATCAGACCGAAACACTGAAAAACGACACTCGGATAACATAACTGAGTCCATTTATATAAGAAAACATTATTATGAAAACACATCTTGCAAAGATACAAGACTTTCCGGTATAACGCCCTAATCTCAAAAGTGTCTGTTTCGGCTTAAAATATAGTATTTTTAACTCGTCCGAACTTATAACAAAGCATTTCCGGGACTTCAGAATAATGTCAGTTGATGAAAAACATACTAAAACAATAAGATGATATCAACGGAATGTCCTTAATCACAAGTTTCCGGCGTTACGTCGCTATGCACTAAACTAGTCCGTTAGCGACTCGACGAACTAGTAGGCGACATTTTTGGTCACGAAACAAGCAAACGAAGAATCTAGCGAGCTAGTTAAGCTAAATTTGGGACTCGGAATCACTCCATACATCTTTTGGATGTGAAATAACATCTTGCGACAAAGTCCGTCGGTACGCCACAAAAGTGCCGTAAACCCACCGACGACCGAACGAAAGGCATCCAAGGTATCAAAACATGATTTTTACTAGTTTAGTGAACTAGTTAATATTAATTTTGGTTCCGAAACACTAATTACCCCTTAATGGTGTAATTAAACCCCTAATCACCGAACTTCGTTGAATGACCAAAATAACTAGTTTTAACCATTTTTTTATAAAATATTTTCATTTTACCCCCCCCCCCCATATGGGACGAAAATATAGGGGCCCCACACCCACTAGAAACTTGTTGAAAACTTGAAGAGATTTGAGGTATGGTGTTGGTTGAAATTTGATGCAAAACACCATCATTTGGTCCATAAAACAAGGCTTGATACCTATCCATTTTCAACAACTTCCACATAACTTTTCAACAAAGAAAAACCCTCATTTGAAGACCCCAAACTCGACAGCCCTATAACCCCAAGAAACCATCTTTAAATCTTCATAAACACCTTATTTTCACCACAATCTAACCTTCCTAAGATCATACACACTTGGAGCATACATGGAGCTTTATTAGGAGTCTTATTGGAGCTTATTTTCTTCTTATTCTTCTTGTTTAAAGTCTTGCAAGATTGTGAGTCTTCTAAACACAATATTTAAGCTTCATTTCACTAGTTAATCATAGAAGTACAAGTTGATTGTCTTGAATTTAAAACTAAACGTAATCAAAAACCCTAAACACAAAGCTAACAAACACTAAATATGAATATATTATGTGTTGATTTATGTTGTTTAGTGTTAATATGTTCATATGATCATGTTGATTATGTTATTTTTGTTGAGATTTGTAGCTTAAAGCTTATGTTTATGATGATCTCATGATTAGATTCATGTAGTATTTAAGACTTATGTTCATCTTACCATGATGAACATAAATATATGATTTAAACATGATATGTTTAAATCTTGTGAGATCATCATACTCACTTCCATGAACAAAATATGTATTTAAAAGATTTCATAAAGAAACAAGAGTTTAAAAGGGGTTTACAACCTAAACTTGGAAGATTAGTAGACTTTGATTTTACAAGACTAGTTAAAAGACTTGATTATTACAAGATATCACCATAAAAAGCCTTGTAATCAAAGGGGTTAAAGTGTGAAACTTGATTTGAAGTTATGGCAAAAATGATTTAATTAAAAGTCTAGCAAAAATATGAAAATTATTTGTCATAATCAAGTTGTTAAAATACACTTGTTAAGTTCATGGAAATGAGGGTTAAAGTGTATGTTATCAAGTATAAAAAGTTGATAAATTGAAACTTGATTTGGAAAATTGATTGTGATTATGATTTAAACGCGTTTTTATAACGTGGGAAATGTCATAGTTTTAGGGGAAACTATGGCGAATTTTTCTAAAAATATAATCGCGATTAAAGGAGGGATTGAAGGGTGATTAACAATGTTAAACACGATTAGTGGTCATAAACGTCAATTTGGAAACCCTAATGAGAATATTTAAGTCTTAAATATTCAATAAGTTTTATGGACTTAAACTTACTCTTTTACAAAAATAAATGGTTAAAAGTGTAACCATATATGTATATATAATTTTTGGTAAAAATTATATATTTTTGGAAACTTGTCAAGTGCATGTAATATGTGCTATATGTGTATGTATTAGATACCTAGGGGGTGACCAAAATAAATACACATACATGTTCCTACATGGTCCAAGAAATGCTAGTAAAATCGGACAATTAAATAGAATGGTCGAAACGGAAATACATAACACTTGATGATGACAAATTGGGCGTATCGACATCGTGAACAAGTTACTACAAAGTCGAGTCTAAAATAACAAATTTTAGACATTAAAACGAACACATATCTAAACGATCGATAACAAGAATCCGGAAAGTCGAAAACTATACAAATTACCAAGTATTTTTCATAGGAAAAATGAACTTATTTAAAGTTTACTACTTGGTAACATTTTGGTAAAAATTGCAAGATTATGTTAATGGACTCATAAAGTTAGAATTGGGCCTATCAAAGCTAGTAATGGGCTAGGCCCAAATTCCTTAATACATGGGCTAGGGCCCAATGGAAATATAACATGGGCTCGGCCCAATAACAATAAAACATGGGTTAGGCCCAATGACATAGATAACATGGGCTCGGCCCAATGACATGGGCTCGGCCCAATAGCATTAAAACATGGTTTAGATACGATAACATAGATGACATGGGTTCGGCCCAATGACATGAGCAAAGGCTCAATGACATGCGTGCAATGCACGAGGAAGTGTGAAGAACGAAGCCGATCACACATAAGTCAATACACATAGAATACATGAATACGCTTATGAATTCAATACGTATAGAATACATGTATATACATAACAATCGAGCGAGTAAACTATCAACGCTCTAAAATACAAAGTTGTTCCAAAGATGACAAACGAGAACATAATAAAGAATTCAAGATGAACAACTTGTACGAGGTCCGAAAGACCTAGTGTCTAACGAGATTAGTACACATGTAGGTTATTGACACGTACGAACGCTCACTTCGATATCATAATACGGAACGCAAACTTGTGAATTCATGTCCCTCCTTTCACTGTTTTCAATGTTTTGTTTTCAAAAACATCGAGGGGAAATACATGCTAAAACTATTGGTATGTTAGTTACGGAGTAGTAGATAACATGATCAATGTGCATAAGTAGGGAGATAACATTAGTAACCATTAATCACTTAGTGACCAAGGTGCAAAAGGTGTAGATCTATTGGGCTTGAGGCACGCCCCACTCCTGGTTGGTATACCCTGGAGTGCTTTTGTGATCCCAAATGATGACAAAGTGTTCTCGGTTTGGTTATTTACTTATGGTACATTATGTCAGGGGGCTCGCTACCCACTGATAGATCCTTGACAGACTGCATGAATGAATCAGCACATACCATGATTACAAGATAACATTTATGAGATTTCATATGATAACAATAACTGCATTGTTGGGATTGAACCCTACTAGAGGAACAGATAATTAAAGCCAAAACTGGATCAGAGCAGTGGATCCAGAATAAGAAGATGTTTACATGCAAGTCTCTCCCCTTAAAAGTGATTTCAACATCTGCTGACCTCCTATCTGCTGATCGTGCAAACTGCTGACCTACAACTGCTGCTCAAGTAAAGACCTGATGAAAGACTAAAGCCCTGCTGATTCAATCTACTGCCTTGAGTCAAGCACTGCTAACCCGGACAAGTACTGCTGGGTTCACAGCAGTGGAATGTTGTAGCAGCTGATCTATAGTCTGTCTGTAATGTAATGTAATAGCAGTAGTTAACATAGCAGTGTTTGTATAGATCAGAGGTTAGAGTTTGTTAGGAGGTTAGATGTCACTTTCATGGTGACGTCTGCATTAGATGCTCAGTGGTTTGCTAGTGCCTATAAATAGAACAGTGCTCTGTACTGTTCTATTAGCTCTTGGCAATACCGTCTTCTTTGCACGAACAAACACTGAGCTCTGGCTGAGGGGGAGTTTGTATTCAAGCATTACTTGTAATCGTTGTTGAAATTAAATTCAATCATTCGGTTCCTTGTTGAAAATGTCTTGATCAAAGCAATACTCTCATTTGATTGTATGCAAAGTTTGTTTTCATATTAATTCCGCTGCACAACTCTTTCATTTCCATCCTAATCTCAAACGTAAAATACAATCAAAACCAAACTCAGATCCAACAATTGGTATCAGAGCCTGGACAGTCAAATTTGATTTAACAATCATTTTGACGTAAATAGTTCGGCTCATAACAGTTGATACTGATCGTTTGTTCGTTCGTTGAAAAACAGAGCAAGGATTAATCACCATTAAAGTTGATTTCTCAGTGTCTTTAAAACAACAAGAATGACGTCACAATCTCAGGATGATAAAAACAACATCGGCTCGCTTTTTAAACCACCTATGCTAAAAAGAAATGAGTACAACATCTGGCAGAGGAGGATGGGTCACATCCTCGCTCAACAAAGCACAGGTTGTTGGAGGTCTGTCGTCTTTGGTCCCCACGTTCCCACAGTGCCAAGCGCTGAAGATGCTAAAAAGTTCGTTCCAAAACCAGTTGAAAATTATACCGAAACCGACTATCAAAAGTTCGAACTAGATGCTAAAGCGTTTAGCATCATAGCATAAGCGCTGCCCAATGAGATATATGCTGGGCTGTTACACTGTAACAGTGCCAAAGAGTTATGGGACGCGCTTAAGGAACAGTTTGGGGGGACCGAAGAAGTCATAGAAAACAATAGGGAAATCCTGAACCAACCGTACGAAACATTTTGTCATGTTAGAGGTGAATCACTGACGCAACAATTTGAGCGTTTCAGTTGTCTCATCAGTGAACTGGGGCTTGTTAACACCACTTTTACAAACTCAACTCAGAATAGCAGGTTCCTCAGATCACTGCCAGAAAAATGGGACACCATAGCTTTTGTCACCCGAAACTCACATGAGTTCAAGGATCTGACCTTGACCCAACTCCACGGTCGACTCCTGACCTACGAAAGGGAGTTGAACCGGAAAAGGAAGTTACAAGAGTCAGGAAAAGCCGTTGATGATTATACATTCGGTAACACTGCTCTTCTGGGTCAAGAAGAATCTGGGAGCAGTGGTAAGGAACAGGGTTATGATCACTTCATTGACATAACTGCTGGAGCAAATTTTAACAACCCTGATCCTCACTCTGCAAGTTATGCATTCACTGCAAACAAAAACCAGATGTCAGACAATCTAAGCTTTGAACTCAATGATTTACAACATTTTGATCCCACTGACTTAGAAGAGATGGATATTCTGTACCAGTTGGCTTTGCTCAGTGTTAGAACTAGAAAATTCTATAAAAGAACAGGGAGAAAATTCCCAGGACTTCATGGGAATTTGAGGGTTCGGTTGGATAAATCGAAAATCAAGTGTTATAAGTGCAATAGGTTAGGGCATTTTGCTAGGGAATGCAGAAGTCAAAACACTGGACCAATAGTTACTCATCCTAGCTCAAACCCTAGACCACAAAATCAAAACACTGTGCACTATACCCAATATACCCCTGCAGCTCAAGTGAACACTGCTCACTATGCTGCTGCCCCTGTGCCTGTGCATTATGTCCAAACTACTGTCCCACAAATTCAGTACGTTCAAACCCCTGCTCCACAGGTACAAGTGCAACCTGTTTCACCTCAAACCACTGCTCCAACAGCAGTACAACCAGATCAACAAAGCTTTTTCACTCAAGGGTTTGTTGACTGGAGCAGTATGCCTGATGACCTTAGTGATGAAAAATTTTCACTCTATGCTTTTAATGAACCTTCTAATGATGAATTTTGTTTGATGGCATTAGAGTCAATAATAGAGGGGGTTGAAACTGAAGGTGAACAACTAAGTGATGAAACAGTGGGTGAGGTGACTGAAGCAGTGGTTACTGCTATGGCTGGTGAACTACTGCTGGGAGAAAATTCAGAAACCCTGATTGAACCACTGACAGACCCATGGTCCGAAGAGAACAAGGAAGAAAAGAGAGAAGAAAAAGCAGGTGAGAAAGAAGAAAGAGCTGATGATGAAGAAAATCCTCAATGTGATTGTGCTATGATGGCTGCTGCCAAGGTATCACCTCAAGTTCTTGAAAAACTATGTTCTGACAATTGCATCATTGCTTTTGCTAACATCAAAGAGGTAAATGAAAACCTTCGGGATAAAATCTTAACTGATGAAGTCAAATTTGAAAGATCAAATAAATTGACTAAAAAGGAAAAAGAGATCAGCAGTCTGAAAGAAGAACAAAGCATAACCAAAACTCAACTCCAAACTATGGTAGAAAAATACCAAGTTTGCAAAAAGGAGTTAGAGTCCACCCAGATCACATGTGAGAGATGGGTGGAATCATGCAAAGGGTATGAGGTTATGCTTGAAAAACAGATAAAGAGCAATGTGAAATTTGGTGTTGGTTATAGAAAACATGATGATGAAACCACTGCTTTTGGAAAATCTGTTCAAACCACTGATGTAACCACTGAGTTCATACCCACAAACAAGAATGGCCAAGAAGTGAAAATCACTGACAAACTTGGTAACAAAATCACACTTGACAGACCAATGGGATCCTCTACTTTTGAGGAACTTGAAGATTATCAGTTTAAACCAAAATGGTCTGATGAGTGTGATATTCTTGAGAATTTCAAGCCAATGGACTTTACATCAACTGATGGTGTTAAAGCTCCAAAAGCTAAAGTCATTCCTCTCAAGGACATCCCAACAGAGGTTAAAACCTCTGCTGCAAAGGAGTCCGAAAAGAGAAAGAAGAAAGAAAAAATTGATAACTTGTTTTGTGAATTCTGTGAGAAAAGGAATCATCTAACAAAAGACTGTTTCCACTTAAAAGCTTATGATTTGAACAGAACAAGTGTCATTGTTTCAGCTAAAAGTTTCATTGTGTGTGGTAAAACAAACCACAAAACTCAAGCATGTGTGTATCTCAAAAACTTTGATGTGAAAAAGAATGAGTACATTGCTAAAATATCCTTGAGTTCATCAGCATCATCTGTCAAATTCACCAAGAATCAACCACTGTTTGTGCCAGTTCAAACAGCTGTCACAAAACAGCTGAACCAAACATCTGTCAAAAGAGATGTTCAGGTTACTGATGCACCCCCTGCCAATCAGTTCAGAAAAGCCAAGGAAAAACAGTCCTACCAAAGGATTCCACACGTTTATGAGGCCTACAAAAGGCCCTCTAAACCTAAAGTGAATAGGCATCCTTTTGGTTACCAACAGGTGATTGGTCAAGACCCCCAACAGTGGTTAGCAAGAAATAGTACTAAAACTGTCCAAACCCCTGACCTAACCACTGTCCATCAATCTGCATCCATCCCAGACACTGTTGAGACCCCATCCAAAGCCCTGTTGGCTTTGGAGGCTTTGGAGACCCTAATGAACTAATCCTTTTACTTCATGTGCAGGGAGCTTCTGCATGCTTTGATAGTCTTTGGTATGTAGATAGTGGAGGCTCCAGGCACATGACAGGATGTAAAGCCCTCCTCAAAGACTTTAAAATCCATGGAGGGGGTGATATATCCTTTGGGAATAATAGTAAAGGGAAAGTTTTGGGGTCTGGTACAGTGCAGTCTGGAAATGTAAAATTTGAAAATGTCAATCTGATAGACAATCTAAAATTCAACCTTCTGAGTGTATCACAAATGAGTGACAAAGGGTTTGGGTCATTCTTCACAAAAGATTGTTGTAGGATTGTTGGACCAGAAATGGTCAAGAAGATTGAAGCAATAATCAAAACTGGTCAAACTAAACTTGTTGCTCAAAGAAGTGGCAATGTTTATGTTGTTGATATGTCAAAAGAGTGTCCCAGAGCTGACGCCTGTCTGTTCTCAGCTGCCTCTAACAAAGAGACAGAACTTTGGCACAGAAGGCTGGGGCACACAAATCTTAAAACAATCACTGATATTTCAAAAAATGGTTTGGTGAGAGGCCTACCACAAAAATTGTTTTCTTGTCCTGAACATTGCATTTCTTGTTTAAAAGGAAAACAACATAAAAGTTCTTATAAGTCCATTGAAGAGTCCAAAACAACCCAGTGTTTGCAAATGCTACACATGGATTTGTTTGGCCCAGTTCAAGTCATGAGCCTCAAGAAGAAAAGATATTGTTTGGTTATTGTTGATGACTTTTCTAGGTTTACATGGACTTTATTTTTACACTCAAAAGATGAGACTGCATGCATTTTGCAAGACTTTATGACACAGGTTGAAAAGCAATTTGACCTTCCAGTGAAAAGCTTCAGGAGTGACAATGGCACAGAATTTAAAAATAAGGAGTTGGATGCCTTCTGTGTGAAGAAAGGGATTGTAAGGCAGTACAGTATCCCTAGAACACCAGAGCAGAATGGGGTAGTGGAAAGGAAGAACAGAACTTTGATTGAGGCTGCCAGAACCATGCTTGCTGATTCAGGTTTGCCATTAACTTTCTGGGCAGAGGCAGTAAACACTGCTTGCTATGTCCAGAACAGAGTTTTAATAAACCCCAGGCACAAAAAGACTGCTTATGAAATTCTGTATAAAATCAAACCACTGATCTCTTACTTCAAGGTGTTTGGCTGCCCATGCTTTATTTTGAACCTAAAAGATTCCATTTCAAAATTTGCAGCCAAAATTGATTGTGGTTATCATCTGGGATACTCAACCACTGCCAAGGCCTATAAAGTGTTCAATACACGGACCAAGGCAGTGGAGGAGACTTTGAATGTAAAGTTCAATGAACTTTCATCAATGAAAATCCCAGCAAATCCTGCAGATCTGTTTGATCTTGAAAAATTCACTTTTGAAAATACTGCTGTCAAGACTAACAGTGCAGGTCCATCCGAGGATACAACACCAGACTATGGGTATGAAATCATCATCCCCTAAAGGTCTGCCACAAAGGGAAAAGCATCAGCTGTTCAAAACAGTTGTCAAAGCTCAACCACTGCTACCTCAACAGTTGTTGACCAAAGTAGCCCATCAACCACTGCTTCCACATCCTCAAACACTGCTGATAAAAGTCCCCAAACTGTGGATAAAAGTCAGCAGGTGTCATCTTCATTACCTCCTATTCCACCACCTTTTGAAGCCACTGCTGGATCATCAAAGTCCCCAGCAGTGGTTAGCTCAGATGATACACATTTGCAGCCTTCACCAACAAATGCCATCATACCATACCAAGGAGATTTAATCTTCTTGAGATCTCATCCACCTGATCAAATCATTGGCAACATCAATGAAGGGGTGCTCACAAGAAGCCAAACCCAAAACATTTGTCTTTTTGCTGGTTTTCTATCACTCCATCAGCCAGTCAAGTACCAAGAGGCATTGAAAGACAATAGCTGGGTAGAAGCCATGCAAGAGGAGCTCCAACAGTTTAAAAGACAACAAGTATGGGAGCTTGTACCACTGCCAGAAGAGGTTAGTCCCATTGGCACAAAGTGGGTCTTCAAGAACAAAACTGATGAAAGGGGTATTGTTGTCAAAAATAAAGCCAGGCTTGTGGTTCAAGGTTACAGACAGGAAGAGGGGATTGATTATGATGAAACATTCGCCCCTGTTGCAAGATTGGAAGCCATTAGACTGTTCCTGGCCTTTGCTGTCAACCACAACATGAAGGTGTTTCAAATGGATACCAAAAGTGCTTTCCTCTATGGTACAATTCAAGAAGAGGTATATGTTTGTCAACCTCCAGGTTTTGAGGATCCATTTTATCCAGATCATGTCTACAGGCTAAACAAAGCCTTGTATGGCTTGAAACAAGCACCAAGAGCCTGGTACGAAACTCTTTCCAACTTTCTACTCTCAAATGGTTTCAAAAGAGGTACCATTGATAAAACACTGTTTCTTAAATGGAGGGGGAAGGATTTAATGATTGTCCAAATTTATGTGGATGACATTATTTTTGGAAGCACATGCAACAAAATGTGTGAAGAGTTTAGAGAACTCATGACAGCTGAGTTTGAAATGAGTGCAATGGGTGAGCTGCAATGCTTTCTTGGTCTCCAAGTACAGCAAATGCAAAATGGAACTTTCATTCATCAAAGCAAATATGCTAAAGAACTTTTGACCAAATTTGATATGAATGATTGTAAACCATGCAGCACACCCATGGCAACAAATAAGCTGGTCATGTCTGATGAAAAAGATGAGCTGATTGACCAAACACTTTATAGAAGCATGATTGGGTCTTTATTGTACCTAACTGCATCTAGACCAGACATCATGTTTGCAACATGTGTCTGTGCAAGAAGTCAATCAGCTCCCAGAAATCAAATCTCATTGCTGTAAAAAGGATCTTCAGATACATAAAAGGTGCTCCCACACTTGGTATCTGGTATCCAGCTAATGGGAACATCAAGCTTTCAGGTTTTTCAGACAGTGATTTTGCTGGATGTCACACCACAAGGAAGTCCACTTCAGGAGGGTGCCAGTTTCTAGGTGATTGCTTGGTTTCTTGGCAAAGCAAAAAGCAAGCAGCAGTTTCAACATCCACTGCTGTGGCTGAATACATTGCTGCTGCAAGCTGTACAACCCAACTCCTGTGGCTTCAAAATCAGTTACTGGATTTTGGTATCACTGCCTTAAAGACACCACTCATGTTGGACAGCCAGGCAGCAGAAAATATCATCAAAAATCCAGTTTCCCATTCTACCACCAAACACATTGACATCAGACATCACTTTGTGAGGGATTGCTATGAAAAAGGTTTGATTTCTCTGCATCATGTCCCAACTAAAGACCAGCTGGCAGATGTGCTCACAAAAGCACTTGATACAGCCACTTTTGAAAGCTTGGTCTCTAGGATTGGGATGCTGAACATGGAATAACAAGCAACATCTTGTTTTTCTATGAATAAAAGCAACAAAATGTTTTCGGAAAATAAAAAATCCATCCTTAAAAATAGCCAACAATGAAATTTTCATTAAAATTCTTAAAAGTCTGCCATAACCACTGATTGTTCAAAAGTCTGCTCTACTTCAAATATTTGTCCACTGCTGAAAGTCAACCCCTGTTCTCTCATTTCTTTGATAAACTCTGTTATTCAAAAGCAGTGTCTTATCCACTGATATGCTATCCACTGAAAGTGAAAATCATCCACTGCTTTAATACCACTGCCTTCATCAGTCACTTTCATAAAAGTACTGTCCTTCACTTTCACCAGGGGTTGTCACGTGGGTAGTACATAGTGGTCAGACCTTTTGTACCGGCTGCCACGTTAGCATTCACTTTCTTCCCTATAAAACCCCCACTCACCACCAAAACAGGGTTTTACTGTCGAATCGAATTCTTAAAAATTCTCTTCTCAAAGCAGTTTTTCATCTCATTCTTCACAAATTTCTTCGATCATCATCTTCAAAAATGATAAAATCGAAGCCATCTGAAAAACCCACTTCCAAATCATCATCGAAAACAACCTCTCAAAAGGCAATCTCCACTGAAATCCCATATAAACCATCTCACAATCTCCTGGGTCTTCTCACAAAACCAGGAACCACCAATGTTTTCGATTCCATCATTGACACCATGGCAAAATCAAAGTACAAAACTTTGTTAATCGCCGATGCACAAATCTATTTGGTGACCCAAAGAGAGTTCTAGAAGAATGCAACCCTTGAAAAACAAGGAGACACTGCAACCACCATACACTCTTCTATAAAGGGTAAAGCTATCCAAATCACGCCACAATCCATTTCCAAGGTCTTTCAACTCGATGATCAGGAAGGTAAAACTTCTTTCACTAAAAACGAGTTACAAACTGACTTCATTGAGAGAGGGTATGAAGCCACAATGATGAAGAAACTTACCTTACAAAAAGGTTATTTTCCTTCTGCGACCAGATTTTTATTTCATACCCTCCTACTATGTGTTTCAAACAAAACCACTTCTTTCAATGAAATCCCTTTAAAGATTCAAAATCTGGGATATGCAATTCTTCAAGAAGAAAATTTTAACTATTCTCGGGAAATCTTTAAAGATTTGGTTAATAATGTTGAAACAAAATCATTCTTACTGTTTCCAAGGTTTTTAAGTTACTATTTTGAAAAGGAATTCAGTAAGGATGATTTAGCTGCAATAATCCAAGGTGATTATACTCAAATAAACAGTTTAACAACTGAAACTTTTTCAAGAATGTTAACACCTTGCAAAACACAAGCAGAGGTACCTGAGCAGATTTTAGCAGCTACCACTGCTCCTCAGGTATCTGCTGCTGAGCCTACTGCTCAAGGTGATCAAAGCAGCAGAACAACTGTTTTGAAACCCACACCTAAAATCACCAAAAAGCCAACAAAAAGAAAAACACAAAACCCCCCCAAAACCATCAAAACGGCAACTCTGGAGGATGAGATACCAGAGCTACTGCCTGTGATAGCACAAATGTCACAAGAAACCACTGCTGCTACTTCCTCACAACAGTTGGTACAAATTTCTCAACCCATAGCCGAAACCCCTCCTGCTTCTTCACAAAAAAGATCAGGTTGTACACATTGGGACACCACATCATGATGCTGTGGAAACACTCGTTTCCATCATCCACAGCTCAATTCCCGGAGCAAATCCTCTTTCTTCACCAAACATCACATCCACAATTCCCACACCAACTAAACTGCTGTTGGATGCAATTGATTTGAACCAGGCACTCACCAGTCCTTCTCAATCACCTATTAATGAGATTATACCTCAACAACTAACTGGGTCTGATGTATCAATCCTTGCTAACCCACCAACACAACCTGAGGAGGTTACACCCCTTGAGTTACAAGTAACTCTTGGTGGTAATCCAAGTGAAGCAGCCACTACAACTGTTGAACCCACTGGTTTACAGTTGGACAGTGGTTACATTAATAAGACTTCCTTGGAGGCAATTCCTTACATAGCACCTCTGCCAACCACCAGTGGATTTATTTATCCTACTGGCAATATCAAAAGGTTGTCAAGTGTTGAAGGAAGAAGACCCCAGTACCAAGAAAAAGGGGCATCAGTGGTTAGTGTTTGGAGTACACTCCCTACCTCAACCACTGATAAAACCACTGATCGTGGGAAATCAGATGATCCCATTAAATTGGGTGATGATTTAAAATATCAGGATTTGACGGAACGAATTGAAAAGTTGGATACATCTGTTGCAGATCTTAAAAATATGCTACAACAGGTGTTGAAAACACAAAAGATGCAATCCACTGTTGTTCCATCTGAAGCACCTGCTCCACCACAAGCTTTTGCTACAAATGAGCTCTGGAACCTTTTCCAACCTTTTCTCCAACAACAAAAAGAAATGGCTGATCAGCAACATGAACTTCATGTCCAAAAGCTGAGAAACATTATGGAGTCTAGGTACAAGAACACTCAAGCAGATATTAAGGCAATCAAGGCCCATTTATTGGAAACCACTGGCACTGCTCCTCCAACAGTACTTTTCATTGATCAACTCCCAGAAGATAATGCCAAAAAGGGGGAGAAAGTTCAGGAGTGGAAGAAAAAAGGAATAGATGATGGTCTGTACATTGAACCTGAGAAGGATGCTATGACCAGAAAAATTCCATTTCCAGATGGTAGTAAAAAGGTTGATGCTACTCAAGAAGCACTTAATGAAGGAGTAGCAAGTGTTAAAAGAGATAGAATGGCAAAGGATATCTCAAGATGGAATGAGGAGAAAAGAGCTTTCATGGAACTGTATGAGCAAGGTTGTTCTGGATCAAAGGATACTAAAAATCCGAAGACAAAAAAGAAACCTAAGTCCATCCCATCCAGATTTCCAAAGCCTCCAAAACCACCATCCAAAAGCCATCAGCATCAAACCTCCACCCAAACAGCTGTTGTAACTCCTGTTGTATCAACTACTGCTGGTACCTCAGTTGTTTCAACATCTTTTCTCACTTCAACACACACCACTTCAACACACACCACAACTACTACTTTACCACCACCACTGTCACCACCAAAAACAATCTCATCACCCCTTTCACCTGCTGACAAAAAGCAGAAGGCAACAGGTGTTATAACATCTGTTGTAAAGAAACCAGTTGTTTCAACAGCTGTTAGTCAAACACAAACCACTGCCATAAAATCTACCACCACTGATCCACCCAAAACATCATCTGCCTCTTCTAAAACAAAAAGGAGAAGGATTTACATATCAGATGATGATTCACCTTCACCACCACCACCATCTTCAAAATCCCTGTCACTTGTCACTATTCCAAAACCCATACCTCTCTCTTCAGCTCAAATTCTAAAACCACTACCTCCTGCTGGTGTCTCATTTCCTCTAGAACTCATTGCAGTTAGGGAAGAAATCAAATCTTTTTATTATGAGGATGACCCAGCCAAAAGGAGTTTGCCATCAATTGCAGGATATCCCAGGCCTAACAATATCGAAGATTACTTGAAACTCAAGGCCAGGCAAGCAGAGGATATTGCAATAAAAAACAGAAAAGGGAAATCTGATAGAGAATTTCAGCAAAGCTATCAGTTTCTACTTACACAGGTCAGTGCGATGGAGCAATTTACCAAAAATGTATGTCGACAAATCTCAGAAAGGGCAGATGAGTCCTTGAGAAATGACTACATTGAGAACATCATGACCTACAAGAAATACAAGGGAGAGAAACACATGTACAAGAACTGGACCATTCCTGAGCTTGAAAAGGAAGCAGCCAGGATTCAAGACATGATCAAAAATAAGGTCAAGCAGACTCCTCCTGAAAAATTCAAACAATTTGAAGCTGAGAAGATGTTAGAGTTGAGGAGAATGAAAGAGGAGCTGATTGCAGCTGATTATGGGTCAAAGAACTCTGTGACAAAGTGGGGAGAAGATAGGGTCAGAGCAACCTACAAAAGCTTAGAGGAACTTAGAAAGAAAGATCCAAAAGTTCCACAAAAGCCTGACTACTCAAAAGCAGAGGTCTCAAAAAGACCACCAAAACTGCAAATCAAAAGAACCACTGCTCCAGCTGGTGCTGCCATCTACAAAAGAAGGAGCCAAAACCAGTCAAGTGCTGAAACCATTCAAGATCTAAAAGCTGGAAATGCTATTGTAAAAGCAGGCCTTAAATTAATGATAAAAGAAGATCTTGAAATGGAACAATCTGCAAGTACTGCTCAGCCAGTTATGAATAGGCCAGCCTCACCAAATACCTCAGCAAATAAACATCTCCCAAGAAACCCACTAGGCTCAAAAATACAAAAGTGGGAAACTGATAAACAGACCTGCGTATTGACTTTGCTCAGGTCTGGTGGAGAAGTGAAGAAAATATCAAGGGAACAAGCTCTTGGCCTGAGTCTTGAAGATTTGCAGGATCTTCTTGATCTTCCACTTAGCAGGGATGATGAAGACACAGATGCCCTAGACTTTGAACTATAATTTAAAGGTCAGATAAGGGAACTGTTGATGAGGCAATAAACTTCCACAATAATGAAGAGTTTTGGCATTATCTGTTCCAGGGGGAGATTGTTGGGATTGAACCCTACCAGAGGAACAGATAATTAAAGCCAAAACTGGATCAGAGCAGTGGATCCAGAATAAGCAGATGTTTACATGCAAGTCTCTCCCCTTAAAAGTGATTTCAACATCTGCTGACCTCCTATCTGCTGATCGTGCAAACTGCTGACCTACAACTGCTGCTCAAGTAAAGACCTGATGAAAGACTAAAGCCCTGCTGATTCAATCTACTGCCTTGAGTCAAGCACTGCTAATCCGGACAAGTACTGCTGGGTTCACAGCAGTGGAATGTTGTAGCAGCTGATCTATAGTCTGTCTGTAATGTAATGTAATAGCAGTAGTCAACATAGCAGTGTTTATATAGATCAGAGGTTAGAGTTTGTTAGGAGGTTAGATGTCACTTTCATGGTGACGTCAGCATTAGATGCTCAGTGGTTTGCTAGTGCCTATAAATAGAACAGTGCTCTGTACTGTTCTATTAGCTCTTGGCAATACCGTCTTCTTTGCACGAACAAACACTGAGCTCTGGCTGAGGGGGAGTTTGTATTCAAGCATTACTTGTAATCGTTGTTGAAATTAAATTCAATCATTTGGTTCCTTGTTGAAAATGTCTTGATCAAAGCAATACTCTCGTTTGATTGTATGCAAAGTTTGTTTTCATATTAATTCCGCTGCACAACTCTTTCATTTCCATCCTAATCTCAAACGTAAAATACAATCAAAACGAAACTCAGATCCAACATGCATGAACTCGCTCAACTTTTGTTGACTTTTTAAAACTACATGTATTTCAGGAAAAAAGTCTTGAGCCGGTGATACATGATTGGATGCAATGATTACCTTTCTTACGTCATACGCAACACGCTTCCGCAACTAGCAGGGTGTGACACTCTATGTTTTCATTCTTTCGATACCCAATTTTGTCCAACGTGGCGCACGCGTCCTCTCTGTAGCTAGGCCTTTCTTCATAACCACTGTACTGGTTTGACTTCCAACAGGGTTTTTGTTTTTGTTGTTGCGTCTACTTGAATCTTGCGCGTTGATCCTTAAGTAATGATCATCAGAGTAATGACTGGACCTGCCTCCAGTCAATGATTCTTTTGTTTGCTCCACAACCTTGGTCGCTGTCATCAATTTGTCCCACTCCTTGGGCATACCATCTCTGACTGTGACAGTCCGGATCAAGCTATCATAACGAATCGCTTTTTTTGAGGTGGGCACGCATCAGGTCTTTGCTAATGCCACCAATCTCTAAACACTCTTTGTTGAAGCGAGTGATAAAATCTTCCAGACCCTCGTTTTCGCGTCTCTAAATGTTCATGACTTCAGAAGTATCACGCTTATATCTCATCTGTTGGCTAAAGTGGGCAAAGAACTTCTCTTGAAAGTTAATCCATGATTTGATTCTACCTGCAGGGAGGCTGTCGAAACATGCGTGGGCTGCCCCTGTAAGTGTTTGTAGAAAAAGATGGCACCACATGGGCATGGTCTATCCACCCACTACACCAACACTTGTGAAAATTTGGACATGATCACCCGGGTCGGTTAAGCCGTTGAACTTACCCACGCTTTGTGGAAGTTTGGCTTTTTCCAGAGGTTCCAAAGCGATGTTCTGGATGAACTTAGAGTGTTCAGCTGCTGCTGCTGGCCTATAGATAAGGCTGAAATCATGCTTTGCCGCTTCGTTGTGCGTTATGCGCGACCTTGGCTTGTAGGACTCGTGATTCTTCTACAAACGATTGGAAACAGATGAGCTTACTTCCTATTGGTACGTAGAGTCCTCTTCATTAGTGTTCCATTCCCATTCATCGTTGATGTTGCCTGACCTGAGCCGGCTACTCAACGGGTGCTTTTATTGCGGATGCGAGGGGGTGTCATAGTAAATTTCAGTGTCACCATAAGTCTTGCGCATGTCGCACGCACTCTGCCTTCTTGGTGACGAGGGCCTTTCATGTTGTTGTCTTTGTACGCACTCCTGTGGTGGTGTCTCATAGTTCACTTTTCTTGGTGTAGGTGTCACCAATGGAGATTGTTGCGTCTGGGCTTGAACTAGCCCTTTGCTGCGCACACAGCTGCGCATAGATGAGATTTAAAGTTGCTTGACTCTTTGCATACCAGGAGGCGGGAGTTTCCCCCTCTGGTAGTCCTGACATTGCAAGCATTCCTGATATCGCTGGTGCTGAAGGGCCAGCACCGTGACTTGTTTGCGTCACCGTTTGGGTGGTACGGATACCACTTACGTGAATGGATCCAACGTTCATGCCCTCCCCTCGATGTACTCGTCAGTGGGTAGGTTTTGGACGTGTGAGTTGTCCTCCACTGTACCCAGTGTAGAGCGTGCACCAAAAAGTTGAAATGGGATCCCTTGATCAGCCATAGATTAAGAGAAAAACAACTCAAAAAAGAAGATGAAAGTGATTGTAAAAAATCGGTGGGCGCCAATGAAGAAACACCAAACGAAACTGGTGATTAGTTTGTGGTTTGTGCCTCGACAAATAAGGGTTAATATTCTTTGTCTCGTCTAACCTGCTATGATGATGATCCTGCAAAACAGTAACACACCATAAGCTCGTTACAAGGAGGAGAATAGGGGGTTCTCCTTGTAACCACCCTCCAGCGTGAGAATAAGTAACTGCTTTGAAGATAATAATGTGCATATAAAGTGAGAGATTAAGAGAGCGATCCTTAAACCTGGAGGTGAAGTTCACTATTTATAGCCGATGTGGTTTGTGAAGGAGATGGGCTGATGGGCCTTGGGCCTGTAGTCGACAAAAAAGAATATCTTTCTGTCTTCTCTGCCACGATCGTTGGTGCTTCTAGGCGAGAGGATAGCTGGCGCACGCTGAATGGAGTTGGGATGGTTATGGTAACGTTTAACGTAAAACTATGTGGTAAAACGGTTAAAAATCAGCTTTTCAAAGGATTAATATAAATCTGTTTTAAATTAGTAAGTAAACTGATATTTTTAGTTTAAATATAAGTATTTTAACTAATATTAAGTTTACTTGGTGTTTGGTTAGTCATACGTAACTTCCGACGCCCGAAAACGTTACCGAATCACTAAAATACGCGTTTTACAATGTACACTAGCATGGGTTGTTTATGAGTGAACCTTATGTGTTAAAATGTGTTATGTGATTTAGATATGTGTATTTGATAATATGCTAAGTGTTGACATGATAGCGGGAGTTTAGACTATGCATGTACGCTTAAAGCGGTAGAATCAGTAATATCTTGTTAAATGTGTAATTTGTTTGACGAGCATGAAAATTGATACATATAAGTTATTTTATGTATACATTCTTTAAAAATGATAAAATAAATAAGTTAACGAGATTTCGCGTGTTACGATGCTTATTTTATGTGTACGTTTATGTATATATATTACGAGGCGCAAATCGTAGATATATTACATATAAACGGGTGTGTTAACGGATTTACATGATAATGGTCACCAATAAAATCGTTCAGGTCACAAAATATTAAATAGATATATATATATATATATATTAATGTGCCAACATAATCTAAAACAATAACTTTTTGAGAAAATCTCAAAGTTATGTGAAAATTCCAAGATACGGAGAAACTTTGGAATTTTTGTGATATATTGATTGATATAATCGTTCCTACGCGTAATAGGATGTGTAGAAATCAATTTGTGGGATTGCCTTATTTAAAATACGCACCCAAGGGTGAGTGTCACTAAACCCCATCTTTTTACTGTTTTGTATATGTTTTGGGGGAAGAACATGCCTAAAAAGGGTTTAATAATGTTCTTGAATAAAACATACCTTTTGATATATAAAATGTATATTTTCATTGAAAATATATGGATTTGTTAAATATATACGTTTCGGGGAGAAACGGTTTTTGGTGAATATATGTTTCGGGGAGAAACAGATTTGGTGAATATATATGTTTCGGGGAGAAACGTTTTTTGTGAATAAATACGTTTTGGGGAGAAACGGGGATTTGTACGGTGTTTCAGAGAAAACGACCATGTAGTTGGGTGATAGATGGGTTTAGGAATGTGATTTATATGTGTTTAATGGCTAATCTTATGCATATTTGGTTGTTTATATGTGTGGAATTGGATAACTATGAGAAAATGATGTTTTGTAGGTTAATAACGAAGATTGGATGAGTTTTGGGGAATGTTAATGGATTTAAAATGAAGATATTAGAAGATGGCATGATAGAGGGTTGAATTACGAAGACGTGGGCGAAAACGGCGCGTAAAACGGAGCTAAAACGGAAAAGTTATGAAGAAAACAATTTTGGAAGAATCTGCCGACCGTAAGCTACGGTTCACCAACCGCAGGCTACGGTTGGGTGCAGATGTTTGGTCAGAGTTTTTGAACCGTAAGCTACGGTTGGGGTTATGGAAAAACGGGAATATCGAGACTTTTAAAGAGGATTAGGGTTTGTTTTGAATTCAATTATTATCTAATCATGAAGGACGAACCAAGGCACTCCTAGGGCATCAAGATCGAAGCTTTTTCACTCCAATCCATCATTGATCCTACCGAATCATCAACCACAATCATGAGTTCATCCGTTTATCCAGCTTTTGGCGATTTCACTTGTGAGATGAGCAGCTAAACTTTCTTGGTTTCCTCCGGATAGAGGGTTTTTGTAAGTTAACTGATTTTATGTGTTTGGTGACAATCGTTTGACTCAGTGATCTAAGCATTCGATGCTTTTCACTTATGATTTAGTTAATTAATTGTAATCGGTTTCATTTGCTTAACCTTATTCTTTGATCAATCAGTTCCCGAGAGTTCTAGTAATTGGGATATATTTGTTATGAGATTAGGGTTGGTAATTGTGATTGGTAACCACTAGATAACCTCCCGTTATGTATTGATCGGAGTACTTAGTCTTTGGTTATCACAATTAGTTGATTAGGTTAGTCCACTTATGTCTATGTAAGTGTTTGATTAAATACATAATTGAAGTTACTGCAAAACCTAAATTCCAGAGGAACCATTCTTTCTCTTATTGAATACAATCTTATTTCTTTTTCGTATTAACAATCAATCAATCAAAATCAAATCGACAGTTCATTGTTTTCGTAGTTGTTAATCAATACTTGGCATAATACAACAATCCTCCATTGGTTCGATACCCTGCTTATTCTATACTAATAGTTTAAATAGGTTTTTGCATGTCCGTAACGACAGACATCAAAATGGTGCCGTTGCCGGGGAGGCGTGCGCAAAGTGTTTAGTGTTAAGTTCTAGTTTTTAGTATAGATAAAAATTCAAAAAAAAAAAGTTTCACTTTGTTTTGTTCGGATTTACGCGAGGTTTTCTTGTTTTTGTTTGTGCAGGTGATCTTGTACGTGCATGCATCATATGAGAAACTCCGGATAAGCTTCACCACTCGTATTGATCTGGAAATCGAAAGAACCGTTAGGCACACCCAAGTTGTGCAACGAGAAAATAAGATAGTGCAAGCACCAACTTCAAATCTCAAAACAATGGAGAATTCAAGCAACCTTGAAAAGCAATCCGAAAATTCACCTCCACAAAACCAATTCACACCGACTCCTACACAGCCATCACCCAATACCTTTGTACCGTCTGAACAACATCCACAAACCACCCAAGCTACTTCTCCACTTCCACCTATACCACCACCACCGTTCCCGAATTTAGACAACATGCCACCCTTCACAACTCAACCAACATCCTTACAATACCCAATATTCACCCAAACCTCTAAAATCCAACATTCCTCACCATATGTGAGGATCGTTGAAGATCATAGCATTGCCCCACCTAATCAAACACAACCTGTTAACTCATCCACTTCAATTCCTTTACCGACACAACCCTCCCATTACCAACCAGCTCAACATCAACGGTTCTCTTTCAGACCTTCAATATTTGAGCAGGGGAATAGTTTAGGGGAGTTTGGGGATGGTTACGATGAGTATGACAGTTATGGTAATCAAGGTGAGCGGCAGGAATTGCATTTGGGTAATTACCAAGGAAACATGGGTTCGAGAGTACTAGAAAGAGAACACCCAGGTACGTTTGGGTATCAATGACAGTTTCAGCAACCGGATCCGATTAATCAACAACCAATTCCGAGAAGGCCTTTAGACATACCATTGCCGCCACCGGTGCAACAAATGCCGGTTCAACAGAGGCCACTTCCACTGAATTTGGTTCCACCGATCAACAATTTTGAGGGCATTCCAAGAAGAGTAAACCAAGCACCGGTGCGGGGTGTCAAAAGTCATTTCAAGCCCGCGATTGCTAACAACCCCTCACCGGTTGTGATTCCTCAATTACTAGGAGGTCGATCATTTGAGGTACGCGCACAGTCGATATCCAGTTTACCTAAATACCACGGTTTGGCACATGAAGAGCCGTATCTGCATATCGTCGCTTATGATGCACGGTGTAATACTATCGGGGGCCAGGGTTTCACAGCAGATGATGTGAAGTTGGTTCTTTTCTAATTCACACTCGAGAATAAGGCACAACAATGGTTTCACTCTTTGCCATCTGCTTCAATTTTTACATGGCCCAAGATGCAGCAGCTCTTCTTAGATGAATTTTACACGGCTCAACGAACCAATAATGCTAGAAAAGGCATTCAAAACTTCCAACAGCAATCCGGTGAGTATTTTCATGAAGCGTTCAACCGGTTTAAAATGATGCTCAAGAACTGCCCACATCACGGTATACAATTGTGGGAATTGCTAAATGCCTTTCACGAAGGGTTAATGGATGAAGATGCTCGGGATCTTAGCTCAATCTCAAACGGTACATTCGGTACTAACTATGAGCATATTGATTGGGAGTATTTGGAGATGAATGCGAACACATCAAATAGAAAAGCTCAATCGTCAAGAAGCACCCGTCGTTAAATTGTGAAAGCTGCAGACCGGTTACCTGATACCGGGGGGCCATACCCGTTGTGCGGTCATTGTGGGGATATAGGGCACATTGCTGATCAGTGCCCTAACATTATCGGTAATCAGGATGAGGTGAATATGATGCAGGGTAGTGGGAACATATATTTGGGTTCCCAAGGAAACAACCAATATTATCAGCCCCGAAACCAAAATAATTATCAAGGGGGTAATAATTTGGGTTACCAACAAAACTACCAACAGGGTAATGGTCAGGTGAATAGTGAGATGGTGGAGATGTTAAAGGCGATTCAACTTGATTTGCAAAATCGTTCGCAAAAGGATGAAGTGTGGGATAAGGCCATCCAATCATTGACTACACAAATGGGCTAACTCGCGACTGAGATAGCAGAGCTGAAGCAGAAGAATGGGAAGCTACCAAGTGACACGCAGATGAACCCTAAAAATTCAAAGAACATTCCGATCAGTGGGGTAAATCATGTTCTCAATAATAATTGTTTGGATAACGGGTTGTCTATGTCTCATGTGATTGCAGGTGTAACAGATACTGATGAAGAGCCGAATGGAGTTGATCTAGGGGAACCGGTTGTTCCTATTCGAGTTGGAAAACTCAATATCCACCGAGCGTTGTTAGATTATGGAGCGGGGGTGAGCGTTCTTCCCGGTAGCTTGTACGACCAATATGACTTTGGTCCTCTGCAAGCGTGTGATAGTATGGAAATGTTTGCCGATGCGAGTTTGAAATAACCCCGGGGGGTTGTGAAAGATGTGGTAATCCAACTCAGTGAGTTCTACTACTCGGTCGACTTCATGGTGGTTGATTATGCACTAGTACAGACCTACGTGCAGCCGCAGGTAATTTTGGAACGTCCATTCCTATATACAACAAACGCTCAAATTGATTGCAGGAATGGGATGTTAATTTTGAGCTACAAGAATCGAAAGTTGTATTTCAATGTGTTTTTAAAATCTATTGCTTATGATTTGCTTGATGATGTAAATCTCATAGAGACTGTAACAACCCTCGGTAAAACCAACACCCTCATAAAAGTTATGACACTCTACTATATTGTAAAATGTCCCCATATGTCTTATATTACACCCCGTGTATGAAAACCGAGCCCAAAATAAATTATAACATATAAAATAAATTAAAAATAAGAAAAATAGAGTTGAGGCGGGCCGCGTAGACCCACCCCAACATCTCACGCGGGCGGTATCAGGGTCTAAACCTGATATCGTTGAATCCTTTAGTTCAAGCGGGCCGCGTAATAGTCCTTGTTAGTTAACGCGGGCCGCGAGAGATCATGAAACGCGGAGACATCCGGTGCTGACAAGTGTCGACATCGTGGCGGACCTACCCATCGAATCAGCTAAGCTACTATGTTGACCAGGGTTGACGCGGGCCGCGTAACCCTGGCATGTTCTTTACGCGGGCTGCGTGGAGACCAGAATCCAGCCCTATATAAGAAGACCATCAGTTTTCATTTTCCGTCGCTCACTTCTTTCATTCTAAACGAAATTCTGAAGTTATAAACATTATAGTCGGGTACTATACCCCTAATTAGCGAGGTTCTGCTCCGTTGTAAGTATTATAACCCTAGTTTCGTAATAGTTACGCTGCCCGATTGATTTAGGGTTACTGTCGTGGTTCTGCCCGACGTAGTTGTTGGAATGCCGTCTCGGGGAAGGTATTATAAATATTTTCAAAGGGTTATGATACTAACCAATGTACAATTATATAAACTATAGATTTTATCCAGGAAACCCTTACGAGAAGCCTAAGATAGCAATGTGAGTTTATCCTCTTTTTGTTAATGTTTTTGGAATATTTTACAAAACCTTAAATTATTTACAATGTGATTAAGCGGTGATTGAGTCTTTGTAGTTCTTCAATTACTGCCGGTATTATGGGGTTTTGTATACAAAATTTATTACTACGAGTAGTAGTGAGTCGGGAACGACAGTACATTACCATTGGACAACGAGTTAGCCAATGGGTAATTTGACCATAGCCATAGATCCGGTCGAGTGACAAATACTGAATGAGTAATTGTGTAGAAATAAACAATGTGATCGCTCTCAATACTCTTTTAATTAATAAATGTTCTTGATTAAACTGGGATTCACTCACCAGTATTTCCGACTGTCAAATGTTTTTAAAACGCGTTACAGGTAACACAATGTGACAACCAATTAGTGATAAGCCAGCTGGAGAGCATTGAAGGCTTGGAAAAAAATGTGGCTATAAAAGTTACCTAATTAACGATGTTTTAAATTCAATAAAATAGGGTTTGTCCCTATAAATGTATTGTAATAAGAAACTTGGGTTTTACCCATGTGATTATTAATATTAAATATGGTGGTTTTACTCTCATAAACATTTCCTAACTACGGTCCTGATGTAAATTCCGCTGCAAGATTAAATAACTGATACCACCACTACTGAGTTCGCGTCCGCCCGTTCCCGGGACAGATAAGGGATCGGGGGTTGCGACAGAAGGTGGTATCAGAGCCTAGCCACTGGTCTGAGCCAAAGAGGTGTTCTGCTGACACTTAAAATTCTATATTTTGTGTTTGGAAATAAATTACGGAAATACGTGCATAACTGTAATTATTTGTTATGTGTTATTTGACTATCTGTTAGTTTTCAGTATGAGTGATCAAGGACCATCAGACGTGAATCGTCAGTTATCTGATTCACCTAGGAGTGAAGGTACATCATCACAGCCTGCCCTTTCAGGGTATTCTGCTGATCAGGAGGAGGGAATATTTGCCTTTAGAGCTCAATCTGAAGAACCATTTCCTAATAAGAAACGAGGATGGTTCAGTAAAGAAGCTTTTGCTCGTAGGAAGAGAATGCGAAAATTGCAACAGCAAAGAGCGTTAGCAGCTATTAAGCGAGAGACAGATGCCCATACACAGGACATGCTTAATAGAAGCCTAGCTAATTTTCATATCTTAGCTACAACTGCTGCTGACCCAGGTCTGGAATAACTAGTAGCCCCACAACCACAAAACCCAGAACAACCCATGGAAATAGAAAACCCGGAAAACCAAGTAGAGATGCACGATTTTAACCCAGAAGAAATCCCAAGGGTACCTGCACCAAACCCTCTAGATCCAAATTACGACCCCTGGTGGGACGACACTAGGGACTTTGTGCAACGTTACCCTATCCAGGAATATCCACCCATACAGAACATAGAAGCTTACCCAGGTATGGACCCTTTAGATCCCTATTACCAAAATGATTATATTAGGGAGATATTAGAGGATCCTTACCAATTTCAGAAACTGTCACCCCCATATCAGGAACCCGCACCCCAGATTCCAAACCTAGTCCGAGAACCTGCACCCCCAATGAGTGCAGAAAACGTCCACGAACTTAGGACTTTTGGGGAGGAAATTTTAGAAAGCAGTGAGAGAATGCGTCAGGTGGGGGAGCGTCTCGTATGGAAATACGATGAACGTAATATGGATTTTTGGATAAATCCATATCCGTGAATGAGATGGTGAAACGATGGTAGTAATAATATTATAATAATAATAATAAAATAAAATAAAATATATGTGTACGGATGCATATTATTATTAGTTCTTTCTATTGGTATTGTAATCTTTATTTCTGTACTAGTGTGTAATAGACGCATAGTATATGAAAATAGAGTACAAGTCGCAATGATCGACGGTTTTGGTTAAAATGCGTGTCATGTGATTAACTATATTAAGATATTAATTGTGATATTAATATGGGGTAATTGTTTAAAATTCAGATGGCCGACGAAGAAAATCAAGGAAATCTGAATAATGATAACCAGAGTAACATTAACGTGGTTAATGAGAATCCAAGTATCAATAACAATAACAATCAAGTGGATAATAGTGCTATCCAACACATAGTAGCACAGAGAATTATAGATGCAATGCCATTTATTCTTCAAACTGTTAAAGATGCTGATAATAAAAGTAAGCATAGCAGTAAGCGACCAGTTGAACCAGAAAACAGTGTGAACAATGGACCAGTACTTCAAATGCCTATTCCCAAAAGAAGAAGAACCATGCCTTATAGTTGTTCATATAAAGAATTCTGGTCTTGTAAACCAATGGAATTCTCGGGAAACGAAGGGGCCATTGCTACCTTACGCTGGATAGAAAAGACTGAGGCAGTCTTAAGGATAAACAAGTGTGCTGAAGAAGATAAAATAATGTTTGCTTCTAATCTGTTTAAGAATGCAGCATTAGAATGGTGGAACACTATCCTCCAGACAAGAGGAAGTGATCAAACCTACAATATGGAATGGGAAGAATTTAAAATCAAGGTAGAAAGGAAATTCTGCCCACCCAATGAAAAAGAACAGATAGCAAACAAATTCCTAAACCTTAGGATGACTGGTGTGGATAGTAAGGGATATACTAAAATATTCTTCGAATATGCCAGAATAGTGCCAACCCTTGCTTCACCAGAACCAGTGTTAATCTCCCGATATATTTGGGGATTAATTGGGGAGATAAGACACGTAGTCAAGGCAACTAGACCTCAAACTATAGAAGAAGCTGTAGAACTAGCCAATACCTTGACTGATGAGTTAGTCCGTACTAGAGAAGACGATCAAAGAAGGAACCTAACCCAAAAGTTCACACAAGAATTTCGTTCTGGAAATTTTAATCGTGGGAAAAATATAGGTTCTACCTCTACACCTTACTGTAGGTATTGCAAAAGAAAGCATTCAGGAAGATGCTCCATATACTGTAACTTTTGCAAAATATCGGGACACAAGGAAGAAAATTGCAGGAAGAAGGCTAACACCCGGATATGTTACAACTGCGGAGAACAAGGCCACATCAAGCTTAATTGTTCAAAAATAGCTCCAGCTCCAGATAACAAGAATGCTAAAAATGCTAGAGCATTTGTTCTGACTGCAGATGAAGCCAAGATGATTCCAGATGTCATAGCTGGTATGTTTTTAGTTAATGATGTTTTTGCTAAAGTATTATTTGACTCTGGTGCAAACCAAAGTTTTGTTAATACATCATTTTGCAAATTTCTAAATCAGTCATTAACTAAACTACCACAAGAATGTCTAGTAGAGACAGCCAATGGAGAAACCGTTAGGATTTCTGAAATATTGCAAGGAGCAAAAATAGAAATTTTTAACCAAATATTCAGGGCAAACCTGTATCCCATGAATTTGGCAGGATTTGATGTTGTTTTAGGAATGGATTGGTTAATAGCCAATAAAGCCAGTATTTTATGTGATCAAAAGTTAATTCAAGTAAATTCACCAAAAGGTAAAACGATCACAATTAAAGGAGATAAGCCCTCTAGATCCACAAAATTCATATCTGTAATGAAAACTGCAAGTTGTATAAGAAAAGGTTCCATAGTGTATTTGATTTCTATAATCACTAACACTAAAGGAAAGGATTTAAAAGATATTCCAGTAGTATCTCAGTTTTTAGATGTCTTTCCAGAAGAATTGCCAGGGCAACCTCCGAATAGAGAAGTTGAATTCAGAATTCACCTGCTACCAGGAACGTCACCAATTGCCCAAGCACCTTACCGTTTGGCACCTGCAGAAATGCAAGAATTAAAGAAACAATTAGATGAATTGTTGGAGAAAGGATTTATACAACCAAGTTCGTCGCCATGGGGAGCGCCGATACTGTTTGTTAAAAAGAAGGACGGATCAATGCGTATGTGTATTGATTACCGTGAATTAAACAAGGTTACGTTTAAGAATCGGTACCCATTACCAAGAATCGATGATCTGTTTGATCAATTGCAAGGAGCTCGATTTTTCTTGACAATCGATTTAAGGTCAGGATATCATCAATTAAAGGTACAGGAAGAGGACATTCCTAAGACTGCATTTAGAACAAGGTATGGACATTATGAATTTACTGTCATGCCATTTGGTTTAACCAATGCCCCAGCTGCATTTATGGACATGATGAACCGAATATGTAAGCCATATTTGGATAAATTCATAATTGTATTTATAGATGATATTCTAATTTACTCTTAGAGTAAAGAGGATCATGCAAGACATTTGCACGCACTTTTGAGTTTACTATGAAAGGAAAGGCTTTATGCTAAATTTTCAAAGTGCAAATTTTGGTTAGAACAGGTACAATTCCTTGGACACCTAGTCAATCATGAAGGAATTCATGTAGATCCCACAAAGATTGAAGCAATTACTAAATGGAAAATCCCTGAGTCACCAACTGAGGTTAGAAGTTTCTTAGGATTGGCCGGTTATTATAGAAGATTTATTCAAGATTTCTCTAGAATAGCAATTCCCTTAACTAAGCTAACCTGTAAATCTGTTAAGTTTGAGTGGGGATTAAAACAAGAAGAAGCCTTTAGAATTCTTAAGCAAAGATTGACCCATACACCTATATTAGCATTACCAGAAGGAACTGAAGACTTCGTAGTCTATTGTGATGCTTCTAAATTAGGTTATGGATGTGTATTAATGCAACGTCAGAAAGTTATAGCCTATCCATCTAGACAACTTAAGAATCATGAAGAGAATTATTCATGTCACACCCCGACCACGTAAAGCGACTAGACGTGGCGGAAACGTCAGGGAGTGTTGTAACAGAATTTTTGTTTCATAACCATGGCATAAATAAATTCTGTTTTATTGAATAAATGAACTCATTGTTTTAATACAATCAAATAAGTACAACTATGATCTTCCAAGTTTTAAAGTTGCTAAGGCACGAGTCCATCCTAAATGTAGCATGTATCAACAATCATTGCAAAGCAGTACCTGAAACATGTGTAAAAATAGGTACGTCAGCATAAAAATGCCTGTGAGATACATAGGTTTTGTGAATGTAGGATTCATGACTTATAAGTTTAGAAAATGTCGTTTAACAAAAGTCAGTCATGATTCTTGTAAAATGTTTTGTTTTGTAAATCGTTTGAAAAACAATAAGATCAGTGATATGTATAAATAAATGTAAGGTTAAATGAATAACCATGTAAAATGAGTTTGTATAAGATAAGTTGCTTGTAAAACAATATTTTGATAAAAAGGCTTATAGTATATTTGGAAATACACTTTGGATTTTAAGATAATCGAATGAGTAATATATTAAAGTATATTTCAGTTCCAATATCGTTAACCCAAGTGTACTAAATAACAACACGGTATGTAATGCAATGAGAACACTTATATATAAGAAGTACCAGCGGCGTATCTACCATGTTTTCATCACATTACACCCGTCCCATTATCTAAACACTAACCAAAACCCAATCGATAGATAGATAGTACATTAAATATACTTTAGTTGTTTGAAGAATAGTTTTAAATAGTATATTACAAGTATACTTCGGATTCATAAGTAACATATTAAACTATTTTTGGTTTCATAAATAACATATCAAAATATGCTTTGGATGTGATAAATAACATATTAAACTATGTTTTGGTTTTGTAAATAACATATCAAAATATGCTTTGGATGATTAACAAAATATATGTTGGTTTTGTACAATATCACACATGGGAGCATATCAAACTATACTTTTGGGAGTATAACTAAATATACAAAAATAATGTGATTTAAGAATTCATTCAGACCTAGTGCATCAAAATACACCTTTGAGACTATAGGGATACCACAAAGGAAATCCCTATTTGGATGGAGAAACAAATTGGTTTCAGACATTCCATGACAACAGGAATGGGGTGTCTAATCCTATAGCGCTATATCATACTAACAACCGGTCTGGTGAACATAAAATAAGTACAATTCAACAATTTATTTTATGTTCTTTGAGAAATCAATGTTTAAACCATAGATAGTCATTTAGTTTGTCAAATGATAAGTAATAACATGTATAATCAATTATACTTTGAAACCATGAAAATAACAGATAGGTACACATGCTTCACCCCAAAACAGTTTGAAAACGGTAAAAGAGGGGTCTATGTACTCACTTGAGATTGCTCAGAAGTCCTAGGATAACCACCAAGCAATGCTAGAGATCACGGATATCAAACGGCACCTAATATAGGTAACTATGTTAATAAACCTGACCTAGATCGGAGGATCAGATAGAATGAGGGTTCGTAAACCAAACGAGTATGGAGACTCGTATCATATGGTTTAACAAAGCCTACATACTAAATGAAATCTAACCTAAGTACTTACGACCCATCGCGACCCATTAAGGTAGCTTATGCTACTTTAACGCGTCGTGCGCGCAAAAGCGCACTCGAGACGTCTAACTAGCCCTATGACAAGTGTTATATGCCTAAACATGTTACATAATCAGTTATGTGACAAAAGTTTAGGTTACATATGCTTAATTACCAATTATACATGAAAAGGGTATTCTGGTAATTTACCTAAGGCATATAAACTACCTATCATACAACTACTCAAACGATGTGACCATAGGGTATAACCTCGGAAGGTTATTCCCTATATGCTATGGTCACCTAATGTATTTGGTCGGATCCTAATGATCGACCAAATGGGTCGGGTTCGAAGGTATAAGCGATTTATTAGATCGCTTACCCTTACGACCCTAGACAACGTGGTAATCAGTAGGCATAGTCCCAAGGGACTATAACCATCGTGATTACAATCATGTTGCGAAGTTCAAACGAACTTCGCATTGACCATAAACTGGTCAACGTAGAAAGTCAAACAAAGTTTGACTTTCGGACTTGAAAAGCAATAAAAGAACGAAGGAATACTTACGAAGGGTCCCCGAATGCTAATCGTGATCCAAGTAGCTCAGGTATGAAACAATGGTTTCAACTTAGAGCTTCTAAGATCAGATTCTTGTGGGTTTTACAAGTGATGGGGGTGGGTATTTATAGGAATACTAGCACCGTTAGGATCGTTTATCGAGAAACGTGCTTCGATCTTGGCCATACACTTGCACCCATGGTATTGTAATACCATGTGCACATCCAAAACCAGCCCCTAGTATCAGATTTACCATGTGCAAGTGGGTTTGAAGGGATTAACAGCTGTTAACAGCCTGTTTAAACATCGAATCTGGTCTGAGAGGCTGACGCGGCCCGCGTCAGGATACACAAAAACTCAGGCGGGCCGCCTGGCCTTGTCTGATCAGAACAAACTTTCAGAAATGACAGTTTTAGTCCCTGTTGTGTTTTAAGGCCATTCCCGACACTTCTAAGGCCCGTAAAGCCAACTTTAAGGCCCTAAAATGATGCCTAAACATTGTGGACATGAAACATGCTCAAAAATATTCCGGATGTTGGTTCGTTTGGTCGTACGAACGCGATGTTCGCTTAGTTACGACGGAATGCGCACAAGCGCGAAAAACGATCCAAAATGCGTGACGAATGGATTTTTCTTATGCCAAACACTAAAATAAAATATTTTAGTGCTTACATAAATTTTTGGATGTCCGGAGGTATTCAGAACGTAAGTTATGCGCGAAAGTGCAAACTTGGGCACTTTTTGACGCTTTTAGTCCCTGAATGACCCAAAAGTTTATTTTAGCACACCGAACCCCTCAAAGCCTATTTCTAAGCTATGTGAAGGATATTTATGGTATGTTTAAATTATGGTCATGTTTCGGAATGTTTGTTACAGTTCAAATTGGCATACTTTCGCAGTTTGTCAAGTTTAGTCCCTGTAAGCGAATTAACTTGTTTTTGCCATACCAAAGCCTTCAGAACTTATTTCTAAGTTATGTAAAGGTTATTTAAGGTATGTTAAGCCTATTTCACTATTCCGGAGTGTTCGTTGGATTGTACTGGTTATATTTACGCATCAGAGCGCGTATAACCCTCCAGAATGCGATTTAAAGCTTAAAATCGAACAAGTGTTGATATGTGCAAACGATACACATATTTTTACAAATCCCAAGTATGAAATACAATATTTCATTGGTTTGGAATTTGTTTGATGGTTGAAGTGACACAGGTGTCACAGTCTCCCCTACTTTAGGAAATTTCGTCCCGAAATTTAATTCTAGAGGAAACTTGTGAAGACAGCTGTGACGGTTTCGCCTTCAAATAGATCCATTGAACCCTTAAGTAAAACTCTGGGCCATGTTAGGATCCTTAGCAAATTTGTTAACCCTCAAAGTGAATTCCTTGTAGTAGTAAAACATGGAATTTTGAACTACGGACAGAAGAACGTTTCTTATGAAGACTTATCATAGGAAACTTGTGAGTGCTTGAAATCAGAATTGGGGAGTGTGAGAATAAATGACATTGGTTAAGGTCCAAGACTTCTCCCGTATCATTTTTCTCATCACTATAGGTCTTAACACATGACAAAACTTCTTGTGGTTTCTGTGCACTGAATTCCATAATTATGTAGGCCTCCATAATTACGTAATTCCTTGCACAGTCCGCACAGTTCATTTCATAATGCGTAGGAAAAAAATCACTTGAATAAACATGAAGCGACCTGACTAGACCACCAAAGGATCTTTTCAACTAGATCAACGAACGATCTTTTTAACTAGATCAACACATGATCTTCTTAACTAGACCGTCGTACGATCTCCTTAAATAGACCACTTAAGGGATCTTTTTAATTATATCATCACATGATATTTCTAATCAGATTTTCAAAATCAATCTGTTTAACCAGACCATACAAGAGGTCCAATTTTAGAATAGTACTTTAAAAACCAAGGGACTTGACTACAACGTAGAAGTCCATTAAGGATTTAAGATAGTAACTTTGGATATCCTACTATGAATCCCTCATATAAGATATGGAAGATTCTACGAGGATTTGGATGGATTACATATAACCACAAAACATGTAAGAAAACACATAAGCACAAAATTAGTTAACTTGATTCTTTAATTTGTTATCTTTAGGTATGGACATTTAAAGCACACTAGGAATCCAATCCATGGATTTCATTTGGCACTTTAATGATTTTCAAGGATCTATCTATAAAGATAGAAGGATTCTCAATAAGAGTTTGGCCTTGTTTCTTAAAAGAAACGAGCGTTTAAATTTCTTGGGGAGATCACAAGTGATCATAAAATGATAGAACCACACGAGTAGTTTGTATTTGGGTTGACATCATAAGGTTGCATCAATCATTCATATAAACGCATAAATTTTGCAGAAATAAGAACAACAAATCTTTATTTATGTAACAACTGAATGGTCTTGAAGTGTCAAAAGATAACAACCAAGGAAAATACAAAACACTAATTGTTCACTGCTGCATCATTGTTCATGTTTGCCTCATTGATGTTAAATGCTCGTCCTCGCGCTGGAGGTGCGTTAACAAGTCTTGGGCAATTGTTTCGGTAGTGAGTAAGGTCACCACAGTTATAACATGACCCCGGAGGGAACCGTGCTTGAACAGCAGCAGGGTTTGCAGCAGCTTGATTTGCATAACGACAAACATTAATCAAATGTCCCTACCACCCACAGTGGGTACATTTGTAACACTGCTCTTGCTCTAGATGATGACGGTTGCACTTGTTGCACAAAGGTGCGGTACTAACATAGTTTTGCCTTTTGCGAGGTTGTGCTGGTTGGTTTGGTGCAACCTGTTTGTCTTGAGCAGTTACAGCGTAGTTTTGAGAGGATTTGCGCTTCTTCTTCTTGGACACCTCAGCATTTTCTTCCTTTGGTTCCACTTGAGCAGTCTTGTCAGATGGTCTTGAGTCGCCCTTCCGAAACAGCTTGCGCTTCCTGATATGGGATTCAGTCAGAGTGGCAGACAATTCAATGGCTTGTCTGACAGTAGTAGGGTTGCTACCAGTAACAATATCCTGAACTACGTCAGGAAGACCATCAATGTATTTCTCAATCGCCTTATCCAGAGGCGTAACCATAGTAGGGCATAACAAGCTCAATTCTTCATAGCGGTCAGTATAAGTTCGATGTTCCCCACTGTCTTGCTTCAAATCATCAAATTCCCTTTCTAGAGCCCTTAGCTCATGACGGGGACAGAATTCCTTCATCATAAGAGCCCTAAGCTCAGCCCAAGTGATTTTCAGGACATTGAACCTGACGGAAAGTATTCTCAATGCTCTCGAACCATTGAAGAAGCCCAGTTGCTCCCTCAGAACCACTAAACTTGAGCGGTTTAGCAGAGTTAAAATTCTTGAAATTGCATGGAGCATTGTTGTTGTTGATGGCTTGCATCATTTGAGCATAAAGATTTGGGAAGGCAGCAGCCATTTGTTGCGCGATGATTTCCGCCAGTTCGGCATTAGCCATCTGATTGTCGCGTCGAGGAGGCATTCTAAAAGAGGAAACATGAAAGGAAACGAGCGAGAGAATTAGACGAAAAGAATGAGATGAAACAAATCTGATGAAAGCAAGGATAGTGGTCATTTGTTTGTTACTACAAAGCAACAAACGACCCTGGTGATTAATCAAAGTAAATAGGTCAAAAATAATGTATCGCGAAGACATGCTCGCCTATAAGTGAACACTCATCCCAAGAATTCCCAGGTAAGCACAACTGGTCTCGCGTCTGATGAGATATATACGAAGTGCTTGCCTAGACAGAAAACCCAGAATACAGGCATTCACCCTTCCAGTTTGCACGTGTTCACATTATTTAAAACCCAAAACCTTGACGAGAGTTTGAAAACTCAAAGGGGTTCAAAACCATATAACAGAGGGTTCAAAACCTTACAATAGAGGGTTCAAAACCTAGTAATCAATCATCCTAGAACAGATGATTAGTTTTCAAAGCGGTTTTGAAATTTATGTTCTTGTTGTGGTCGTCGCCTAAGGATAGGTGACGGTATTGTTTTATGACTAAACGCAAGTAAACTCGCATTAGGGTCCTAAGAAGGTTATAGACTAGGTCAAAGCATTACTAATAACCTAATTCCCTATAACCATTGGCTCTGATACCAACTTTTCTGTCACACCCCGACCACGTAAAGCGACTAGACGTGGCGGAAACGTCGGGGAGTGTTGTAACAGAATTATTGTTTCATAACCATGGCATAAATAAATTCTGTTTTATTGAATAAATGAACTCATTGTTTTAATACAATCAAATAAGTACAACTATGTTCTTCCAAGTTTTAAAGTTGCTAAGGCACGAGTCCATCCTAAATGTAGCATGTATCAACAATCATTGCAAAGCAGTACCTGAAACATGTGTAAAAATAGGTACGTCAGCATAAAAATGCCTGTGAGATACATAGGTTTTGTGAATGTAGGATTCATGACTTATAAGTTTAGAAAATGTCATTTAACAAAAGTCAGTCATGATTCTTGTAAAATGTTTTGTTTTGTAAATCGTTTAAAAAACAATAAGATCAGTGATATGTATAAATAAATGTAAGGTTAAATGAATAACCATGTAAAATGAGTTTGTATAAGATAAGTTGCTTGTAAAACAATATTTTGATAAAAAGGATTATAGTATATTTGGAAATACACTTTGGATTTTAAGATAATCGAATGAGTAATATATTAAAGTATATTTCAGTTCCAATATCGTTAACCCAAGTGTACTAAATAACAACACGATATGTAATGCAATGAGAACACTTATATATAAGAAGTACCAGCGGCGTATCTACCATGTTTTCATCACATTACACCCGTCCCATTATCTAAACACTAACCAAAACCCAATCGATAGATAGATAGTACATTAAATATACTTTAGTTGTTTGAAGAATAGTTTTAAATAGTATATTACAAGTATACTTCGGATTCATAAGTAACATATTAAACTATGTTTTGGTTTCATAAATAACATATCAAAATATGCTTTGGATGTGATAAATAACATATTAAACTATGTTTTGGTTTTGTAAATAACATATCAAAATATGCTTTGGATGATTAACAAAATATATGTTGGTTTTGTACAATATCACACATGGGAGCATATCAAACTATACTTTTGGGAGTATAACTAAATATACAAAAATAATGTGATTTAGGAATTCATTCAGACCTAGTGCATCAAAATACACCTTTGAGACTATAGGGATACCGCAAAGGAAATCCCTATTTGGATGGAGAAACAAATTGGTTTCAGACATTCCATGACAACATGAATGGGGTGTCTAATCCTATAGCGCTATATCATACTAACAACCGGTCTGGTGAACATAAAATAAGTACAATTCAACAATTTATTTTATGTTCTTTGAGAAATCAATGTTTAAACCATAGATAGTCATTTAGTTTGTCAAATGATAAGTAATAACATGTATAATCAATTATACTTTGAAACCATGAAAATAACAGATAGGTACACATGCTTCACCCCAAAACAGTTTGAAAACGGTAAAAGAGGGGTCTATGTACTCACTTGAGATTGCTCAGAAGTCCTAGGATAACCACCAAGCAATGCTAGAGATCACGGATATCAAACGACACCTAATATAAGTAACTATGTTAATAAACCGGACCTAGATCGGAGGATCAGATAGAGTGAGGGTTCGTAAACCAAACGAGTATGGAGACTCGTATCATATGGTTTAACAAAGCCTACATACTAAATGAAATCTAACCTAAGTACTTACGACCCATCGCGACCCATTAAGGTAGCTTATGCTACTTTAATGCGTCGTGCGCGCAAAAGCGCACTCGAGACGTCTAACTAGCCCTATGACAAGTGTTATATGCCTAAACATGTTACATAATCAGTTATGTGACAAAAGTTTAGGTTACATATGCTTAATTACCAATTATACATGAAAAGGGTATTCTGGTAATTTACCTAAGGCATATAAACTACCTATCATACAACTACTCAATCGATGTGACCATAGGGTATAACCTCGGAAGGTTATTCCCTATATGCTATGGTCACCTAATGTATTTGGTCGGATCCTAATGATCGACCAAATGGGTCGGGTTCGAAGGTATAAGCGATTTATTAGATCGCTTACCCTTACGACCCTAGACAACGTGGTAATCAGTAGGCATAGTCCCAAGGGACTATAACCATCGTGATTACAATCATGTTGCGAAGTTCAAACGAACTTCGCATTGACCATAAACTGGTCAACGCAGAAAGTCAAACAAAGTTTGACTTTCGGACTCGAAAAGCAATAAAAGAACAAAGGAATACTTACGAAGGGTCCCCGAATGCTAATCGTGATCCAAGTAGCTCAGGTATGAAACAATGGTTTCAACTTAGAGCTTCTAAGATCAGATTCTTGTGGGTTTTACAAGTGATGGGGGTGGGTATTTATAGGAATACTAGCACCGTTAGGATCGTTTATCGGGAAACGTGCTTCGATCTTGGCCATACACTTGCACCCATGGTATTGTAATACCATGTGCACATCCAAAACCAGCCCCTAGTATCAGATTTACCATGTGCAAGTGGGTTTGAAGGGATTAACAGCTGTTAACAGCCTGTTTAAACATCGAATCTGGTCTGAGAGGCTGACGCGGCCCGCGTCAGGATACACAAAAACTCAGGCGGGCCGCCTGGCCTTGTCTGATCAGAACAAACTTTCAGAAATGACAGTTTTAGTCCCTGTTGTGTTTTAAGGCCATGCCCGACACTTCTAAGGCCCGTAAAGCCAACTTTAAGGCCCTAAAATGATGCCTAAACATTGTGGACATGAAACATGCTCAAAAATATTCCGGATGTTGGTTCGTTTGGTCGTACGAACGCGATGTTCGCTTAGTTACGACGGAATGCGCACAAGCGCGAAAAACGATCCAAAATGCGTGACGAATGGATTTTTCTTATGCCAAACACTAAAATAAAATATTTTAGTGCTTACATAAATTTTTGGATGTCAGGAGGTATTCAGAACGTAAGTTATGCGCGAAAGTGCAAACTTGGGCACTTTTTGACGCTTTTAGTCCCTGAATGACCCAAAAGTTTATTTTAGCACACCGAACCCCTCAAAGCCTATTTCTAAGCTATGTGAAGGATATTTATGGTATGTTTAACTTATGGTCATGTTCCGGAATGTTTTTTACAGTTCAAATTGGCATACTTTCACAGTTTGTCAAGTTTAGTCCCTGTAAGCGAATTAACTTGTTTTTGCCATACCAAAGCCTTCAAAACTTATTTCTAAGTTATGTAAAGGTTATTTAAGGTATGTTAAGCCTATTTCACTATTCCGGAGTGTTCGTTGGATTAAACTGGTTATATTTACGCATCAGAGCGCGTATAACCCTCCAGAATGCGATTTAAAGCTTAAAATCGAACAAGTGTTGATATGTGCAAACGATACACATATTTTTACAAATCCCAAGTATGAAATACAATATTTCATTGGTTTGGAATTTGTTTGATGGTTGAAGTGACACAGGTGTCACAATTCAACCCATGATTTAGAATTAGGAGCTATAATTTTTGCTCTTAAGATTTGGAGACATTACCTTTATGGTAGTAAGTTTACCGTATTCACTGATCATAAAAGTTTAAGGTATGTTTTTGGGCAAAAGGAATTGAATATGAGACAAAGACGTTGGATGGAGTTTCTTAGTGACTATGACTGTGATATCCAGTATCATGAAGGAAAAACAAATGTAGTAGCAGATGCTTTAAGCCGAAAATATCATGAAAAGTGATGTGCGTGAAAGTGTTATATATATTAGGTGTATATTTTAAGCCCCTTTAACACTTATTTTAGCCAAGTTTTAAATTTATAAAACACGATATTTTACTAACACTAAACACACATATGGGCAAGTGCACCCATCGTGAGCGTAGTATAGCGTTGGTAAGATACCGAGGTCGTCCAAGGACACAAGAGCTTTTAGTACCAGTTTATCCTCAACGTCTAATCAAAATAAAAAGGTTAGAAAATTTTTTTTAAACTAAGAAAAATAAAAACTAACTAAAATGCTGAAAATAAAATAAAAATAAAAACAGATAGACAAGATGAATCACTTGGTTCCGACTCGTATCTAGTATAACCTTTGATTATTTCCGCACTTTTGCACATAATTAAGAGATTATCTTAGTTATTGTAGTAGGCCCCTCTTTTGAAGGTGACGTTACCCTCACCCCAGTAGTTTGAGTCAGCAAGGATACAATCCTAAAAGGGTGGATTATTGGAAGATAATGAATTAAGTTATTAATGCAATATTATGGTAGGCCCCGCTTTTGGCGGTGACGTTACCCTCGGCTAAGTAGTCTGAGTCAGCAGGGATACAGTCCTAAATAGCCGGGTTATAGTATTAATAGTAGTTAACTTATGAGGGGATCAAAGAGTTTGGACCCCCGCCATCCAATACCGTGAAGCATTGAAGGAGGTCCTACTAAATTTGACCTAGGTCCATTGCAGGACCTCTAAACGCTGAACAATGGCAAGACCTTTACCAAACCGTTCCCTTAACCCCCGACCAGGTAGCCAACATACCTCCATATAGACCATGGAGATATGAATGGTGAAAATCTTTTATTTTATATAGACAGTAAAATAATGCCAAGACACCACAGACAAACGATAAGGAAAGATCACCTTCAACATAAGTAACTAGTTATTAAAGTCATTAATACAAAACCAAATAAAAAGTGCAAAAGATTAGAAATAAAAAGTATTATACTAGACACTTTGTCTTCACCAAGTGATGTAAGAGACTTAGGCAAACATGGCCTTGATTGTCAAGAACTCTTACGATCAATCTTGGATCCCGAGACGACTCACACACTCTATGATGGACAATGGATGATGGTGGTGGATGATGGTGTTATGGTGTTGGTGGGTGGTGGGTGAAGTGTGAGAGAGGTGGTGTGCCAAGGGATGAGTTGAAATGAAACCAAGCACTCCTATTTATAGGCTGAACAGAAGGCTGGGCACGCCCCCGTGTCCGCTGGACACGGCCCCGTGCCTGTCTGACACACTCTCTCTTCATTAATTGTAATTCGCAATTACAATTAATGCGCCTGCTGTACTTTCGCCACGCCCCCGTGCTCACTGGGCACGGCCCCGTGGTGGGCAATAGAAGCTTCTATAGGTTTGTCTTTTCTGCTGCTTCTTGGGCACGGCCCCGTGCTGGCTGAGCACGGGGCGTGTTCAGTCTTCTGCCTTCTCTATTTTGCTTTGGAAGATGCCGTTGAGGGGTCGGGCAGTCCACTTATGTTCCTTTTCTTGTATTTATGTTGGATTTAGCTGTATTTTTGCTTCTTTTGTGTTTTTGAGCTCATTTAATCCTGAAAATACAAAAGGAAGACAAAAACACTCTTTTTCCAATATTAGTACTTAAAAAGGGTTAGTTTTATGCCTCATTTGATGTAATTTATATGTTGCATTTTACACACATCAAATACCCCCACACTTGAACTTTTGCTTGTCCTCAAGCAAAACTCTTTAATATGTGGCTTACACTCCCAAATGGAATGGGTAGAAGAGAAGGTTTTGGGCTTGTCATAGAGTGTTGGGAATCCAATATCTTTTTGGGTTTTATTTTTATCTATTTACAATCCTATTCGTAATGATTTATTTAGAACGTTTCATAGGAGAAATTACTTATTTGGGCATAACATGCCTTTTTAAAATTCCATTTATATACAAGTTCACATACCTCACGGGAGAAATCACTCACACTCGGCCGAAGGTGTATTTTTAGTGAATCACTCGAGAGCGGCATGGAACTTATTCCTACCATAAGCTTGCCAAGCAATCAATCCTCCTCCTTTTTAACTTTTATACCTTTGTAAATATCAAGAGGACTTTGTGGGTTAAGGGTTAGGCTTGGGTTAAAGGTAGGTGGTTGGGATAGTGGTTAGTGGTTAGTAGAAAAAGGGCGAAAAGCGTAACAAGTGTCGGTTTTCGTAGGACTTTCTATTTTTTTTGTAACTTTTATTTTGATGAAGCTTTTATTCAAACAAAGTTATTTTTGATGAACTTGTTTGTTTATCTTTTGCTTCATCATCAACACTTTTTTTTTTGAACGATCATACGAAAAAAACCGAACTTGTTACTAAAACAAAGGGTTAAAAATAAAAAAAGGTTTTGGTGGGTAAAAGGATTTTTGTTTGGGTGATGAAATGAAAAGGTTTAGGCTCAAAGGGGCTAACTAGGGGGATTTTTGGGTAGGTGGTAAAAGAAAAAGAAAAATAATGGTGTAGAAATAAAAAAGGTTAGTCCTAATGCCTCCAACATTTACTTACTCGGGTTTAAGTTGATAAGGACCGGGAATGTATCGTCATGGCAAGTTCTAGAGTCGTAAGAACCAAGCGGCTATTCACACAAGAAACGAAAAATGAGCATTTAGTCTAATGATATGTAATTATATGCTCAATAAAGGCTCAAAACTCACTTTTGTGGGAATGGGTTTTTATGTGATCAAGTATATATAATCAAATTTTAACTAAGTTTGCCATGCCTTTTCATAATTTTCTTATGTTGGTTCTTTTTATCACTACGCTATCGGTTGTAAATTCGTAAAAATATAACCTTTTTGAGAACTTGAATTTCCCGAGTTAAACCTAGACAAGTAAAAAAATGAATTTTTTTTGAAAAAATTTGGGGTGATTAGCGGTTCCAATAGAGTTTTGTGTAAGGCTTGTATTTAGGACTTGCAAGATTCAAGGTTTTAGCATCCCCCCCACACTTAAATTACACATTGTCCTCAATGTGTCCCAAAAATAAATTTTTAGGTTGATTAGATGTGTAAAATGGTGTTAAAAGCAAAGATTTATGTTACTGGTAGTCTGGACACGGCCCCGTGGGGACCGGACACGGCCCCGTGTTCAGGTGCCAGTAACAGAAATTAAAGAGAAGAAACAGAAGTCTGGACACGGGGGCGTGTCTGGTGAACACGACCCGTGTCCAGTTACCTGAACTGGGCGTTTTTCTGCAGGGGGTTCAGCACGGGGCCGTGTTGGTTGGGCACGACCCGTGTTGAACCTTCTGTAATGGAGAAAATTGTCGGGTTGCCTTGTTCTTGTGCATGAGGTCATTTTTCTCGTTCCCTTTTTCATCCCTTATCACCATGAGTGAGTTTTATTCCTGAAAATTAAAACTAACTAGAAAACATAAAAAAATTAATCTAAATTAAACTAAGGATAGTTCCGCGGAATGCCTCCGTGGTGCGCCACGTTTATAAGGGTCCTTGGCTAGACCCCAAGCCTTGTCACATGTTACCCAAGTGGGATGTATTGCATCCCATGTTACACCATCAGAGAGCGTCATCCAAGCTTGAGTCTATGACCTTCATGTAGTTGACCGGGTCTTCTTCCTCTACTTTCTTTCCACATTCAAATTTTACTTCCTCATCTCCAAACTTCAATGTTAGAGTTCCGTCATTCATATCCACCACTGCTTGGGCGGTGGCTAGAAATGGCCTCCCGAGGATGAGAGGGACATCGATGTCTTCTTCCATGTCTAGGATGACAAAGTCGGTTGGAAAGACGAAATTGTCAACCTTGACTAGCAGATTTTCAGCGACACCTTGTGGAAATTTGACGGACCTGTCGGCGAGTTGTATGCTCATCTTTGTAGGGCTTGTCGTTCCTAGGCCGAGTCGCTGGAACATTGACGTGGGCATGAGGTTGATGCTAGCCCCAAGATCGGCTAAAGCATTACGGACGGGGGACTTCCCAATCGAGCAAGGGATTGTGAAGCTCCCGGGGTCGATTTTCTTTTGTGGAAGTTTGTTGAGTACTAAGGCTGAGCATTCTTCGCCTAAGTTAACTAATTGCAATGATTCAATTTTCCTTTTGTGAGTGAGGAAATCCCTCATGAATTTTTCATATTTAGGCATTTGGGTTAGGACCTCAATAAAAGGAATATTAACATGCAATTTTTTTAGTAAACTTTCGAACTTTGCGAATTGCTCATCGGTCTTTTGACGATTTAACCTACCGGGGTACGGAATCGGATGAGTTTTGGTGGGCTCTTGATTTGTTGAAGGAGTCTTTTCTGGTTGAGGTGTGGGTGAAGTAGTGTTTTGGCGTTGACTTCCTTCAATTGGTGGTAAGGGCTCATCCTCGGGACCCACGGTTCGGTTTCTCAACGTGATGAGGTGTACTTGTGCCTTTGGGTTGGTTTCGGTATTACTTGGTAACGCGCCTTGTGGTCTCTTGGAGAAATTTTGAGCTAGTTGATTTAATTGTTTTTCAACGTTTTGAATGCTAGCTTGTTGATTTCTAAAATTCGATTCCAATTGTTGAAATCGATCCGAGTTTTTCTTTTCGGTGTCGGAGATGAGGCGAGATAGGGTATCTTCAAGCCTTTCTCTTCCACCTTGTTGTTGAGAGAAATTTTGTGGTTGTTGAAAATTAGTTCGTTGGTTTTGTTGGTTACTACTATTGCCGGGATCCCTCCAACCAAGATTTGGGTGGTTACGCCATCCTTGGTTGTAGGTACCCATTGGAGGACCCGACGGCCTAGGTCTATTATCAATGTAGTTTACCGTTTCTGCTTGTTCATCTAATTCTTTCATACAACTCCAATTTTCATGTGACCCACCACACCCTTCACAAGCCATAACCGAGGCCGTTTTTGTCATTTCAAGTTTTTTGATTTTCGAAGAGAGGGCCTCGATTTGGGCTTGCAAAGAGGTGCTTTCATCAACCTTATGGGCGCCCGGGGCAATAGATTTATTACCTCGGGGAGTGTGCCACTCAAAATTGGTTTGGGCAATTTCCTCAATTTGATTATATATTTCATTTGGGTGACGATTACCTAAAAGTCCCCCGGAGCTTGAATCAAGTGTCTGTCTTGTGTGTGGCAACAATCCGTTGTAGAAAGTGGATACTTGTTGCCATACCGCTAGACCGTGATGGGGACACTTTCTTAGAAGCTCCTTGAACCTTTCCCAAGTTTCATATAAGGATTCCCCATCCTCTTGTGAGTATGTATTAATTTCAGTCATTAGTTTAGCCGTTTTAGCAGGAGGGAAATACTTATATAGAAACTTTTGGGCTAGTTCATCCCAGGTGTTTACCGAGCCAACTGGGAGGGTGTTGAGCCAAGCCTTGGCTCGGTCTTTTAGTGAAAATGGAAACATCCTAAGGCGAATGGCGTCGTTTGATGCTCCATTGATCCGAAAAGTATCACATATTTCCAAGAAATTAGTAATATGTAGATGGGGATCCTCGTCCGCAAGCCCATGGAAGGTTGCGGAGTTTTGGAGCATTTGTATCAAATGCGGCCGAAGTTCGAAGTTGTTGGCTTCGACATTCGGTGCATTGATAGCGGCGCCAAGATTGCCTACGGTGGGCCGTAGGTAATCCATGAGGGTACGTTGGTCCGCCATTGGAAGTGGGTCCCCCGAAACTTTCTCTTGATTTTTGGCTTTAAGTCTTTTTCTGAGAAAGCGTTCGGGTTCTTCTAGAGGTTCTTTTATGTCTCTACTAGAACTGGAGCTCATGCACTACGTAGGAGGTTCAAATGTGGCGCCTAGGTTCCAAGTCCTGCAATAAAAACAGAAAAGAACGTTGGTCAGATTGTTCACCACGGCCTCGTGCTCGATGAACACGACCCGTGGTCAGAAGTACAGTAATTGTTTTCTGTATCCCAGTTACTGGGAGTTGGACACGACACCGTGTTGCACCGACACGGCCCCGTGCTCAGCTCTTTGTAACTCAGAAAATAAAAACTGCCCGTGATGATGCTGGGCACGACCCGTGTCTGACCAGGCACGGCCCGTGCTGAGCTCTGCAGAAGCTGAAAAACTAAAAAAAATCCTAAAAAAAATAAAAAAAAATGATTAGGCCGTTGATTCCTAACTTTCTTAAAATCCTTGTGTCCCCGGCAATGGCGCCAAAAACTTGATGTGCGTGAAAGTGTTATATATATTAGGTGTATATTTTAAGCCCCTTTAACACTTATTTTAGCCAAGTTGTAAATTTATAAAACACGATATTTTACTAACACTAAACACACATATGGGCAAGTGCACCCATCGTGAGCGTAGTATAGCGTTGGTAAGATACCGAGGTCGTCCAAGGACACAAGAGCTTTTAGTACCGGTTTATCCTCAACGTCTAATCAAAATAAAAAGGTTAGAAAAATGTTTTTAAACTAAGAAAAATAAAAACTAACTAAAATGCTGAAAATAAAATAAAAATAAAAACAGATAAACAAGATGAATCACTTGGTTCCGACTCGTATCTAGTATAACCTTTGATTATTTCCGCACTTTTGCACATAATTAAGAGATTATCTTAGTTATTGTAGTAGGCCCCTCTTTTGAAGGTGACGTTACCCTCACCCCAGTAGTTTGAGTCAGCAAGGATACAATCCTAAAAGGGTGGATTATTGGAAGATAATGAATTAAGTTATTAATGCAATATTATGGTAGGCCCCGCTTTTGCCGGTGACGTTACCCTCGGCTAAGTAGTCTGCGTCAGCAGGGATACAGTCCTAAATAGCCGGGTTATAGTATTAATAGTAGTTAACTTATGAGGGGATCAAAGAGTTTGGACCCCCACCATCCAATACCGTGAAGCATTGAAGGAGGTCCTACTAAATTTGACCCAGGTCCATTGCAGGACCTCTAAACGCTGAACAATGGCAAGACCTTTACCAAACCGTTTCCTTAACCCCCGACCAGGTAGCCAACATACCTCCATATAGACCGTGGAGATATGAATGGTGAAAATCTTTTATTTTATATAGACAGTAAAATAATGCCAAGACACCACGGACAAACGATAAGGAAAGATCACCTTCAACATAAGTAACTAGTTATTAAAGTCATTAATACAAAACCAAATAAAAAGTGCAAAAGATTAGAAATAAAAAGTATTATACTAGACACTTTGTCTTCACCAAGTGATGTAAGAGACTTAGGCAAACATGGCCTTGATTGTCAAGAACTCTTACGATCAATCTTGGATCCCGAGACGACTCACACACTCTATGATGGACAATGGATGATGGTGTTATGGTGGTGGTGGGTGGTGGGTGAAGTGTGAGAGAGGTGGTGTGCCAAGGGATGAGTTGAAATGAAACTAAGCACTCCTATTTATAGGCTGAACAGAAGGCTGGGCACGCCCCCGTGTCCGCTGGACACGGCCCCGTGCCTGTCTCACACTCTCTCTTCATTAATTGTAATTCCCAATTACAATTAATACGCCTGCTGTACTTTCGCCACACCCCCGTGCTCACTGGGCACGGCCCCGTGGTGGGCAATAGATGCTTCTATAGGTTTGTCTTTTCTGCTGCTTCTTGGGCACGGCCCCGTGCTGGCTGAGCACGGGGCGTGTTTAGTCTTTTGCCTTCTCTATTTTGCTTTGGAAGATGCCGTTGAGGGGTCGGGCAGTCCACTTATGTTCCTTTTCTTGTATTTATGTTGGATTTAGCTGTCTTTTTGCTTCTTTTGTGTTTTTGAGCTCATTTAATCCTGAAAATACAAAAGGAAGACAAAAACACTCTTTTTCCAATATTAGTACTTAAAAAGGGTTAGTTTTATGCCTCATTTGATGTAATTTATATGTTGCATTTTACACACATCAAAAAGCCAAAAAGAGTATGTTCTCTTAAATTAAATCTGCAAGTAGATTTAAATGAACAGATAAGAGAAGCACAAGAATCAGTAATCAAGGATGATTCTGAAAAATTAAAAGGTATGCTAAAAGAATTGGAACAAGGAACAGATGGAATTTGGAGATTCCATGAAAAGAGAATGTGGATACCTAAATTAGGAAACCTACGTCATCATATATTAGAAGAAGCCCATAAGTCTAAGTATACGATGCACCCAGGAAATGATAAAATGTACCAGGATTTAAGGAAAAATTTCTGGTGGATAGGAATGAAGAAAGACATAGCAGCTTATGTTTCTAAATGTTTAACCTGTGCACAAGTCAAAGCTGAACACCAAAAACCCTCAGGTTTGTTACAGCAATTAGAAATGCCAGTTTGGAAATGAGAATTAATAACAATGGATTTTGTTACTAAATTACCTAAAACCAAGAAAGGAAATGATACAATCTGGGTGATTGTAGATAGACTAACCAAGTCAGCTCATTTCCTACCAATGAAGTAAACAATTAGTATTGAACAATTATCTAAGTTGTATGTAAATGAAATTGTTTCTTTGCATGGAATTCCTTTATCAATTGTTTCTGATAGAGATAGCCGCTTTACATATCATTTTTGGTCAAGTTTCCAAAAGGCAATGGGAACCAAGTTAAAGTTAAGTACGGCTTATCATCCACAAACAGACGGACAAAGCGAAAGGAAAATTCAGACAATGGAAGACATGCTTAGAGCTTGTGTAATTGATTTTGGAGGTAATTGGGACGATCACTTACCTTTAATAGAATTTTCTTATAATAATAGTTATCACACAAGTATCAATGCTGCACCATTCGAAGCACTTTATGGACGAAAGTGTCGAACCCCAGTCTGTTGGGCAGAAATTGGGGAAAAACAACTATCTGGACCTGAGATAGTGCAGGAAACAACCGACAAGATTATTCAAGTCAAGGAACGACTGAAAGCAGAACGTGATCGACAAAAGAGTTATGCTAATAATCGACACATACCATTGGAATTTCAAGTAGGAGATAAAGTATTATTGAAAGTCTCTCCTTGGAAAGGAGTAGTAAGATTCATCAAATGGGGAAAGCTTAGTCCCAGGTATGTTGGACCTTTTGAGATTATTAGAAGAATAGGACCAGTAGCCTATCAGCTACAACTGCCAGAGGAAATGGCAGGAATACATGATGTGTTTCATGTATCAAATCTCAAAAAGTGTTTAGCTGATGAATCACTGATAGTACCTCTTAAAGATATAGAGGTAAATGAACAACTTAAGTTTGTAGAAAGACCTCTACAGATTGAAGACAGGAAAGTCAAGAATCTCAAACACAAGAGACTAGTTCTAGTCAAAGTGAAGTGGGACTCCAAAAGAGGACCTGAGTACACATGGGAACTTGAGTCAGAGATGCAAAGGAAATATCCGCATTTGTTCCAGTAGATCTCGAGGACGAGCTCTAAAACAAGGTGGGGAGAATGTAACAACCCTCGGTAAAACCAACACCCTCATAAAAGTTATGACACTCTACTATATTGTAAAATGTCCCCATATGTCTTATATTACACCCCGTGTATGAAAACCGAGCCCAAAATAGATTATAACATATAAAATAAATTAAAAATAAGAAAAATAGAGTTGAGGCGGGCCGCGTAGACCCACCCCAACATCTCACGCGGGCGGTATCAGGGTCTAAACCTGATATCGTTGAATCCTTTAGTTCAAGTGGGCCGCTTAATAGTCCTTGTTAGTTAACGCGGGCCGCGAGAGATCATGAAACGCTGAGACATCCGGTGCTGACACATGTCGACATCGTGGCGGACCTACCCATCGAATCAGCTAAGCTACTCTGTTGACCAGGGTTGACGCGGGCCGCGTAACCCTGTCCTGTTCTTTACGCGGGCCGCGTGGAGACCAGAATCCAGCCCTATATAAGAAGACCATCAGTTTTCGTTTTCCATCGCTCACTTCTTTCATTCTAAATGAAATTCTGAAGTTATAAACATTATAGTCGGGTACTATACCCCTAATTAGCGAGGTTCTGCTCCGTTGTAAGTATTATAACCCCAGTTTCGTAATAGTTACGCTGCCCGATTGATTTAGGGTTCCGTAACAACTGTCGTGGTTCTGCCCGACGTAGTTGTTGGAATGCCGTCTCGGGGAGGGTATTATTAATATTTTCAAAGGGTTATGATACTAACCAATGTACAATTGTATAAACTATAGATTTTATCCAGGAAACCCTTACGAGAAGCCTAAGATAGCAATGTGAGTTTATCCTCTTTTTGTTAATGTTTTTGGAATATTTTACAAAACCTTAAATTATTTACAATGTGATTAAGCGGTGATTGAGTCTTTGTAGTTCTTCAATTACTGCCGGTATTATGGGGTTTTGTATACAAAATTTATTACTACGAGTAGTAGTAAGTCGGGAACGACAGTACATTACCATTGGACAACGAGTTAGCCAATGGGTAATTTGACCATAGCCATAGATCCGGTCGAGTGGTAAATACTGAATGAGTAATTGTGTAGAAATAAACAATGTGATCGCTCTCAATACTGTTTTAATTAATAAATGTTCTTGATTAAACTGGGATTCACTCACCAGTATTTCCGACTGACAAATGTTTTTAAAACGCGTTACAGGTAACACAATGTGACAGCCAATTAGTGATAAGCCAGCTGGAGAGCACTGAAGGCTTGGGAAAAATGTGGCTATAAAAGTTACCTAATAAACGATGTTTAAAATTCAATAAAATAGGGTTTGTCCCTATAAATGTATTGTAATAAGAAACTTGGGTTTTACCCATGTGATTATTAATATTAAATATGGTGGTTTTACTCTGATAAACATTTCCTAACTACGGTCCTCATGTAAATTCCACTGCAAGATTAAATAACTGATACCACCACTACTGAGTTCGCGTCCGCCCGTTCCCGGGACAGATAAGGGATCGGGGGTTGCGACAGAGGCTACTAATGAGATTGGTTCTAGTGGTAGTGGTTACAGATCTGAATTGAAGGATGATGGAAATCAGGCAAGGAAGGTGGATGTAAGAAGGAGAGCTGAGGAAAGAGAACCACCTGATGGTGGGTTTAGATGGGGTGACCAAACTGGGCGCAACCCCAATCGAAGTGAAACTATGACCCCCCCCGAGAGATTGGATGGAGTTGTACGAAGAGAAATGGGAGGGCAAGCATGCATCTGAACCACTCTGAACGTCAGGTACGGTCTGGCTGAAGACCTAAACTTAGCGCTCTCGAGAGGCTGCCCGAGGATGTAGAGTATTGTACTTTGGTTTGGTTCGTTTTGGCGTGGTTGTGTTTTGACAGGTTCTTGATTCAATCATCACGGATGCAATAATTCAAGTGCGGGGATGTTTTGCAACATCCCCGGTGAGATATCAAAGAATCTATAGAATGTGTCTAGTTCGGTTAAAGCACAACAGCAGCATCACTATAGACACATGATCAGGTGCATGTTGACGTGTGCGTATATATAAATAATTTTGCAATGAAATTACACATGAATCGGTTTTAAATTTATAAAAGTGATTATTACTTTAACATCAAAACACACACGAAAGAGGCAAGTGTACCCCGTCATATATGTAGTAAAGTATCGGTAAGAACCAAGTATCGATCCAAGGAAATGGGCGGAGAAATAATACTAGACCTTTGTCACTAAACTACCGGTAAAAACATAAGTTTTGTGATTTTTAATAAACTAAAGTAAGCATAAACAAATACTTATAAAACATAGTAGAAAATAGATAAATAGCCTTGCTTAATACATAGCCAAAGCATGTCAACTAAGTCGGTTTTGGCACTAGAAGCATTCGGTCAATTTTCCATTTTAAGACAATTAGTATCCCTTTCGGGAATCCTAACATGACAATCATTCGGAAAGTTAAAACGATAAACACACTTTAACCACCTAAAATTGTTCTTTAACGTGCAATTGATAAATGTCTATGAAAATCTCTTAAAAATAAGTTAGTCATCCGTTAGGAGTTTTCTAACCGCACTTAATCAAGGAAAGCGACACCGATAAACACAATGCAACCACCGAGACAAGCATAAACTAGATTAAATCACAACCGAGTTCATTTTACAAATCTTACACATAAATTCACCAAGATAGCAATTTTGGCCTAAACTACTAACTAAGTTAACAAATCATGGCAAGAATTCATAACGACACCATTTAACCCGTTTAGGTCCTTACGTGACGGCAAGCTTTCTTGATTAACAATAATTACATTTTATTAAATCACTAACCATTTCTAGTATCATGATGCACACATTTAAACCAAGCTAAACTAGTTAACCAAGTTCAAAGTTTACTAATACAAAATTAATTAAGCTTCATTTTTCAACTATCTTAACTAACCAAATACTAATCATCCAACACAATTACTTATAATCAAGAAATCAATATCAATAACAAGGTTGCAAACTAATCATCAAAGATTAACATAGAAAATACTTCCAAATGTCATTACAAACAAAGATTAACATACTAATGATTGTAATCAAACAAGGGATTGTTGTGTTTTTGCCCAAAGGCTACAATAATACATAAACATTAATCTAAATGCTTGAAAGATTAACAAAATCATGGAAAGATTAGAAAACCAAACCATAAACAAGCATAAGATTAAGAATCCGGATAGTAATCAAGCTAAACGAGACAATGTGGCTTGAATCCGGGTGAAAGCAGAAGCCTCCGGAGCCTGAAAATCGCCTGAATTGCTCTCTAAAATTCCAGAGTTACGAACAGAATGTTTATGCAAGTTTTTATATTTTTTCGGTTTCGCACGGTCGTGCGTCCTGTTGCACGACCGTTCACTTTTGGCAATTATTGTAGGTATGGTGCACCATACTGCATGACGTCACAGATCTTGACCAGTCGTAGGTCACGCACGGTCGTTCTTCGTATTGCACGACCGTTCCATTCCGGGATCTTGTTGCACGAGTTGCTGCATTGGTCGTTCATCACCGAGGTTTTGGCTGATCATCGGATCCGCACGGGGTGCAAATTATGGCACGACCGTGCGTCACCGGGCTGGCCTTGTGTGCCTTGCACACCTAGTCGCACCCTCGTTCATTGCCGGGCTGATCATCATTTGTCGGAGATGCACGGTCGTGCATTAGGTCGCACGACCGTTCCACATGCCCAGGTCAGTTTTCTAACAGAAGGTTCGCAGCTTCGTCGTTTTGTCCGGAAAGTCCTCGTTTTCGCTATCATCTTGTCTGGTATGCTGTTTTAGGCCTGTAAACAAAAGTATAGATGATTAAGCATCCGAATGACGGTTTTACGGCCGAAAACGCATAAAATAGGAGTAAAACGGGGGACTAAAATATGTGTAAATTAGCGAATATCACATGTGTTTATCTATCTTGCTTATTTTTGGTGTGTTTTGTTGTTTTTGGTGGTGTGAAACTTTGTTTTGTTTAGGGGGTGTGTTTGTTTGTTTTGTTATGAGTTAGCCGCTCATTGAGGGTAGTTGGTTGTTTTCCCGGGCTTATGTTTTAAAAGCACCATACATTGGGGACAATGTATCCTAAGTGTGGGGATGTGGAAGCCTGGGAAGGGATTTGTGGATAAAGTTTGAAGCGATTGAAAAGTGGTTGAAATCGATTAAAATTGAAAAAATTGGAAATTTTAAAAATTTTAAAATTTTTCATCGCCTTAAGCATGCTAATTGGATACGAAAACCTAAAAGTTTCAATCACTAATAGGCTTCTTACCGGTAGTAAACTAACTTAGTCCCTTGTCATGGTTGTCCCTTTAAGTTTCATGAGAGTAGGTTTGACAAGTGTTTTTATAGGAAATGAGTTGAAAAGAGATGTCTATCTAGGGGTAACATGTTTTAATTGCATATGCTACATGTCATCAACCTTTTTACCTTTTCTTGGTGAGATCTTGAGCCTGTAGATGGATAGGATACATTATACAATGAATTCATTTGTTGAGTGCAGGCTACATGTTATTCTGTGTTAGAACTTGTGTGATTTGATGCATGCTGAGATTGTGGATTTGACATGTGCATGTATATGATAAAGGCAATAGGATTTCCCGTTACACCGTTTGTGTTGTTATGTTCACCAATTTCCCTTAGTAGCCCTGTTGAGCCTAACTACCTTTCGTTTGTCCGTCCATTGTTTATTGTGAAAAACCGACAGTGATGATATTGTTATGAAAAAGAAAGAAAGAAAAAAAAATGAAAAAATATGGAAAAATGAAAAAGAAAATAACAAAAAGAAAAGTGTTGAATGTTGGTTTAATTGTTTGGGTAGAATTCAACTCAAAGTTTGTGTTTAAATAAGTTATCACGGTTTGGTTATTGTTTGTGAGCCAATTAGAAAAGAAAAAAAGAAACCAAAATTTTTTCCTATCTTCGCCTAAGCCCAAAACCTGAAAAAGTCCTTTTAATATATGCCGTGTTAGATGATACATTGGAGGTGTGATTGTCATACAAGCTTATGATTGCAGGATTTCATGTGTGCTTATTTGAGTGTTTATATACTAGCTCATTACACGCTAGTTCAGATATTACCTAAGATGAGAGTACATTGTGAGGGGTGTGTAGCATGTGTTAAATTGTAACATGTTAGTTTTAGATAGACAAGTCTTGAATTTTTAAGTGCATGATTTGCTTGTCAGATTGACACTCTCGAATGTGTTAGTCTATGGGACGGGTATGACTTGGGAACTTAACATGTTGAATCGGTTAAGGGATTGAGAAGTGTTGTTACTTTGGTGAGTAGTTCTAAGTTGGTTTGCTTGAGGACAATCAAAGGTAAGTGTGGGGATGTGATGGATGGGTTTAGGAATGTGATTTATATGTGTGTAATGGCTAATCTTATGCATATTTGGTTGTTTATATGTGTGGAATTGGATAACTATGAGAAAATTATGTTTTGTAGGTTAATAACGAAGATTGGATGAGTTTTGGGGAATGTTAATGGATTGAAAATGAAGATATTATAAGATGGCATGATAGAGGGTTGAATTACGAAGAAGTGGGCGAAAACGGTGCGTAAAACGGAGCTAAAACGAAAAAGTTATGAAGAAAACAATTTTGGAAGAATCTGCCGACCGTAAGCTACGGTTCACCAACCGTTGGCTACGATTGGGTGCAGATGTTTGGTCAGAATTTTTGAACCGTAAGCTACGGTTCTCAAAACGTAGCCTACGGTTGGGGTTACGGAAAAACGGGAATTTCAAGACTTTTAAAGAGGATTAGGGTTTGTTATTAATTCATTCATTATCTCATCATGAAGGACGAACCAAGGCACTCCTAGGGCATCAAGATCGAAGCTTTTTCACTCCAATCCATCATTGATCCTACCGAATCATCAACCACAATCATGAGTTCATCCGTTTATCCATATTTTGGCGATTTCACTTGTGAGATGAGCGGCTAAACTTTCTTGGTTTCCTCCGGATGGAGGGTTTTTGTAAGTTAACTGATTTTATGTGTTTGGTGACAATCGTTTGACTCAGTAATCTAAGCATTTGATGCTTTTCACTTATGATTTAGTTAATTAATTGTAATCGGTTGCATTTGCTTAACCTTATTCTTTGATCATTCAGTTCCCGAGAGTTCTAGTAATTGGGATATATTTGTTATGAGATTAGGGTTGGTAATTGTGATTGGTAACCACTAGATAACCTCCCGTTATGTATTGATAGGAGTACTTAGTCTTTGGTTATCAAAATTAGTTGATTAGGTTAGTCCACTTATGTCTATGTAAGTGTTCGATTAAATACATAATTGAAGTTACTGCAAAACCTAAATTCCGGAGGAACCATTCCTTTTCTTATTGAATACAATCTTATTTCTTTTTCGTATTAACAATCAATCAATCAAAATCAAATCGATAGTTCATTGTTTTCGTTGTTGTTAATTAATACCTAGCATAATACACTTTCCACAATCCTCCCTTGGTCCGATACCCTGCTTATTCTATACTAATAGTTTAAATAGGTTTTTGCATGTCCATAACGACAGACATCAATGAATTAGCTTGATCCCAGGGATCTCAGGAAATTCGTACAACGTCATATATTAAATTTATCATTATTAGTAGGATATATATATATATATATATATATTGTACGTGAGGCAGGCATCATAGATGGCCTCGATATGAGCCATGCGCAAGTGATGTCGTTTAATCATCTAAGTATTGCACACGAGGAATTGTTGGTAGATCTATCGGGTTGACAACCCCGTCGTGACCTGTCGCTCCGTGTCAAGTCAAACGACGAATTAATATTCTGTTCATAGTCTAGCATTGATTATACCTTCATTGTAAATATATAGTTCGTAATGTCTTGCTAACTTACGAGTCCAAACATTTGATTTTATCAATTTAATATGTAAACTCGCGAAGATGTCTATGGTTGGAAGTTTCTACGGAAATGCTTGCGACGGCTGACCCTTGAGTTATTTTACAAGGAAATGAATTAACTTTCTTGAAAATTATATGGATGTTTTATAATAAACACATTATTATAAAGTTTTTCCTTGGGTCAAATTATTTTAAATTTGAATATGTGAACTCACCATCCTTTGTGTTGACACTTGATTTTAACGTGTTATTCAGGTACTTAAGTTCGGCTTCGGGAATTATGGCTTATCTTGTGGTTGTTGATGCATGTGTGGTTTGAAAATGTTTTGGAAAAACTTTTAAAACAATTTGGGACCAATGTAATAAGATCCAAAAGGATCAAGACTACTAAACTATGTTGTGGTTGGGTCGTACCTTGAAACTTTAAGTTTAAAAACTATGTTTTAATTAAGTTGATTGTCCAACATTTCAATGCATCGTTCAGCAAGATATTAATGGGCACCAACTTCCGTCACCACTACGTTTTATATTCCACTGCGATGTTTTTGGGGTGTGACAGTAAATAGGTTACATTTCTCTTGATATTTGACTGGTCCTACGACACCGATCAGTGACGAACCGAACCAAACCCATACAGACATTGGTACCGGTATTCGTTTTATGGTTTAGGATTGATGGAAAACACGTGTTGATACCCTTATGGGGCTATCACGAATTTTCTTATTGGATGCTATACTGAGTACCAATGGTGTAACGAGCCAAACCAATACCGACGAAATTCCCGCTGCGTTAATTAAAAGTGAAGGTCGGTATTTTTTTGATCGATATAAAACATGTGCCTATATTAATATTGTGACAAACTGAACTGATACCTACGTTTTTTGCCTAGTAAAAAAGTTTACGAAAGAATATAATGTCTATCACTATTTTTGAGCTTTTATTGTTGTTTCTTCTTAGATATTTTGTTGGAAAAATATATATTTTTAAAGAGCACGAAGCAAGTTATTTAGAATAAAAAATTAGTAAACTTGCTTATGTGTTTGATTTTTTACGATGAATGGCCACCTGCCCGCTACCCGGTCTCCACCCCTGTCCCTACCTCCATCCAGCCAGCGTTTCACAGACTCCCTCACCCTTGACACCAAACTGGTGGTACACAACTGGTGGGGATAAAAGTAATGGTTGTGTGGTGATCGGTAGAGGGTGTTAGTGGTGGCACATTGTACGTTGGGGGTAGCGGTAATGGAAGTGGTGGTGACGGCAACTGATAGGTAGTAGTGATGGTGGTGTCGAACGTGACGACGTGACAGGGGATGGGGGTGACGGTGATGGTGGTGATGGTGGTGATTGGTAGGTAGCGAGCTAGAATTCGATACTTCACCCAGATCCATTCTACCAGAGATACCCCACACGACTCCACATATGGTTGGTATAGCCGAATTCGCTTCGTCATTCCATGTTGATCCTGCTGCTTTTGCCAGCCAGGTAGACCCCCGATATGCTTTCACAAGCAACGGGTGGATAGACGATGATGATGATGTTCCTCCCTCGATTCACGAGACGGGATAATCGTCAGGCATTGTACCGGTTATCGATGACGTGATTAGAGGTGTCCCTATGATCGGAGGATCTCTCAGTATAGCACCAGTGGTGGACGCCACTATTGTCACGGCTCAACCATTAGAGCCATCAGTCATCCCATCTGCTGCTGTGATTGAGCCTATAACTGAGATCCCTCCACCTGTTACTACTGAGTCATCTTTACCATTGATCGAGTCACGCGTTCCTATTACACCTCTTTTGGTTTATTATCGATGTAGGAAGAGGACTAGGCCTGTTGGAGAGATCGCATCGACGTCACACGCTGAGACAGCATCTGCTTCCAAGAAGTAGAAAGGAGTATGGATTGACCGATGTTGTCATTGTGACCGACAGTTTGCCACTCTGCGTGCAGACCTGGACTCAGCTAGGGATACGATGAAGGATCTAGAGGGACAGATGGACTGGTACGATGAGTTAAAGGATCTAGACGACAGTGCGATGGATCAGATACACTGGAGGATAGTGGATTTAGAGGAGCTGGTTAGGAGGATGTTGGATTTTCTGGGTTTGAAGCGTTAGATACTTATTGTTTTTTGTGGTTGTTTTGTATGTCTCTTTTTTTATACACTCTATTTGTGGCTTGTATGCCAGATTTTTGGATATTATGTAAGAATTTTATATGAACTTGTTATGGGTGTTGACGTAGACATGCCAAATTGTGTACTAAAACAAGTTTTATACTTTCTATGATGAATATCGGATGGATTACTTTTGGTTTAAAAATTTTCTCATTATTATGTGGATATTGTACATGCGCAATGTTTGGTCCACTATCATTTAATGATTGAATTATTTTTGGGATATCGTCTTATGTTGTTATTATTGCTGCAATAGTAGAAACGACGAAATGCCGCCAAAAGCGAGACAGGGTTCTGGACTACCTACCACCCCAGAAGAGTTGGCATAACTCATAGCCCAACACGTTAATACTGCCATGAAACATTGAGATGCTATCCAAAATGATGGCCAGGGACGTGGACATGGTGCTCATGGGCATGGTTTTGGTGGGGCACAGATTGGAAACCCTCCAGGTAATATAATGATCAGAAAGTTTTAGTAGTTCATGTGTTATGATATAATTGGAGAGTATTCCTGATTTCCATTAACCTTGTGAACAGTGCACGGATGTACTTATAAAACATTCCAGGGCTGTAACCCACGATCATTTACCGGCGCTGAAGGACCCTTAGATATCACTAGATGGATTGAGAAAATGGAATCCATCATGGCAATCAGTGGTTGTGTTGCTGATCAACGGGTTAGGTATGCTTCTTGTTCTTTTCTTGGTGAAGCATTATCCTGGTGGAACTCGCAAGTTCAAATTATGGGTGAAGACGCTGCCTATGGTCTAACCTGGAACGAACTTAAAGAGATGCTCCTAAAGGAATACTGCCCGCGTAGTGAGATGCAGAAGATCGAGACCGACTTCTGGAATTTAACCACGGAAGGTTTGAACGTCAGAGCTTACACATCTAGGTTTAGCGATTTGGAAAGGTTAGTTCCACGAATGGTCACTCCTGAGTATGTTAAGATAGAGAGGTACATATGGGGGCTATCGCCATGAATTTGCAGCATGGTCACATCAGCGAAACCCACTACCTATCTAGAAGCTACTACTCTAGCAAAATCGTTATCGGATGACGCTGCTCGCAAAGGTAGCCGTAACAAGAAGGAGGAAATCGGGAAGTCATCGGGCAAGGCCAATGCAGATGTGAAATGTGAACGGTCAGAGCGTTCTGAGCCTAAATTAGGAGATTTGAGGAAGCGCAAGTCCGAGAGCTCGAGGAAGGATACCGATGAGAAGCGTGACAGGAAACACAGTTCGGGGAAGGCGTATGTAGCAAATTCTAGCAGTTCTAGAAGGGATAATGCCAGGGATGGTAGGAGTGGTTCTGAGAAAAAGACTCACGAGGATGAGCAGAGAAAGTGCGCCAGGTGTGGTCGAACTGGGCATGTTACCCGCGAGTGCTATGCTAAAAGTACTTCGGAGGGAGCAAAGTTAGAGGGATGCTTCCAGTGCGGTGAACAGGGACATTTCAAGAGGGATTGTCCTAAAGCAAAGGGGCAAAATGCCAGGGGTAGAGCGTTCGAGCTAAACGCTAGAAAGGCACGTGATGATCCCGCTATTGTTACCGGTATGTTTTTTTATCAATAACCATTCTGTGTTCGTACTCTTTGATACTGGGGCTGACTTGAGTTTTGTTTCGAAAAACTTTGAACCATTTCTGTGTTCTCCAACAAGTAAGCTAAGTAAAAAGTACTCGATAGAACTAGCAAATGGTAAATTGATAGAGACTAGTGAAGTCGTACGTGATTGTAGTATTCGTTTTGACAATCATAGTTTTAGTATCGACTTATTGCCAGTGGAGCTGGGTAGTTTTGATGTAGTTGTGTGGATGGATTGGCTATCCAAGAATAAAGCTGAGATTATTTGCTCGGAGAAGCAAGTGAGAATACCTCGTCCTGGTGGTGGTGAAGCTATAGTTATTCACGGAGACCAATCGAGTCGAGTGTTGTTAGTGTTATGAAGATGCTTAAGATGTTGCGTAAGGGTTATCCTGCGCTCTTAGTTAACGTAGTGGATATGAAGGCCGAAGGTAGGAAGATCGAAGAGATTCCTATAGTTCGCGACTATCCAGAAGTTTTCCCTGAAGACTTACTTGGATTGCCCCTTACGAGACAGATCGAGTTTAGAATTGATCTGGTCCCCGGTGCTGCACCAATTGCAAAATATCCTTATAGATTGGCACCATTAGAGATGAAAGAATTGTCGAATCAGCTTCAAGAGCTACTAGACAAAGGTTTCATTCGACCAAGCTTTTCGCCTTGGGGTGCACCTGTTTTGTTTGTGAAGAAGAAGGATGGATCCTTCAAGATGTGCATTGATTACAGAGAGCTGAACAAGTTGACTATCAAGAATCGGTACCCTCTACCGAGAATTGATGATTTGTTTGATCAGCTACAGGGATCCAGCTACTACTCGAAGATCGACCTGCGTTCAGGATATCATCAATTGAAGGTTGCTGACGAAGATGTTCTGAAGACTGCTTTTCGAACATGATATGGCCATTACGAGTTTTTAGTCATGCCTTTTGGCTTAACTAATGCGCCATCAGTGTTCATGGATCTCATGAACAGGGTATGCAAACCCTATTTGGATAATTTCGTGATAGTATTCATCGAAAATATACTTATCTACTCACGAACCAAAGAAGATCATGAGCAACACCTGAAGTTGATTTTGGAGCTGTTGAAGGAAGAGAAGTTGTATGCCAAGTTCTCTAAGTGTGAATTTTGGATTCGAGAAGTTCATTTTCTCAGACATGTCATAAACGAGAAAGGTATACACGTGGATCCGTTGAAGATAGAGGCGATCAAGAATTGGGAAGTGCCAAAGACTCCGTCGGAGGTGCGGCAATTCTTAGGACTTGCTGGGTATTATCGGAGATTCATAGAGAATTTCTCCAGATTAGCGCAGCCTTTGACGCTATTGACCCAGAAGGAGAGGAAGTTTGATTGGACGGAAAAGCAGGAGGAAGCTTTTCGGCTGTTGAAGGAAAAGTTGTGTAGTGCACCTATTCTTTCCCTTCCTGAGGGAAATGATGATTTCATTGTATATTGTGATGCGTCACGTTTGGGCCTCGGATGCGTGCTTATGCAGAAGGACAAAGTGATAGCTTATGCATCCAGACAATTGAAAGTGCACGAGAAGAATTACACGACGAATGATTTAGAGTTGGGAGCTGTTGTGTTTGCCTTGAAGATCTAGAGACATTATTTGTATGGCACGACATGTACGATATACACAGACCATTAGCGGATGAAGTAATGTACTTCATGAACCGGATTTGGGTTCCGCTTAGAGGTAACCTACGTGAACTGGTTATGAATGAAGCTCATAAATCCAGATATTCCATTCACCCAGGTTCTACCAAAATGTATTGGGATATTAAGGAGTTATACTGGTGGCCGAATATGAAGAGAGATATTGCAGTGTATGTGAGTAAATGTCTGACGTGCTCAAAAGTTAAGGCTGAACATAAGAAGCCGTCTTGTGACAACTGTGTTCTGTAATCGATGTACAATGTAAAAAATGTTAATTATTAAAAAAACAATGTGTTTTGGTGTTATTATATGTGCTTTGGTGTTAATATGTGTGTATTTGTTTTTGATGATTTTTCGATTTGATTCGATTCCGATTTCAAGCTTTAAATCGCTTTCTGGAAGGTTATACGCAAACTGATGCATAAACGCAGTTAGTTTAATGCAAAAAACACTCCGTAATAGTGACATAGGCTTAACATACCTTAAATAACCTTCACATAACTTAGAAATAAGTTTTGGATGGTTTGGTGTGTCAAAATCAAGTTTGTTCGATCGCAGGGACTATTTGTGTCAAACTCCGAAACTATGCCGATTTGTATAGTAACGAACATTCCGGAACTTGATCATAAGTTAAACATACCCTAAATATCCTTTACATAGCTTAGAAATAGGCTTTGAGGGGTTCGGTATGCTAAAATAAACATTATTGATCAGTAGGGACTAAAAGCGTCAAAAAGTGCATAAGTTTGCATTTTCGCGCATATCTTACGTTCTGAATATATCCAGACATCCAAAAAGTTATGTAATCATTAAAATATTATATTTTAGTGATTGGCATGATAAAATTTCATTCGTCGCGTAATTTGGATCGTTTTTGCGTTCGTTGCGACTTCCGTCGTAATTAACCGAACAACGCAATCGTACGACCAAACGAGCCGACATCCGAGATGTATTTGAGCATATTTTAAGTTCCCTATACTTTAACTTCATTTTAGAGCTTTGAAATTGGGTTAACGGGGCTTAAACGTGTAAAAATGCATCGAAAACCAAGTTTAGGGCTTCAGGGACTAAATCTGTCATTTTTGAAAGTTGCTGGTCTGCAAGGTCCTTACGGACCGTATGCTTAGGACCTTACGGTCCGTAAGCTTACTCCAGCATAGCAGAATTGCAGAAACATTGATTCTGGCCAATACCACCTATTCTAATGGTTTTAATCCCTGGTTTTGCACTCTATGGACTGGTATTTGTGTACCCCTTGTTTAGCAAAACCATGAGCCCAAGTGGATGGCCAAGATCTTTCCCTCTTTAGCAAGAAACGATCCTAACGGTGAACCAAAAACTATATATAGCCATGCCCTCCTTCCATTTCTACTCACCCTTGATCTGATTTCTCTAAGTTGAAGTTATAATACTTCATACCTGAGATTTTAAGATCAAGTTCTCCCTAGCAATTACCCTTTGTAAGCTTCTTTCGTTCTTTTATCGCTTTTCGAGCATGAAAGTCAAACAGTGTTTGACTTTCTGCTTTGACCACGAGTTGGTCAACACAAAGTTCTTTTGAACTTTGCAACGTGAGCGTAATCACGATGGTTATAGTCCCTAGTGACTGTACCTACTGATTACCACGTTGACTAGGCGTAGCGACGAGTCGTAGTTTAGGTCAAAATGCGCATTTAAGCGTATTTTGCAACCAAACTACTCTTGGGTATCAAAACACTTTGTTTTGATATCAAAACCTGTTTTCTAACTTAGTTAAACATGTTTCAACATGTTTAGCTCGTCACTTTTAGTTTAGTGCTTGTTTAGAGTCGTAAGTCAAGCGGTCTAAACCACCGCTTAGACTTTCGAATTCGACCCGTTTGGTAGATCATTAGGATCCGACCAAGCATGATTAGTGATCATAGTTGCATAGGGAATGACCTTCCGAGGTTATACCTTATGGTCACCTAGTTTAAGTAGTTGTATAATAGGTAGTTTATATGCCTTAGGTAAATGACCAAAATGCCCTTTTCATGCATAATTGGATTTTAAGCATATGTAACCTAAACATTTGCCACTTAACTGATTATGCAACATAATTAAACATGTTTAGGCATATAATACTTGTCATTGGACTAGTTAGACGTCTCAAACGCGTTTTACGCGAACGACGCGTTAAAGTAGCGTAAGCTACCTTAATGGGTCGTAACGGGTTGAAAGCACTTAGATTAGGTTCCGATTCAGAATGTAGGCTTTGTTAAACCATATCACATGAGTTCCAATACTCATTTGGTTTACAAGACCTCATTCTGTCCGATCTTCCGATTTAGGTATCGATACTAGTAATTCGATTATTAGGTGCTGCTTGAGTTTCCTTGGTTTGATTGAGCTTGTTGAGTTCTTTAGATGGAGGATACTTTGCACTTCATGTGAGTACATAGTTCCCCTATTTTACTGTTTTCAATTGTTTTGGGGTGATTCATATGTATTAAACGATTTCGAGGTTTAAACGATGGTTTCAAAAACGATTAAGATGGTTTATATCAAATTAATAATGATTTCGATAAAGTGGACAAACTTGTTGGTTCTAGTTACATAACGAATGACATTCATTAACATTGATCAATCCGACCAGTATTAGGTTATGGTACCATAGGATCTGACAAATCCCGTTATCAGACTACACCCATGGTTATGTGTGGGGGTTATGTAGGTAACAACCGAATCTGATGATTGTTAACTTACCCTTTGGTGGTTTGTTAATGCGAGTTTCGAGATAGTCGAGTCATGAAGGTTTGAATGTTATTAGCGAGACGACCAAAAGTAGTTTCAAAATTAAAACGAGTTGAACGATTTTAGGACGAGTTAAACGATTTGAAACGACTTAAACGAGATAAACGATTTGATTAAACGATTGGATTTGGGTTGTGATTATATAATGGGACGGGTGTAGCATGATAAAAGCATGGTAGATACACCGCTGGTACATCTTATATATAAGTGCTTTTATCATATTATATTCCGTGTCATTATTTAGTTCACTTGGGAAAAACGATTTCGAAACGATGTCACACAACAAGGTTTTCGAAATGATATAAACCATACGAGTTTTATTAACGAGTTTTTACGATTTTAGTTTACTAAAACAAATGTTTTGGGGTTAAGAATCATGGCTATGAGATTTTATAAACTATAACCAACTTGATTTAAGTTGGTTAATTATGTTGCAATACACTTTTCAAAATGAGGTTTGTACTTTTGACTCTTGTAGTCTAATAAGGTACTGCAACATGGAAACGAGCCATGAATCCGATACTCTTCTAAAACCTATGTGCTCGCCAGCATTTCTTTGCTGACTTTGTTTTTTACATATGTTTCAGGTAATGTTGCTTGATGTTGATTGCTAGGAAGCGTGTTCACTTAGGATCTGGACGTGGACTTAGTGACATAAAAACAATGATAGACGATACGGAACTTGTTTGTTTGGTTTTAAGACAATGTAATTTATCAAATAAATTAATAAAACGAAACTTTTGTATCCCTGGTTGTGAAACAATAATTCTGCCACGACACTCCCCGACGTTTCCGCCGCGGTTTCGTTGTTTTAACGCGGTCGGGGTGTGACAGAAGAGTTGGTATCAGAGCCAATGGTTATAGGGAATTAGGTTATTAGTAATGCTTTGACCTATACTATAACTTTCTAGGAACCCAATGCAAGTTTACTTGTGTTTAGATTTTAAAACAATACCGTCACCTATCCTTAGGTGATAACCACAACGAGAACACAATAACAAATCCGCTTCGAAAATTAATCATCTATTCCTGGATGATTGATTATAAAGTTTTGAACCCTTCTAGTTTGATTCATTTTTGGCTTTGTGCCTTCTGAGTTTTCAAAATCTCGTCAAAGTTTGGGTCTAAATAATGTGAACACGTGCAAACTGGAAGAGTGAATGCCTGTACCCTGAGTTTTCTGTCTAAGGCTAGAGTGTTCGTACAAATCCGCAGTATCAGACCAGTCACTCTTACCTGGGAACTCTTGGGGTGAGTGTTCACTTATAGGCGAGCATGTCTTCGGTGATACATTATTATGACCCATTTACTTTGATTAGTCACTGCGTGTCGTTTGTTTGTTCGAGGTAACAAACGAATGATCGCCTTCCTGGTGTTTTGTCGATATTTTCAATACCTATTTTTTCCCAATTTTCGATCTCACTCGTTTCTTATGTCTCCTTGTTCTTTTAGACAATGTCTCCTCGACGTGATGCATAACCTGTAACTAATGAAGAAGTCGCAGCCCTTGTCGCTCAACAAATGGCTGCAGTGCTTCCGGGCGTAGTGACCCAGATTCATCAATTATATAACAACAACAACAATAATAACAATAATGCACAGTGTAGTTTCAAAACCTTCAATTCTGCTAAGCCGTTGAAGTTTTCTGGGTCGCAAGGAGCAACTGCGCTCCTGCAGTGGTTCGAGAGTATCGAGAGCACATTCAGATATGTACAATGTCCGAATGAGTGTAAGGTTGAATTTGCATCAACTGTGTTCGAGAAGCATTCTCTTACATAGTGGAACGGTGTGATGCGTGATAGGGGTGCCGATGTGGCGATGGCACAGTGTCACACCCCGACCACGTAGGACAACCAAACGTGGCGGAAACGTCGGGGAGTGTTGTAACAGAATCATTGTTTCATAACACATGGAAATTGAAATATTGTTTTATTGATTAAAGTAGTTACAATGTCTTGACAATCAAAGAAACATAACATAAATAACTAGTCTTGCATCTTTTATTGTCGCTAAGGCCCAAGTCCGCCTAAGTGTATCTTGATAAATCCTATGCATCATATCCTGAAACACATGTGAAAATAGGTACGTCAGCATAAAAATGCCTGTGAGATACATAGGTTTATGAAAATAGGATTCATGACTTATTGTTTAAGAAAATGTTTAGTCATGAACCTTGTAATTTGATTTGTCTTGTAAATCATTTGAAAAACGATAAGATCAGATGATATGTATAAATAAGAGAATAATGTATGGTTAAATGAATAACCATGTAAAATGAGTTTGTATAAGATAAGTTGTTTGTAAAAGAATGTCTTGTGAAAAGTATGTTATTTGTATAAAATGTTATATATCTTAAATTGAAATGATTCAAATAACGCTACGATATGTAATACCATACAAACACTTAAATATAGGAAGTACCAGCGGCGTATCCACCATGCTTGTATCATATTACACACGCACCGTTACTCAAATCACTTACCCAAACAAACCACCAATGTAAGATGTCTATGTTTAAACCAATTGCCAAACGTATTGAATAATATGTCAAAAATGTTTATGTCAATATGTAAATCATGAAATGTGTAACCAATGTCAATAATGTTTATGTGTCAAATGTAAATCATGTAATGTGTAACCAATGTCAATAATGTTTATGTGTCAAATGTAAATCATGTAATATGTAACCAAAATGATCTGTATGGCTAGTGAAATGTATCAACTAAACCATATGCACAAAAACAAAGTATTGAAGTAAAACATGGTTTAAATCAAAGCTATGTTTTGTGGAAATGCATGCTATACTGATACGAACATCTATGTGGTGTTGTGAAAATGCATACATCCAAGCCTTGAGACTGTGGCGATAAACCCTTAAACAACTTAAAGGTTTATCTAAATTATGTATATCGAATTCGGTCATTCCTTCCAATCCAAAAAAACCCAGGATTTCAGGAACGGGAGTTGTCAATTCCTATGGTACCACTACCTACTAACGAACGGCGTAGCTAATGTTAATGAATGTATTGTTCCATTGTAAACAACCCAAATGTCATAACAAAATGTAAGCATGTGATGAAAACACTGTACTAAGTATGTAACCAACGGACATACATAGCATAAAATGTAAATGTAAAACAATGTATTAAGTATACACACAATGGGCACACATAGTATAAAATGTAACGTAAAACAATGAAATCATGTACTATAAATGTACTAATGAACATAGCAAGTATATGATGTGAAAGCAGGAAAGCATGAAAGTAACAAGTAGGCACATGTGTTCCACCCCAAAACAGTTTGAAAACAGTAAAAGAGGGGTCTATGTACTCACTTGAGATTGCTCAGAAGTCCTAAGATAACCACCAAGCAATGCTAGAGATCACGGAATCAAACGGCACCTAATATAGGTAACTATGTTAATAAACCGGACCTATATCGGAAGATCGGGTAGTATGAGGGTTCGTAAACCAAACGAGTATGGAGACTCGTGTAATATGGTTTAACAAAGCCTACCTACTAATTGGAACCTAACATAATTGCTTTCGACCCATCGCGACCCATTAAGGTAGCTTATGCTACTTTAACGCGTCGTGCGCGTGAAACGCGTTCGGGACGTCTAACTAGTCCTATGACAAGTGTTATATGCCTAAACATGTTACATAATCAGTTATGTGACAAAATTTTAGGTTACATATGCTTAATTACCAATTATACATGAAAAGGGTATTCTGGTAATTTACCTAAGGCATATAAACTACATATCATACCACTAACTAAACGTCGTGACCATAAGGTATAACCTCGGAAGGTTATTCCCTATATACTATGGTCACCTAATGTATTTGGTCGGATCCTAATGATCGACCAAATGGGTCGGGTTCGAAGGTATAAGCGATTTATTAGATCGCTTACCCTACGACCCTAGACAACGTGGTTATCAGTAGGCATAGTCCCAAGGGACTATAACCATCGTGATTACAATCACGTTGCGAAGTTCAAACGAACTTCGCATTGACCATAAACTGGTCAACGCAGAAAGTCAAACAAAGTTTGACTTTCAGACTCGAAAAGACTCGAAAAGCAATAAAAGAACGAAGGAATACTTACGAAGGGTCCCCGAATGCTAACCTCGATCCAAGTAGCTCAGGTATGAAACAATGGTTTCAACTTAGAGCTTCTCAAACCAAGATTCTAGTGGGTTTTTCAATGGGGGTGGATGGGTATTTATAGTTTTCGGGTAACCGTTAAGATCGTTTCTCGAATATCGTGCTTCAATCTCAACCCTCCACCTCACAACCCTGGTTTTTGAAAACCATTAGAGCCCAAGGTATTGCCCCAAAACCATGTGCAAGGTGGAATGGACCAGATTCAAAGTTTCTGCAAGTTTCTGATGTTCTGCAGACTGCTTGCGCACCGTAACAAATATTTGTTGCGGTGCGCAAGGACCATTTTTGGCAGAATGTCAGATTTGGTCCCTGCAGCCCGTTTAAGCTATTTTCGATGCGTTTGAACCCCGTTAACCTCATTTCAAGGCTCTAAAATGAAGTTAAAGTATAGGGAACTCAAAACATGCTCAAAAATATCTCTGATGTCGGTTCGTTTGGCCGTACGGTTGCGTTGTTTGGTTAATTACGACGGAATGCGCATAAGCGCGAAAAACGATCCAAATGACGCGACGAATGGATTTTTCTTATGCCAAACACTAAAATAAAATATTTTAGTGCTTACATAAATTTTTGGATGTCCGGATTTATTCAGAACATAAGTTATGCGCGAAAGTGCAAACTTGTGCACTTTTTGACACTTTTAGTCCCTGAATGACCCAAAAGTTTATTTTAGCACACCGAACCCATCAAAGCCTATTTCTAAGCTATGTAAAGGATATTTATGGTATGTTTAACTTATGGTCATGTTCCGGAATGTTTGTTACAGTTCAAATTGGCATACTTTCGCAGTTTGTCAAGTTTAGTCCCTGTAAGCAAATTAACTTGTTTTTGCCATACCAAAGCCTTTAGAACTTATTTCTAAGTTATGTAAAGGTTATTTAAGGTATGTTAAGCTTATGTCACTATTCCGGAGTGTTTGTTGCATTAAACTGGTTATATTTACGCATCGTTGCACGTATAACCTTCTAGAAAGCGATTTAGAGTTTGGAATTGAACAAAAATTGATATGTGCAAATGATACACACAATTTTACAAATCCCAAGTATGAAATATAATATTTCATTGGTTCGGTATTTGTTTGATGGCCGTGGAGGCACAGGTGTTACACTCTCCCCTACTTTAGGAAATTTCGTCCCGAAATTTTATCTAGAGGAAACTTGTGTGAGTTTGAAAACATGAAGTTGAAAAGATCGAACAACATTGGTTAGGGTTCTGAACTTCTAGTAACTTTAATAACATTATGCTTGCAATGTAAGATGGATACTTATATACAAGTATATGAAGCGTCATTGGTGCGTCCACCGTACCTCCATTACATCGTTCTCATTTCGTTATTGTTGTCACTATCGGTTCTTACACATAATAAATCTTACTGTGGTTACCGTGCACTGAATCTCATAATTATGTACGCGTCCATAATTAGACAATTCCTTGCATAGTTCACACAGTCTATTTTATAATGTGTAGGGGAAAACCAAATGAACAAACCTGTGATGAGTGTGACTAGACCACCATAGGGTCCCTTTTAATTAAATCAATATATGATCTAAATAGACTATCAGGGAGTCTGTTCAGCTACATCACTAGATGTCGTTCTTTAACCAAATTGTGAATCAATCTTTTTGACTAGACCACTAAAGGGTCTCTTATGAATCATGGAATAGTACTATATAATCCAAGGGTCTTAACTATTACATAGAAGCCCATTCAGGATTTAAGGTAGTACCTTTTTGAATATCCTACTACGAATCCCTCATATAAAGATATGAAAGATTCTACGAGGATTTGGATAACGAATACCCAGAGTATAAAAACACAAAATGCATAAAAGAAAACATAAGATGCCTAAACACATAGTCACATAACCACAAAATTGTTTGTTAATTTGTCTTGTTAATTCCGTACATGCATTTAAAGCACACTAGGAATCCATTCCGTGGATTTCATTTGGTACTTTAAACGTTATCAAGAATCTAACTATAAAGATAGAAAGATTTTTAAAAGAAAAATTCGATTTCGATTATAAGGAACTGAAATGTTCGAATTTAGGTACATAAGGAATCCAATTAAGGACTCTGATTTGAATGATAATCATCCACAAGGGTCTAATTGTGAAGATAAAAAGATCCCATATGGATTTTTAGAAGTTGGAGATGTTTTGAAACCTTGCACTGGATGTGCTTATGTCAAAACATGAAGTAAGAATGCTTATGAAGTTGAGATGCTTGATATGTCAAGGCGACCTATGAAGCAGAATTTGAAGGTTAAGTCAATAAATGAAGAAAATATTTTTGAAAACTATGCATGGGGTTCTTTTAAGAAAAATGTGTTCAATGTTTTTGAAACCTTATATATAATACATTTGAAATTATAAAGTAGGTGTACTAGGTAAGTATATTTATAAAAATGTTTTAAAATCATGCGAGATGAATTTTGAAATTATGTATAAGGTTTTTGAAAAACATGAATGATGCTTTTCGAAATCATGCAGTTGATAAGAAAATGTACTGTGTTAATATTGCCTTCAGACTATATGAAATATTTTGAAATTAGGAAGGTTGGTTTTTGATAACATGGCCAATGTTTTTGAAATAACATAGACAATGCATTTAGAAAAATTGTCTTCAAACTATATGAAATGTTTTGAGATCATGAAGATTGTTTTTGAAATACTTGTACTGTGTATGTTGAAAAAAATCACAACGTAATGGGTATGAGTTTTGAAAATACCCTTAGTTCTCTAACCAAGGATGTAATGGCATAGATGTGCAAAAAGCACGATTACTCATAATTTCCCTTTATTTCTTGTACTTCGTCTCCTGGAATGAAACGAGTACTTAAAATTTTTCGAGGGAATCATGAGTTAAACACAAAAATAGTAGGTTCACAAAAGTAGTTTGTAAGGAACATAGTTCCTTAATGTAGGTATTATAGGTAATGACATACACATATGTAAATACAATTGTACATCAGAATTTGTGAACAATAATTTATTTATGAACACAACAGATTGTTTCACAATACGAGAAAACAAAAGAACAAAAGCATAAGACAGCAACATCTTCTAGTCAGCCAACTGCTCATCCGTGGGTTGGATTTGCACTAGCAAGCTTTGGGCAATCCCTTAGGAAATGGCCCATCTCGCCACAGTTGTAGCAAGACCCTAGTGAGAAACGAGCATGAGCAGAGTTGGCTTGTGGTTGTTCTAGACCACCTTGGTTCAGGTTACATCGACAAGCACTTACCAGGTGACCAACTCGCCCACATGATACACACAGACGACACGGTAAGTGAGCTTGGTGATGCCCATTACATTTGTCGCATATTGGTGCCGTTCCCTTGTATTGCTTCTTAGCAGGTGGTGTTGCCACCCGGATGGGTCCTGTTTGATTTGGTACTGCTGTAGTTGGGCAAACTGTGACAACCCGAACTTTTGAGGTCAGTGTCTCGTCGTCACGTGATCCTGCTCCTTGTTATTTCTCTTTCACAATCTCTTCGACGATAAAATTAGTAAACACTTGTGACTGTGGTATAATTTAATTGTTAAACGTAAATGTGTCGGGTTATGCTCGAGTGTGTTATTGGGCCATGTTTGTGTCAATATTATCATACCGTTTGGGCCGCACACAATTGCCTCGGCCTACACTCCCTAAAACCCAAATCCGAACCCAATTGATTATGTAAACCCAATTTAGTTGGGCCGGCCATATAGTCAACATAATCATTCACCCACACGCCATATTGTTAACCGTTTCGGCCCTTTATGTTTGGCTTCGGCTCACGGATATGTTAGGCCCACAACTCATGGACCACATTATGTTATGGGTTCGTTTAGGTGTATATTAAGGGGTTAGGTGATTCATAATCTAGGATATGATGATACAAGAAAACCCTAACCACCTCTCCTCTACTTCTTCTTAATCGCGACAGCTGTGGACACCCCTCCCCATCTCTATCGAAGCATCATCCCATTCGAACAGACTATTGGTTAGTTGTTTTATATTTATGTTATTCCTTAATTGTTAATCTTGTTTATGCATGATTCTGATTAACAAAAGCATATATGTATGCGCATGAGTGTGTTGTCAAACTGATCATTGTATGTGAATGTGTTGTATGAGAATTGATGTGGGTTTTGGACTTTTGCAATTGATTGTAACCGTGAGTGGAAAGAATTGGGGGGTCCACCCATGTGCTTGCATGTCACGAATTCAAATGGTTGGATCAGTTATCATTTAAAGTCTATATACACTAGGGTTTAGTGGGTGGGTGTCCTTGAGTCATGTGCATGATGTTCTTTATAGTTGAACCATTCAACGAAAATTATATATATATATGAGCCGCCGATTTCTGATGTTGATGATGATCGATGTGGTGATAATTAGATGTGTGAATGATTCCTATGTAAGGTCAAGTCCTCAATTAATGTTGTGATGTGATGTTATATGTGATAGAATAGGTTTTGACTATTCTTGGCTACTATGATGATGATGTAATTATAAGAGATAGGGACCTTTCTTTTGACTGTTTGAATTGTAGTCACTGTTAACATTAATTAAATGTAGTTGGGCCACACAAACATTAACTGGATCATGTATGGATTGGTTTACACAAGTAGATAAGGGCTGTGGTTTAGTGTAAGTATTGATTGATTTGGGACATGCCATAATGGTTTGGGTTGGGAATTATGCATGGTAGCATGGTTGAGTTTAGTGATCTTACAAATATGATATAACAGTGGAATGTTTTCGTATGATGGCATGGGTATAAGCAAGATATGTTAATATGTTGATTGTTTGGTAGTCACGACTTGTGTTATAAGTTGTTGTCGCTATTCTGTTGCACTCCCACAAATAGTAATCATGGTTCTGACTTGTAAATTGTAATATAGCTGGGTGATATTTTTTTTGATGTTCATAATATGTGCAAAGGGAGTGGGATCGGTTATGGGTTAAACTCCAGGGGTGCTTAAATGGGTTGGGCTCGGATGGTTGGCTACTGGTTGTGGGGCTACCAACCGAGTGGACAGAATGCTAGATCATGGGCCGCACATAGGTTAAGGGTCCATGAATGAATGGACAACGTGATTGACTGAAACAACTTGCATAACTTGTTTAATGCTAGTGCACTGTTTGTATAACATGTGAAATATTGTATATCATTAGAGGGATTGGGATACTAAACTGCGTGTTCTGGTAAAACATGATAGGACGTATTTGGTCAACTGTTAAACAAGTGAATAATCTTACCGAGCAAAACCAAGGTGAGTTCACTACATTCGAGCATGTGTCCCAGTGGTTGGGGACAGTCAGTGGTTTGGGTAAAAACGGGTATATTGGTTAATATTCTCACCTATCATTTTGTAAGTCCCTTATTCGGGTATTAGTTGGTAGCGCTACTTAGGTTTGGCACCCTCACACCGCTCCTGGATAGGACGGATGTGAACTAATGACCCAGTCGGGCCCAGTACTAGATAGGAGTACGTGGGATAGGGCAGTCATGTACATCAGGAGCCGTCTTGTTCGGAATTGAGATATTAACAATATTACTTGCATTGGTTATTGAACTGTTTTACATACAACTGGTAACAAACGTTTTCTAAAACTGTGAACTCGCCAGCTTTGTCTGATACACTTGTTACATGCTCGCAGGTCGTTAGATATTTCGGATTTGGGAATTTGCGGTCTGGAGTAGCTGGAGTGGTCATGGGTCGACTATAAGGATTCATGTGATTGGATTATTGATACTATACTTTGATTTTGAAACAGTTTAACTTGGTTTACTAATTGCTTCCGCTGAACATATTGGATTTCATTTAAACTTGATGATGGTATTTTATCAATGAATGGGAACTTTATTTAGAAACTTGTATGGGTTCAATGTAAGTAGTGGCTCATTGTTGGTACGTCACACGCCTAACAGGGACACTCCCTAGGTGGTAATTTGTGGGTGTGACAGTTTGGTATCAGAGCCACTGGTTATAGTGAACTTGGTTTTAAAACGTTTTTATGAAACCAGACTATAACTGAACTGATTCGACATCGACCATGACACTCAGCTCCAGGCAGCAAGGTTCATTTCTTGTTTATTATTGCATAATATATCTAGTGTTTGCTTATGAATAACATCATACGTGAATGCACACTTAGCGTTGCAGTATGAACTTCTATGCTACCAACCCATGTTACGTATTTTAAGAGTGCGACTCTTCTTGAACTTTCATGATCCATGTTGTGGTGTCATCTGTCTTATTGCTCGAATTCGGGGAACCTTTTTGCGCGAGTTAAGAGGCACTGAGATAAGCATGCAAATTGCCTTATTATTATGGGTGCACACATAATAATAATGTGGGGTGCATGTGAGTCCTAGTGAGGCTTAACGAGTGTGAGAGGGGTTCCACTCTGTTAATTGATGTTATGTTAGAACTCAGCAGTCTATAGGAGTCATAGCAGTGATTGTCTCCTACTCGAACATGACCTTTTCACCTCTTCCTGAATCCTTACGAATCTTGATGCTATCGAGTATCACCTGATCACACATCTGAACGCCTAGCGAACTGTGTAGAATGTTAGGTGCAAGTACGAACGTCCCTGAGTTGGATGGCTCAGCGTCAAATGATTGGACTATACTTTCCTCACTTATCTTTGTTTGCTGGAACTTAGCGTGTTGACGCCTTAGATCCCGAAGTGCGATCACTTCTGTAACACTCTCACGACATACCGTGTATTACTCAGTCAACTTGCAAGAACGATGGACAAGAGGGTAAACGTAGTACCTTACCGACTTCAGCATTTGAACGACCCTAGTTACCGGCAACGAACAACAGCGATTTGACCCTAATCGAATCCTTAACCCCAGCCAACGACTCATGGGAGTCGACCCTTACGAACCAATCGGGATAAAAATCAATGACGATTGACTGTAGAGCGGACTGTGTAACCGCCCGCACCATGAGTAGTGCCTTAGGACGTGGCACGGAATGTGAAAAGAGGGACCTTGTTGGTGAAAGGACGCAGGACACCGATACATGCAATGATATTAGAGGCAACATTCGCGGCAACATCAAGGTACTCGTGATCGTAGCTTACAGTATGGAAACGAAGGTGACCTCGACAAGGATTAACTGTATTAAGTCAAGTTGACGACAACCAAGGGAACGACGACAGTACTGGAAATTCTCGTGACGAAAACAACACTGGAAATGAAGCTCATGGAAGGACATTAGGTATTGGCATAGGTTATACCAGGCGTAATAGCAATACGACAGCTTGGATGGGTAGCTATTCGCTCCGTCTCCGATCTGTTTGCGCTGATGTTTCTTGAAACCGAACTTGTTGTGGCAGCAACGGATGGCAAGTCAAATGAAATCTCATATGTCCGCTGGGATGTAAACTCGACCTTGTGGGGCAAGTGTTCGACGTCAACCTTCCTTCCACTACCCTTGATGGTTGTAGTACAGTAGTTAGTGTGGATGGGTTATCCAGAGATCGCGCAGATACACCAGTGAGGAGAAAATCTTGTGTGGGGAATCGTTATTTGTTCTAAAGCGTCAGAGTGGTGCAAAGGTTAGCGCCATTTCAGCTATGAAGGCCAGAAGTTAGGGCTAAGGAGACGGAGGATCGAGGACCCACAAGCCATTCATGATTCCTTTCGGTGTGCTATCCAAGGAACTTTCGGGCTTACTTCCACAACTGTTAGGCGAAATCTCAGTCTGATCTCGCGCCGGAGACAGCCCTGACTACACGCACTCTTACCATCTTGCACCAGGAGGGTTGCAAGAGCTGTCTAATCAACTGCAGGAACTGTTGGACAACAGTTTTGTCGGACCTAGCTTTTCGCCTTAGGGAGCCCCAGTTATATCCGTGAAGACAAGCCTTTTCATATGTATTATCGAGAACTCAACAAGGTGACAGTCAAGAACCTTCTGCCTCAACCATGTATTGACAACCTGTTGACTAGCTGTGAAGGTTAAGCTTCTATTAGAGGGTTAACTAACGAGTGAACTATCACCAGATGGAAGTCCAAGGGGAGAATGCTCCTAAAGCGGTATATCAAACGCTGTACAGCCATACGACTTTGTATTCCACAACCTTTGGGGTAATTGACACATCAACAGCTTTACGGATCACATGAATCGACCGTGTTTTGATGACGTTTTGAATCATTTCCAGGGGAAAGGAACATCATGGGCGGCATTTGTATCTCATCTTAGAGCTTCTGGGGGAGGAGCCACTACACGCGAAGTCTTGCTAAGCGTAACTTCTGGATATGAGAGGTACATATTTGGTCATGTAATCAACGAAGTGGGAATACACGTTGATCTCGCTAAGATCCATTTTGTTGGAAACTGATCGACACCAAAGATCCCTTCGAGGATACAGCAATACCTTGGTCTCGCTAGATATTATCGCAGATTCATCGTAAGATTTTCGAAGATTGCGTAGCCTTAACCTCTTTAGCACGGCGGGGAGCTGTGAACTCATGGGAACCGAAAACAGGAGGACATCATCTCAGCTTTTGAAACTCAACTCAACTCTGCAATGCACTGAGTATTGTCTTTACCTGAGATATGGGCGATCTAATGGTATATTATGATGGTTCGAATCAAAGTCCCAGTTACACGCCTATGCAACACGAGAGAGTGATGACTTACGTAATGGTGTTACGAAGAGGAACTGCACGGCATACAATCTGCGGTGTAAGCCGTAGTCTTTGGATCTAAATTGGAGGCATTACTTGGACGGTACCGAATGCACCACTTAGACCGATCACAAGGGCCTCCCGTGTACCCTGGTTACGAGAGAGTTAGATCAGCTAATAGCATCGCTGGATGGAACTTTTGAATGAATACGACCGTGAAACCTGGACTTGCACGGGATTTGCAGCTCGCTATCCACTCTAACATACTTGATCAGATTCACCTTGTTCAAACTGAAGAACTGAAGGAAGAGAGTTCACAAGATTGACCCATGTAGGGCATGGGGAAGCATCCTTTGGCAGGTCGGACGGTATTTGCTAGATCATGGAACGAACATGGACCTCACTATACATCAACCTTAGGGAACTGGTGCAGGCAAAACACACGGGTTTCGATATCTTATTCATTTAGGTTTAGGTAGGATGAATTAAAACATGAAGACCATGTACGGATGACCGGGCCTGAAGGCTCACATAGCAACGGATGAGAACGATGTTTCACTTGTGGAGAAGTCAAAGTAGGATATTAGCAACCAGAAACGCATATATGGAAATGGGAACAGACTGGCGTGGATTTTATCACTGGTCTACTTACAACTCGAAACGGAAACATTATCACCTGTATGATCGTTGATGGACTCACGTTACCAGCACACTTTCTTGCAATCAAGAAAACTGACGAGTCTTAACAGTTGTGAATGTTCCTCCGAGAGAGGCGGCTTTTAAGTACGAGGTGCCAACTCCTGTTACCTCTGAATTTGATCTATGCATGATTTATGTCAGGCAATACACAACACCCTTGGCTCACATCAGGACCAGAGCATTGCTTATCGCCATTGGGCAAACGATCAGAGAAAACGAACTCTCCTGGCACTTGAAGACATGCTGCGAGCCTGTGTGTGACGGGCTTTGGTACAAATTGGAAGGACTTTTACCAATGGTTGAGTGCTACTGCGGCAGTTATCATCTTGGTAACCAGACAGCTCTGTTGAGGCATTACATGGACAATAATTTCAACCTTCTTGTTAGATTGAGATGGTGGACAACTTAATTACTGGTCCAGGACTGGTACTCGAAACTCTTGGGAATGTTGTTTGGATCGGGAGTCGATTGGCGGCAATGCTTGACCATCAGGAAAGCTAATAAAGGCGATCGTATCGTGTTGAAAGTCTCACCCTAGGAGGGTGTGGGATGCTTGGGAAGCATGGCGAACTTAACTGACGTCACGATGGACCATTCAACAGTCTGGGAAGAATCGGTAGCGTAACCTACAAACTCGAGCTACCCAACGAATCGGGAAACGTACACGAAGTCATTTATGTTTCGGATCTAAGGCAGTGGTTGTCTGATAAAACACGTACGATACCTTTACTGGAGGAATTTACCAAACACGTGGACCAGGAAGTCAAGGTTCGTTAACATAGTCGTATCCCGATTGCGAGAGTTCGTTGGAACCTAGGAAGTGGACCAGAGTTCACATGGGAGCATGAGGATCAGATGAAACTCAAATATTCTCAACTTTTCCCTATTGACCAATCTAATTCTAGTATCACTGATGAATTTCGGGACGAAATTCCTTTTCAAGTTGGGGATGATGTGGCACCTGAGGAAAACATGCAACAATCCTGATTTCTCACTTCACTCCTTTGTGCTTACTTGTCAAATTTCGGGACGAAATTTCTTTTAAGTTGGGGATGATGTGACAACCCGAACTTTTGAGGTCAGTGTCTTGTCGTCACGTGATCCTGCTCCTTGTTATTTCTCTTTCACAATCTCTTCGACGATAAAATTAGTAAACACTTGTGACTGTGGTATAATTTAATTGTTAAACGTAAATGTGTCGGGTTATGCTCGAGTGTGTTATTGGGCCATGTTTGTGTCAATATTATCATACCGTTTGGGCCGCACACAATTGCCTCGGCCTACACTCCCTAAAACCCAAATCCGAACCCAATTGATTATGTAAACCCAATTTAGTTGGGCCGGCCATATAGTCAACATAATCATTCACCCACACGCCATATTGTTAACCGTTTTGGCCCTTTATGTTTGGCTTCGGCTCACGGATATGTTAGGCCCACAACTCATGGACCACATTATGTTATGGGTTCGTTTAGGTGTATATTAAGGGGTTAGGTGATTCATAATCTAGGATATGATGATACAAGAAAACCCTAACCACCACTCCTCCACTTCTTCTTAATCGCGACGGCTGTGGACACCCCTCCCCATCTCTATCGAAGCATCATCCCATTCGAACAGACTATTGGTTAGTTGTTTTATATTCATGTTATTCCTTAATTGTTAATCTTGTTTATGCATGATTCTGATTAACAAAAGCATATATGTATGCGCATGAGTGTGTTGTCAAACTGATCATTGTATGTGAATGTGTTGTATGAGAATTGATGTGGGTTTTGGACTTTTGCAATTGATTGTAACCGTGAGTGGAAAGAATTGGGGGGTCCACCCATGTGCTTGCATGTCACGAATTCAAATGGTTGGATCAGTTATCATTTAAAGTCTATATACACTAGGGTTTAGTGGGTGGGTGTCCTTGAGTCATGTGCATGATGTTCTTTATAGTTGAACCATTCAACGAAAATTATATATATATATGAGCCGCCGATTTCTGATGTTGATGATGATCGATGTGGTGATAATTAGATGTGTGAATGATTCCTATGTAAGGTCAAGTCCTCAATTAATGTTGTGATGTGATGTTATATGTGATAGAATAGGTTTTGACTATTCTTGGCTACTATGATGATGATGTAATTATAAGAGATAGGGACCTTTCTTTTGATTGTTTGAATTGTAGTCACTGTTAACATTAATTAAATGTAGTTGGGCCACACAAACATTAACTGGATCATGTATGGATTGGTTTACACAAGTAGATAAGGGCTGTGGTTTAGTGTAAGTATTGATTGATTTGGGACATGCCATAATGGTTTGGGTTGGGAATTATGCATGGTAGCATGGTTGAGTTTAGTGATCTTACAAATATGATATAACAGTGAAATGTTTTCGTATGATGGCATGGGTATAAGCAAGATATGTTAATATGTTTATTGTTTGGTAGTCACGACTTATGTTATAAGTTGTTGTCGCTATTCTGTTGCACTCCCACAAATAGTAATCATGGTTCTGACTTGTAAATTGTAATATAGCTGGGTGATATTTTTTTTGATGTTCATAATATGTGCAAAGGGAGTGGGATCGGTTGTGGGTTAAACTCGAGGGGTGCTTAAATGGGTTGGGCTCGGATGGTTGGCTACTGGTTGTGGGGCTACCAACCGAGTGGACAGAATGCTAGATCATGGGCCGCACATAGGTTAAGGGTCCATGAATGAATGGACAACGTGATTGACTGAAACAACTTGCATAACTTGTTTAATGCTAGTGCACTGTTTGTATAACATGTGAAATATTGTATATCATAAGAGGGATTGGGATACTCAACTGCGTGTTCTGGTAAAACATGATAGGACGTATTTGGTCAACTGTTAAACAAGTGAATAATCTTACCGAGCAAAACCAAGGTGAGTTCACTACATTCGAGCATGCGTCCCAGTGGTTGGGGACAGTCAGTGGTTTGGGTAAAAATGGGTATATTGGTTAATATTCTCACCTATCATTTTGTAAGTCCCTTATTCGGGTATTAGTTGGTAGCGCTACTTAGGTTTGGCACCCTCACACCGCTCCTGGATAGGACGGATGTGAACTAATGACCCAGTCGGGCCCAGTACTAGATAGGAGTACGTGGGATAGGGCAGTCATGTACATCAGGAGCCGTCTTGTTCGGAATTGAGATATTAACAATATTACTTGCATTGGTTATTGAACTGTTTTACATACAACTGGTAACAAACGTTTTCTAAAACTGTGAACTCGCCAGCTTTGTCTGATACACTTGTTACATGCTCGCAGGTCGTTAGATATTTCGGATTTGGGAATTTGCGGTCTGGAGTAGCTGGAGTGGTCATGGGTCGACTATAAGGATTCATGTGATTGGATTATTGATACTATACTTTGATTTTGAAACAGTTTAACTTGGTTTACTAATTGCTTCCGCTGAACATATTGGATTTCATTTAAACTTGATGATGGTATTTTATCAATGAATGGGAACTTTATTTAGAAACTTGTATGGGTTCAATGTAAGTAGTGGCTCATTGTTGGTACGTCACACGCCTAACAGGGACACTCCCTAGGTGGTAATTTGAGGGTGTGACACAAACCCTTGCCGTATGACCTATAAGTCCACAAATTTGGCATTTACGGCACTTCACACTAGTCTGATGATGAAGGCTACATTGGTTGCACAAGGGTGCAGTTCCGTTGTATTGCTTCCTAGAAGGGGGTTGAGCTGGTTGGTTGGGGGTGGCTTGACCATTGTGAGTGACTACGACGAAGTTCTGAGAAGCCTTTCGCTTCTTTGACCTCTTAGGGGATCGTTCATCCATGGTCTTTGATTCCTCGGTTGGTTTCTTGGCTGGTAGTGCTGGCTTGACTTCTGCTTCCTTTGGTGACTCTTGAGTGGCTTCATTGTTGAGACGAGACATGGCAATTCCTAATTCCACAGTCTTCAGAATCACTTCGCCTATTCGCTGGGCAAATTTGGCTGTTTGCTCGGACATTTGGCCGTTGCTGAGAGGAAGAGACATTCTAGAAGGAAATGAAGGGCATAGGAAGAAACAAGTGAAAGATTATTGGACAAATAAAACAAAATGACAACGCATAGAAATTGCGATAATTTGTTTGTTACCTAAGGCAAACAAATGAGACGGTGACTAATCAAAGTAAACAGGTCTTATTAATGTATCACTGAAGACATGCTCGCCTATAAGTGAACACTCATCCCAAGAATTCCCAGGTAAGCACAACTGGTCTCGCGTTTGATGAGATATATACGAAGTGCTTGCCTAGACAGAAAACCCAGAATACAGGCATTCACCCTTCCAGTTTGCACGTGTTCACATTATTTAAAACCCAAAACCTTGACGAGATTTTGAAAATTCAAAGGGGTTCAAAACCATATAACAGAGAGTTCAAAACCTTACAATAGAGGGTTCAAAACCTAGTAATCAATCATCCTAGAACAGATGATTAGTTTTCAAAGCGGTTTGGAAATTTATGTTCTCGTTGAGGTCGTCGCCTAAGGATAGGTGACGGTATCGTTTTATGACTAAACGCAAGTAAACTCGCGTTAGGGTCCTAAGAAGGTTATAGACTAGGTCAAAGTATTACTAATAACCTAATTCCCTATAACCATGGGCTCTGATACCAACTTTTCTGTCACACCCCGACCACGTAGGACAACCACACGTGGCGGAAACGTCGAGGAGTGTTGTAACAGAATCATTGTTTCATAACACATGGAAATTGAAATATTGTTTTATTGATTAAAGTAGTTACAATGTCTTGACAATCAAAGAAACATAACATAAATAACTAGTCTTGCATCTTTTATTGTCGCTAAGGCCCAAGTCCGCCTAAGTGTATCTTGATAAATCCTATGCATCATATCCTGAAACACATGTGAAAATAGGTACGTCATCATAAAAATGCCTGTGAGATACATAGGTTTATGAAAATAGGATTCATGACTTATTGTTTAAGAAAATGTTTAGTCATGAACCTTGTAATTTGATTTGTCTTGTAAATCATTTGAAAAACGATAAGATCAGATGATATGTATAAATAAGAGAATAATGTATGGTTAAATGAATAACCATGTAAAATGAGTTTGTATAAGATAAGTTGTTTGTAAAAGAATGTCTTGTGAAAAGTATGTTATTTGTATAAAATGTTATATATCTTAAATTGAAATGATTCAAATAACGCTACGATATGTAATACCATACAAACACTTATATATAGGAAGTACCAGCGGCGTATCCACCATGCTTGTATCATATTACACACGCACCGTTACTCAAATCACTTACCCAAACAAACCACCAATGTAAGATGTCTATGTTTAAACCAATTGCCAAACGTATTGAATAATATGTCAAAAATGTTTATGTCAATATGTAAATCATGTAATGTGTAACCAATGTCAATAATGTTTATGTGTCAAATGTAAATCATGTAATGTGTAACCAATGTCAATAATGTTTATGTGTCAAATGTAAATCATGTAATATGTAACCAAAATGATCTTTATGGCTAGTGAAATGTATCAACTAAACCATATGCACAAAAACAAAGTATTGAAGTAAAACATGGTTTAAATCAAAGCTATGTTTTGTGGAAATGCATGCTATACTGATACGAACATCTATGTGGTGTTGTGAAAATGCATACATCCAAGCCTTGAGACTGTGGCGATAAACCCTTAAACAACTTAAAGGTTTATCTAAATTATGTATATCGAATTCGGTCATTCCTTCCAATCCAAACAAACCCAGGATTTCAGGAACGGGAGTTGTCAATTCCTATGGTACCACTACCTACTAACGAACGGCGTAGCTAATGTTAATGAATGTATTGTTCCATTGTAAACAACCCAAATGTCATAACAAAATGTAAGCATGTGATGAAAACACTGTACTAAGTATGTAACCAACGGACATACATAGCATAAAATGTAAATGTAAAACAATGTATTAAGTATACACACAATGGGCACACATAGTATAAAATGTAACGTAAAACAATGAAATCATGTACTATAAATGTACTAATGTACATAGCAAGTATATGATGTGAAAGCAGGAAAGCATGAAAGTAACAAGTAGGCACATGTGTTCCACCCCAAAACCGTTTGAAAACAGTAAAAGAGGGGTCTATGTACTCACTTGAGATTGCTCAGAAGTCCTAAGATAACCACCAAGCAATGCTAGAGATCACGGAATCAAACGGCACCTAATATAGGTAACTATGTTAATAAACCGGACCTATATCGGAAGATCGGGTAGTATGAAGGTTCGTAAACCAAACGAGTATGGAGACTCGTGTAATATGGTTTAACAAAGCCTACCTACTAATTGGAACCTAACATAATTGCTTTCGACCCATCACGACCCATTAAGGTAGCTTATGCTACTTTAACGCGTCGTGCACGTGAAACGCGTTCGGGACGTCTAACTAGTCCTATGACAAGTGTTATATGCCTAAACATGTTACATAATCAGTTATGTGACAAAAGTTTAGGTTACATATGCTTAATTACCAATTATACATGAAAAGGGTATTCTGGTAATTTACCTAAGGCATATAAACTACCTATCATACCACTAACTAAACGTCGTGACCATAAAGTATAACCTCGGAAGGTTATTCCCTATATACTATGGTCACCTAATGTATTTGGTCGGATCCTAATGATCGACCAAATGGGTCGGGTTCGAAGGTATAAGCGATTTATTAGATCGCTTACCCTATAACCCTAGACAACGTGGTAATCAGTAGGCATAGTCCCAAGGGACTATAACCATCGTGATTACAATCACGTTGCGAAGTTCAAACGAACTTCGCATTGACCATAAACTGGTCAACGTAGAAAGTCAAACAAAGTTTGACTTTCAGACTCGAAAAGACTCGAAAAGAAATAAAAGAACGAAGGAATACTTACGAAGGGTCCCCGAATGCTAACCTCGATCCAAGTAGCTCAGGTATGAAACAATGGTTTCAACTTAGAGCTTCTCAAACCAAGATTCTAGTGGGTTTTGCAATGGGGGTGGATGGGTATTTATAGTTTTTGGGTAACCGTTAAGATCGTTTCTCGAATATCGTGCTTCAATCTCAACCCTCCACCTCACAACCCTGGTTTTTGAAAACCATTAGAGCCCAAGGTATTGCCCCAAAACCATGTGCAAGGTGGAATGGACCAGATTCAAAGTTTCTGCAAGTTTCTGATGTTCTGCAGACTGCTTGCGCACCGTAACAAATATTTGTTGCGGTGCGCAAGGACCATTTTTGGCAGAATGTCAGATTTGGTCCCTGCAGCCCGTTTAAGCTATTTTCGATGCGTTGTTCGGTTAATTACGACGGAATACGCATAAGCGTGAAAAACGATCCAAATGACGCGACGAATGGATTTTTCTCATGCCAAACACTAAAATAAAATATTTTAGTGCTTACATAAATTTTTGGATGTCCGGATGTATTCAGAACGTAAGTTATGCGCGAAAGTGCAAACTTGTGCACTTTTTGACACTTTTAGTCCCTGAATGACCCAAAAGTTTATTTTAGCACACCGAACCCCTCAAAGCCTATTTCTAAGCTATGTAAAGGATATTTATGGTATGTTTAACTTATGGTCATGTTCCGGAATGTCTGTTACAGTTCAAATTGGCATACTTTCGCAGTTTGTCAAGTTTAGTCCCTGTAAGCGAGTTAACTTGTTTTTGCCATACCAAAGCCTTTAAAACTTATTTCTAAGTTATGTAAAGGTTATTTAAGGTATTTTAAGCTTATGTCACTATTCCGGAGTGTTTGGTGCATTAAACTGTTTATATTTACGCATCGTTGCGCGTATAACCTTCCAGAAAGCGATTTAGAGTTTGGAATTGAACAAAAATTGATATGTGCAAATGATACACAAAATTTTACAAATCCCAAGTATGAAATATAATATTTCATTGGTTCGGTATTTGTTTGATGGCCGTGGAGGCACAGGTGTTACACACAGATATGGGAAGAGCTCCGAGCTCTCATGATGAGAGAGTTCTGTCCCCGTCATGAAATTCGAGCTTTGGAATGAGAATTCGATGATCTGAAACAAGATGGGGGAGAACACCATGCTTACATGGATAGATATGAGGAGCCCAGTTTGTTGTGTCCTATGATGGTTACCCCGTTGGAAAAAGCAATATAGAGGTATATCGATGGGTTACCCGATTCTGTGCAAGACATTGTGACTGGCAGTAATCCTACTACTGTTCGTCAAGCGATTGAATTGGCTGCTACTCTGACCAAGTCTCAGGTTAGAAAAGGGAAACTGACCCGTAAGGGTAACAAGAAAAAGTCAGCTGATTCTGCACAAGACAAAGGTAAGGGCATGGGGAAGAAGCAGGGTGAGTCTTCTAAGAAGTCAAGGAAGCGCAAGGCTTCCCAGAACTTTGCAGTTACTGCACAGAACCCTCAAAACCCACCAGCCCTACCTCCTGCGAAAAAGCAATATGCTGGTACCGCACCTCACTGTGCTCGATGCAATGGTCATCATGTTGCCCAACTGGCGTGTAAACAGTGTACTACGTGTGGTAAACTTGGGCATTTGGCCAACATTTGTTGTATGGGTCAGAATCAGGCTGCTCAGGTTCTAGCACAAGCTCAGGGGAATGCTGCTAGATTCCCACCTGGTTCGTGTTATAATTGCGGAGAAATGGTTCATTTCCGCAACAACTGTCCGAGGTTGGTGAACGTGAATGCGAATGCAAACGCGAATGTGAATCCCGCTCGTGGACGAGCGTACAATCTGAATGCCAACGAGGCTCGAGCTGACAACGAGGTTGTTAACAGTACGTTTCTTGTTAACAATCAACTTACATCTGTTCTTTTCGATTCTGGTGCCGATATGAGTTTTGTTTCTTTATCTTTTGAGCCTTTGCTTGCGATACCTAGAACTAAACTGAGGAAACCCTTATCTATCAAAGTTGCTACTGGTAAACCTCTTGTACTTGATTATGTTATTCGTGGTTGTCAATTGAACCTTGATAACCATCTTTTTCCTATTGACCTCACACCGATGCAACTTGGGAGTTTCGACATTATCATGAATGGATTGGTTAAGCAAACATCATGCTGAGGTGGTTTGTTTCGATAAGATCGTTTGTATTCCTCTTTCGTCTGGTGTTGTCCTAGAAGTTCGTGGTGAGAAACCATCTGTTGGATTGAAACTCATGTCGTGTACGAAATCCCGAAGTTATTTACGAAAAGGATATGTTGCTTTTCTGGCATACGCCTCACTTGCGGTATGCGCATATAATGTATATATGTGTGGGCCATCGGTGGGCAAAAGTAAAAGTGCACTAATTTTAACGTTATTTTACTAATTTCGTGAAAATAACGTTAAAAGTGGAGGACGGTTAATCATGCATCATGTGGTGGTGTTGATAGCTGAAAGAAAAAAAGGGTACATGCACTAATCGGTCTTTGTCCCGATTGCCGAGTGTTATGTGCCTTATGTCCAAGGCTTGATGCAAAACTACTATCGAGCTGGGGGTCTCACTGGAAGCAGCCTCTCTATTCCTACGGGGTAGAGGTAAGGCTGTCTACATCTTACCCTCCTCAGACCCTACCTTTGCTTTGCTATTGGTGGGATTTACTGAGTATGATGATGATGATGATGATTATATGTTGCTTTTCTGGCACATGTCACCGAGGAGAAAGGCGAGAACAAGAGTATTCAGGATATTCCGATTGTTCGGGATTATCCAGAGGTGTTTCCTGATGAACTGCTTGGTTTGCCTCCAGTTCGTCAAGTCGAGTTTCACATTGGCCTTGTACCCAATGCTAACCCGATTGCGAAAGCACCTTATCATCTTGCACCGTCTGAGATGCAAGAATAATCAAAACAGCTTCAAGAGTTATCTGATAAAGGATTCATCCGTCCAAGCTTTTCACCTTGGGTGCTCCTGTCCTCTTCGTGAAAAAGAAAGATGGATCTTTTCGAATGTGTATCGATTATCGTGAGCTTAACAAGCTTACCATCAAGAATCGATATCCCCTACCCCGAATTAATGATCTCTTTGATCAGCTGCAAGGTGCTACCTGTTTTTCCAAGATCGATCTGTGTTCTGGGTATCATCAACTTCGTGTACTCGAAGAAGATATTCCCAAAACTGCTTTCCGCACGAGATATGGGCACTATGAGTTCACAGTCATGCCTTTTGGTTTGACGAATGCCCCAACCATCTTCATGGACTTAATGAATAGGGTCTGTAAACCTTATTTAGACAAGTTCATCATTGTGTTTATCGACGATATCCTCATTTATTCAAAGTCTCAAGCCGATCATGAGGAACACCTTCATTTGACTTTGGAACTCCTAAAGAAGGAACAACTTTTTGCTAAATTCTCCAAGTGTGAATTTTGGCTTAAAGAAGTTCAATTCTTGGGTCATATAGTCAACGAGCAGGGTATTCATGTGGATCCATCCAAAATAGCTCCTATTAAGGATTGGAATACACCAACGACACCAACCGAAATTCATTCCTTCCTTGGTCTCGCTGGATATTATCGACGGTTTATTTCTAATTTCTCGAAGATCGCAGTTCCACTCACTGCTTTGACTCAGAAGAATAAGCCATTTGAGTGGGGACCTAAGCAAGAAGAAGTGTTCCAAACGCTGAAACGGAAGCTATGTGATGCTCCTTTTCTATCTTTGCCTGATGGAAATGATGATTTCGTTGTCTATTGTGACGCGTCGAATCTAGGCCTTGGTTGCGTTCTCATGCAACGAGGTAAGGTCATAGCTTATGCGTCAAGACAGTTGAAATTTCAAGAGAAGAACTACACCACTCATGATCTTGAGTTAGGTGCTGTGGTTTTTGCTCTTAAAATCTGGAGATACTACCTTTATGGAACAAAGTGTGTGGTTTTCACAGACCACAAAAGTCTCCAGCATATTCTCAATCAGAAGGAGCTGAACATGAGGCAACGACGTTGGGTTGAGCTCTTGAGTGATTATGATTGCGAGATTCGCTACCATCCTGGTAAAGCGAATGTCGTAGCCGATGCGCTTAGTCAAAAGGAGCGAGTCAAGCTTCATTCTGTTCAAGCTCTATCTGATCTTCAAACTCGTGTCTCTCAAGCTTAGCAATTTTGTGTTTCACAAAATTTGATGGGTAAGGAATTACCACATCATCTTGAGCTTAAGCTCGAAGCGAAGACGATGGGTTACTGTATTTCAAGGATCGTTTGTGGATTCCGAAACAAGACGATCTTCGCACTTTAGTGATGGACGATTCTTACAAGTCTCGATATTCTATCCATCCTGGTGCTGATAAAATGTACAAGGATCTTCGTACTCAGTATTGGTGGCATGGTATGAAGAAGGATATTGCCTTGTATGTGTCGAAATGCCTAACTTGTCTCAAAGTCGAGGGTGAACATCAACGACCATCTGGTTTGCTTGTACAACCAGAGATACCAGTTTGGAAGTGGGAGAACATTGCGATGGATCTCATCACTAAATTACCGCGTACATCTAAAGGTCATGATGCTATTTGGGTTGTCATCGATCGATTAACGAAGTCAGCTCATTTTATTCCGATTGACGAGGATCTATCTGCTGATAAACTTGCAAAGATTTATGTTGATGAGGTTGTATCTCGACATGTTGTCCCTTTGGATATCATATCTGATCGTGATGCTTGATTTTCATCTCATTTTTGGAAGACCATGCAATCTGCTATGGGAACCCAACTAAATCTAAGCACTGCTTATCATCCCCAAACAAATGGACAATCTGAGAGGACGATTCAAACTTTGGAGGATATGCTTAGAGCATGTGTGATTGACTTTGGTGGTAATTGGGATTCTCATCTTCCATTGATTGAGTTCTCTTACAACAATAGTTATCATGCTAGCATGAATATGGCACCGTTCGAAGCTCTTTACGGTCGAAAATGTCGTTCACCTGTCTGTTGGAATGAGATCGGTGAAGCTCAGCTTACTGGACCTGAGCTCATTCTGGAAACGACAGACAAAATCAAGAAAATTCGCGATAATCTTGTGACAGCTAGAAGCCGTCAAAAGAGTTATGCGGATGTGCGACGTAAGCCTTTGGAATTTCAAGTCGGAGACCATGTCCTACTCAAGGTGTCACCTTGGAAGGGAGTGGTGAGATTTGGAAAGAAAGGAAAACTTGCACCTCGATATGTTGGACCATTTAAGATTGTTGAAAGAGTTGGAAAGGTTGCCTATAGACTAGAGCTACCTCCAGAGCTTGGAAATATTCATCCGACTTTTCACGTGTCCAATTTGTGAAAGTGTTTAGCTGACACTAATCTTCACATTCCACTCGACGAAATTCAAGTTGATGAAACGATGCACTTTGTCGAGAAACCTGTGGAGATAGTGGACCGTACAGTCAAACAGTTGAAGAACAAACGGATTTGATTGATCAAGGTTCGCTGGGAATCCAAACATGGCCCAGAGTTTACTTGGGAACGTGAGGACCAAATGAAGGCGAAATATCCGCAATTGTTCTCACAAGTTTCCTCTAGTTAAAATTTCGGGACGAAATTTCCTAAAGTAGGGGAGACTGTGACAACTGTGTTCTGTAATCGATGTACAATGTAAAACAATGTTAATTATCAATAAAACAATGTGTTTTGGTGTTAATATGTGTGTATTTGTGTTTGATGATTTTTCGATTTGATTCGATTCCGATTTCAAGCTTTAAATCGCTTTCTGGAAGGTTATACGCAAACTGATGCGTAAACGCAGTTAGTTTAATGCGACAAACACTCCTGAATAGTGACATAGGCTTAACATACCTTAAATAACCTTCACATAACTTAGAAATAAGTTTTGGATGGTTTGGTGTGTCAAAATCAAGTTTGTTCGCTCGTAGGGACTATTTGTGTCAAACTGCGAAACTATGCTGATTTGTATAGTAACAAACATTCTGGAACATGATCATAAGTTAAACATACCCCAAATATCCTTTACATAGCTTAGAAATAGTCTTTGAGGGGTTCGGTACGCTAAAATAAACTTTATTGATCAATAGGGACTAAAAGCATCAAAAAGTGCATAAGTTTGAATTTTCGCGCATATCTTACGTTCAGAATATATCCGGACATCCAAAAATTTATGTAATCATTAAAATAATTTATTTTAGTGATTGGCATGATAAAATTTCATTTGTCGCGTAATTTGGATCATTTTTGCGTTCGTTGCGACTTCCGTCGTATTTAACCGAACAACGCAATCGTACGACCAAACGAGCCGACATCCGAGATGTATTTGAGCATATTTTAAGTTCCCTATACTTTAACTTCATTTTAGAGCTTTGAAATGGGGTTAACGAGGCTTAAACGTGTCAAAAATGCATCGAAAACAAAGTTTAGGGCTTCAGGGACTAAATCTGTCATTTTTTAAAGTTGCTGGTCTGCAAGGTCCTTACGGACCGTATGCTTAGGACCTTACGGTCCGTAAGCTTACTCCAGCACAGCAAAATTGCAAAAACATTGAATCTGGCCAATACCACCTATTCTAATGGTTTTAATCCCTGGTTTTGCACTCTATGGACTGGTATTTGTGTACCCCTTGTTTAGCAAAACCATGAGCCCAAGTGGATGGCCAAGATCTTTCCCTCTTTAGCAAGAAACGATCCTAATGGTGAACCGAAAACTATATATATCCATGCCCTCCTTCCATTTCTACTCACCCTTGATCCGATTTCTCTAAGTTGAAGTTATAATACTTCATACCTGAGATTTTAAGATCAAGTTCTCCCTAGCAAGGACCCTTTGTAAGCTTCTTTCGTTCTTTTATCTCTTTTCGAGCATGAAAGTCAAATAGTGTTTGACTTTCTGCTTTGACCATGAGTTGGTCAACACAAAGTTCTTTTGAACTTTGCAACGTGAGTGTAATCACGATGGTTATAGTCCCTAGTGACTATACCAACTGATTACCACGTTGACTAGGCGTAGTGACGAGTCGTAGTTTCGGTCAAAATGCGCATTTAAGCGTATTTTGCAACCAAACTACTCTTGGGTATCAAAACAGTTTGTTTGATATCAAAACCTGTTTTCTAACTTAGTTAAACTTGTTTCAACATGTTTAGCTCGTCACTTTTAGTTTAGTGCTTGTTTAGAGTCGTAAGTCAAGAGGTCTAAACCACCACTTAGACTTTCGAACTCGACCCGTTTGGTCGATCATTAGGATCCAACCAAGCATGATTAGTGACCATAGTTGCATAGGGAATAACCTTTCGAGGTTATACCTTATGGTAACCTAGTTTAAGTAGTTGTATGATAGGTAGTTTATATGCCTTAGGTAAATGACCAAAATGCCCTTTTCATGCATAATTGGATTTTAAGCATATGTAACCTAAACATTTGCCACTTAACTGATTATGCAACATAATTAAACATGTTTAGGCATATAATACTTGTCATAGGACTAGTTAGACGTCTCGAACGCGTTTTACGCGAACGACGCGTTAAAGTAGCGTAAGCTACCTTAATGGGTCGTAACGGGTCGAAAGCACTTAGATTAGGTTCCGATTTAAAATGTAGGCTTTGTTAAACCATATCACATGAGTTCCAATACTCATTTGGTTTACAAGACCTCATTTTGTCCGATCTTCCGATTTAGGTATCGATACTAGTAATTCGATTATTAGGTGCTGCTTGAGTTTCCTTGGTTTGATTGAGCTTGTTGAGTTCTTTAGATGGAGGATACTTTGCACTTCATGTGAGTACATAGTTCCCCTATTTTACTGTTTTCAATTGTTTTGGGGTGATTCATATGTATTAAACGATTTCGAGGTTTAAACGATGGTTTCAAAAACGATTAAGATGGTTTATATCAAATTAATAATGATTTCGATAAAGTGGACAAACTTGTTGGTTGTAGTTACATAACGAATGACATTCATTAACATTGATCAAGCCGACCAGTATTAGGTTATGGTACCATAGGATCTGACAAATCCCGTTATCAGACTACACCCATGGTTATGTGTGGGGGTTATGTAGGTAACGACCGAATCTGAGGATTGTTAACTTACCCTTTGGTGGTTTGTTAATGCGAGTTTCGAGATAGTCGAGTCACGAAGGTTTGAATGTTATTAGCGAGACGACCAAAAGTAGTTTCACAATTAAAACGAGTTAAACAATTTTGGGACGAGTTAAACGATTTGAAATGACTTAAACTAGATAAACGATTGGATTTGGGTTGTGATTAGATAATGGGACGGGTGTAGCATGATAAAAGCATGGTAGATACGCCGCTGGTACATCTTATATATAAGTGCTTTTATCATATTATATTTCGTGTCATTAGTTAGTTCACTTGGGAAAAACGATTTCAAAACGATGTCACACAACGAGGTTTTCGAAATGATATAAACCATACGAGTTTTATTAACTAGTTTTTACGAGATGTTTTACGATTTTGGTTTACTAAAACAAATGTTTTGGGGTTAAGAATCATGGCTATGAGATTTTATAAACTGTAACCAACTTGATTTAAGTTGGTTAATTATGTTGCAATACACTTTTCAAAACGAGGTTTGTACTTTTGACTCTTGTAGTCTAATAAGGTACTGCAACATATAAACGAGCCATGAATCCGATACTCTTCTAAAACCTATGTGCTCGCCAGCATTTCTTTGCTGACTTTGTTTTTTACATATGTTTCAGGTAATGTTGCTTGATGTTGATTACTAGGAAGCATGTTCACTTAGGATCTGGACGTGGCCTTAGTGACATAAAAACAATGATAGACGATATGTAACTTATTTGTTTGGTTTTAAGACAATGTAATTTATCAAATAAATTAATAAAACGAAACTTTTGTATCCATGGTTGTGAAACAATAATTCTGCCATGACACTCCCTGACGTTTCCGCCGCGGTTTCGTTGTTTTAACGCGGTCGGGGTGTGACACGTCTGGGCTTCTACAGCAACCAGAGATTCCTAAATGGAAATGGGAACATCTTACGATGGAATTTATCACCAAGTTACCCCGTACGTCGCTTAGACATGATATGATATGGGTAATGGTGGATCGATTGACAAAGTCTTCTTATTTCTTAGCGCTTAAGGAAATAGACAATGCGGAGAAGATATCGCAGTTGTACCTTAACGAGATTTAGCCCGGCATGGAGTACCAGTTTCAATTATCTCGGATAGAGACGAACGATTTGAATCCATATTTTGGCGATCTCTTCAGGAGTCGCTGGGTTCTCGTTTGGACATGAGTACTGCATATCATCCTCAAACGGATGGTCAGAGTGAGAGAACCATTCAAACGTTAAAGGATATGTTGAGAGCATGTGCGATCGATTTCGGTGGAAGTTGGGATACTCACTTGCCATTGGCAGAGTTTTCTTACAACAATAGTTACCACGCTAGTATCAAGGCCGTTCCGTTTGAAGCCTTGTGTGGAAGGAAGTGTCGATCACCACTTTGTTGGGCCGAAGTCGACGAGAAGCAATTAACCAGACCTAAGCTTATCCAGGAAACCACCGACAAGGTTGTCCAGATCAAGGGAAGGTTGAAAGCTGCCGCAGATCGACAGAAAAGTTATGCACATAACCGGAGGAAACCGTTGGAGTTTCAGGTTTGTGATCGGGTTATGTTGAAGGTATCGCCTTGGAAAGGCGTTCTGAGGTTTGGAAATGGGGGAAAGCTGAGCCCGCGTTATATAGGTCCTTTCGAAATCACATCTCGAGTTAGATCAGTCGCGTATAGGCTTAAGCTGCTGCAGGAGTTAAGTGGAGTACATGATGTGTTTCATGTCTCCAATTTGAAAAGTGTCTGCAGATGAGACGCTGATTATACCCCCTGGTGAGGTTCGAGTGGACGATAAATTGAGATTTCTCAAAGAACCAGTAGAGGTTCTACATTGGAAAATTCAGAAGCTTAGGAGGAGTAGGATTAAGTTGGTCAAGGTTCGCTGGAATTCTAAACGTGGACCCAAGTTCACCTGGGAACGACAGGACCAGATGCAACGGAAATATCCTCATCTCTTCCCACCTAGTGTGAAAACAAAACCTGTAGAGTAGAATTTCGGGGACGAAATTTCCTAAACATGGGGAGACTGTGACACCTGACTATTTAGGCTGTACCGTACAAATGTAACACGTGTCATGAATAAATAAAAAGGCTGTATTTAACTGATATTGATGGTTATATGTGATTTTTGTTGTGTTGGTAAATCTAAACTTTGATAAAAAATATGTTGGCAACAATAAGATAAACGCTTATCGCGTAACGAATAAAATGTGAAACGAACGTCGGTGACCATCTGATCAATGTTAAAATCCTAAAAATAGCCTGTTATGATTAGAATGGTAATTTTAATCATGTCCGGATGGAAAAATAAATTAAAACGCTAAGAAACTCTATTTTTCGAGTTTAAGCGCGTACCGCGCGATACTGCGTGTATCTGACAAAATACTGTCAACGCAGCCAGTCAAGGCAACTGATAATTATTTCAGTAATATTATTTTTATAGAATGATAAAAGTAATTTAAAGGCACTAAAACGGGATTAAAACGCTTGATAAAATACCCGGTATCCAGTAAAATACCAGTTTTTGGCCAAGATTATATATATATGTATATATATACGAATATATATGTATGGGAGGTGAGAGGTGGCGGCTAGGGGAAGCAAGACTCACTCTCTCTCCTACACTTGTTGGTCTTGGGTGAATCAAGTGATGATTAATCTTTTGCAAGATCTTCTAATATCTTGCATAAACCAAGAAAATAATCAAACTCAATCTCACACTCTCTCTCTAAAAGCAACGGTCGAACACCCCCTTACACACCTCCATCTTCATTTTTTAATCTTGTTCTTGAAGAATCAAGTCCATTCCAAGAAGGTTTCAAGGTGTTTTGAAGATCGAAAGGAGTTTTCAAGGTGAAACAAGCTCCAAACATCAAAAATCTTGTCAAAACCCACCAAAATCTTGAAAGGTATAAACTTATTTTTAAAATCATGTTCTTGATTCTTGGTGATGATAGTGATATTGGAAGGTTTCTCTTGAACTTGGAATTAATCACAAACTTGAAACTAATAATGAAGTAGATTTTAAACAAAGTAAAAATGGAAGTGTGTGTATATATATATGTATAGACGTAGGGTGTATGTATGTGTGTATATAGTTGTGTTTTGATTTTGTTGAATGATTCTTATTTGACATGATTCTTGAAAGATTGTTACATGCATGAATCAAAAAGGGTGTCATAAAAGAAGGTTCTTGTGATTTGAGAAGATGACACAAAAGTGAAGTTTTGGAAGTTCATATATGTATGTATATATGTCGTGTATATATATGTATGTATGTATGTATGCATGCATGTAAGTTTTTGTCACATGTTCATAAATGTCAGAATGTTTGCATTTATGTAAACATGATTAGATGATAATGTGATGAACATGTTGTGGTTTATATGGACATGAAATAAATATGCTCTTTGATGCATTTAAGATCATGTAAGATGATGATGTTATGATATGGGTGCATTAGATGCACATACTTGGACATGCATGTTGATATGTGATCATAAAATGATTATTTGAATATGATTTGATAAAAATAAATTTTGATCAGATTCTAAACACCAAAAATCTGAATATTTGAAGTGTTAAAATGGCATAAAACTTTGTCATAAAGTTTACTAGCTTTGCATGTTGTACTTGGTGATTTATGGGACTTACTAAAAAACTGCACTAATCTGATTATAATAGTCATTTTAATCAGTAAATAACATGTATTGTGTTAAAATATCAAGTCATATCGAGTTGGGATGGTTATGGTAACGTTTAACGCAAAACTATGCGGTAAAACGGTTAATAGTCGGCTTTTCGAAGGATTTATATAAAACTGTTTTAAATCAGTAAGTAAACTGGTATTTTTAGTTTAAATATAAGTATTTTAACTAATATTAATTTTACTTGGTGTTTGGTTAGTCATACGTGACTTCTGACGCCCGAAAACGTTACCGAATCACTAAAATACATGTTTTTCAATGTACACTAGCATGGGTTGTTTATGAGTGAACCTTATTTGTTAAAATGTGTTATGTGATTTAGATATGTGTATATGATAATATTCTAAGTGTTGACATGATAGCGGGAGTTTAGATTATGCATGTACGCTTGTACGCTTAAATCGGTAAAATCGCGTTAAATGTGTAACTTATTTGTCGAGCATGAAAATTGATACATATAAGTTATTTTATGTATACATGCTTTAAAAATGATAAAATAAATAAGTTAACGAGATTTCGCGTGTTACGATGCTTAGTTTATGTGTACGTTTATGTATATATAATACGACGCGCAAATCGTAGATATATTACGTATAAACGGGTGTGTTAACGGATTTACATGATAATGGTCATCAATAAAATCGTTCAAGTCGCCAAATCTTAAATATATATATATATATATATATATACTAGTCACTTACCCGCGCGATGCGGCGGGAGTGGCGATTTACAATAGGATACTCGTTTACCGTTAGTTTATCCGTCATCTCGTGATATATCGTATAGTACTTAAGTTAGTTTTCTTATTCGTGATCTTCTACAAGAATAGTACAAAACAAGGAAGTAGATGTAATTAAAAACAAGAAGAGTTCAAAACAGTCAAGTAGCTGGACAAAACAATAAAAACAAAATGCGGGGAGTCTCTTGTATCTCTTCCTGTTTTACCAATACATCCGTTCGCTTATGACTTTCTTGTATCTTCTCCTCTCCTGTACCAGATTTCGAAACATAAAAAAATGTTACACGCTTACAGGTGCTTTAAAATAGTAATTAAAAAGTAATTTCTGGAAGCAAATAAGGCACAAAATCTACTAACTTACTTTTGTTTTGATACGGATGCGATTAATTAATCACGCAACACTTCCTGGTAGACAACATTTGATGTGTAAACTCCGCGTTGTTTGAATTCTTTGGCGAGATGTACCAACACCTTCGTACTTTGTCTTGAAATCCCTCTTGATAACGCGACATAAAGTTGTCCATGTGAAAATACAGAATCCGGTAGATAAATACCAACGTTCGGAATTGTTTGACCTTGAGCTTTATTAATCGTCATGGAAAAGCTAAGTCGAATTGGAAATTGTTTTCTTTTCAGCTTGAATGGGAACATGTCATCTTCAGAAAGGGTTAGAGGGATTCTTGGCAAAAAAACTCTTTTTCCGGCATGTTGACCGACTGCAATTTCCGCATCAATAACATTTCGCATGAAACCCTTACATATCAACCACGTGCCATTACACAGGCCATGTGATGGATCGATATTACGTAACAATATTATTGGGCATCCAATTTTTAAATGAAGCTTATGAGGCGGCAAACCACTAACATTTAGCGAATTTAAGAACTCGACCGGATAGAAGTTGCGCTGATCGTCTTCAGCTTCATCAAAACTATAATAAACTTTTTCCTCCCCTTGAAAAATTTCAATCATTTGATTATTAATCTCGTCAACACTATCATTTTTAGTGGACAATATTGCTCTAGAGATTATATAATCTGAAGAATATACATTATCTTCAATTGATGGAAAGATGGCATGGATCAATTATTTTATAGCGTTTTCTCTGTTGTTGCACTGAATTGTCATGTCATCGGGTATGCGGATATAGTTTCCTTCGATTGGTTCTTCAGTTCCATCGCCGACTCTTAAAAGAAATTTAGAAAACCATGGATCTTTCAGCGCTCTCATATTTATGGTCAACCGCATCTTCTTCGTCAAAGACCAAAGAGGTGACATTCGTACGCTGGAGTCTACAATCTGTGCTCGAGTGCCACGTTTAATAACCGGCAACACCTGTCTGAAGTCACCTCCCATAACCATTATCTTTCCACCAAATGGGAGACTAACACCTATAATGTCTTGGAATGTACGATCGACTGCCTCTATCGCTTGTCGTTTAGCCATCGACGCTTCATCCCATATGATTATTTTGGCAGACCGAATCAGTTTAGCGGCCCCACTCTGTTTTTTGATATTGCACATTGAATTATTTTCAAGATTAAGAGGAATCTTGAATCTCGAGTGAGCCGTTCTACCTCCTGGCATATTATTAGCCGCTGCACCTGATGAAGCTGTTGCAAGAGCAATAAGACCACGTGACCGAATTTCAGCAAGCAAGGCAATGTACAAAAATGTTTTTCCAGTTCCACCTGGACCATCAATAAAGAACACGCCTGGAAGATCATTATCAACATGCATCATGATCTCATCAAACACGTTTTTTTGGTCCGGATTAAGTGAATATTTGGCACTCAAGTGTTCAGGTTCCAAAACAATCCCATACTCTTCTTGTAACTCATGATAACCTGCATCTTGTAAGTTAACATCGTCTTTTATCTTAGGAAGGTCGAATTCATTGAAATTTTTACCCATGGATTGTACCAAGACACTTATTTCGGTAAGAACCATATTTTGAACTCGTTCTATACTTTGACAGTGTAACCGATGATCTTCAGACAGTGAATCAAAGTGGTCATTCCATAACTTTCGAATATCTCCAGGTTGGCAAAAAATCATTATGGTCGCAAATAACCTTCTAAGAGCATTGGGAAACTGAAACGTAGAGGCTTCTTTGAGACATTGTGATAGATATTCATCGTCTTCTATTAAGCCTAACTCAAGAGCTGCTTTCCGAAATGTCGCACACCGTTGACCATTAACTGTGCAAAGATGTTCAAAAGAAGTAGGCCCTCTGACATTTGACAAAAGTAGGCGTAAGTAGTACCTTTCTCCTTCGGCTGGATTAGCGGAAACGATACGACCTCTTTGTTTTTTACCGAAACGACGACTCCAACGGCGTGTGCTTCCATTCCACGTAAAGTGTTTTGGAAAATCTTTATACAAATGTACCCTTGCTGTTTCATCGTTTCTATTCTGATCAAAAAAAGCTGTTAGCATGGTTCTCTTATCCCTTTCCCTATCAACAATATTAGGCATTAAGTCATCATCTCTAAATCTAACCATCTGATTATTTGGGAGATGAAGTTGTAAGGCTAGAACAGCAGGAAAGATTTGAGAAAGAGATAAGGAAAAAATGCGCCACATAGCCTCTGGGAGCGATATGTAGCGTGTATCTTGAAATCTTTTTATCTCATTAATAACAACCCCTGGCTCACTTTGATCGACTTGAATAACCTGTTTGTCATGTCCTTTATAAACATATTTGAAAAGATATTTCACAGATTTTATACTTGAGCAAACTTCCACATTCATGTGGCAGTTAAACATCATCAAAAGCCTTGGGTTATATGGGACCACCCATCTATTATCAAGTGTTTGTCCTCGTAGGTCCACTTCTATCCCGGTATCTCTCCTTCGATACAACGGATACGAATCTTCTCCTTGTGTCGTCTTTTCGTTAAATTGTCTAGGATAGTGAAAACGACAAATTTTAGGATCACCCTGCATACAAGGACTGCTTGATCGTAAATTGCCGCAAGGACCGTGAATCATGTGCTTGACAACCATCTCATGCAATCTGGGATGTGTTAGTTTGTTAGGAATTTCAGCACACACAACCTTATCATAATGGTCCGCGTTATTGATCTTGTCTTGCGGGTACATGATTAGGAGAAAATGTGCGTGCGGCAAACCCCGCTTTTGAAATTCAATGACATAGACGTATGCCTTAACTTGCCCGAGGACATGTTTCTTGAAGAGTTGATCCTTAAGATCTTCTAATTTAGCCCGGAACACTCTTGAAACAAGGTCTGGACGATCTTGTGCAGTTTGACCAACATGTAAATTATCACATATCTCAGGCCACTTAGGATTACATGTCATTGTAAGGAATACATCAGGCTTGCCGTCATCTTGAACTAACGTCATCGCATCTAGAAACCGACGTCGCATGTCGCGAGGCCCCCCGATGAAAGATGCAGGCAACACAATTCTTTTCCCGACTCTGTTTGCATGAACCTCACCAGTATTGACGCAATCCACAATACCTTGGTACAATTCGGCCCGAATCTTATCCTGATTTCTCTCACAAAATTCTAAGCGTGACGTCTCAATTTTGATGTAAACATCAACCACAAACTGCTGTAGCAGCCTACCACCGAACAAAAGCACATTATCGGTAGATCGAATCTGGAACTTGTAACAGTAGTACTCTCGCATAGCCACGGTTGTTCTACCACTTCGTGTGTTAGTCTCTGAACGATGAAGATGTATTAAAAATAAACATTTAATAAAAATAAAACGCATTACGCTATTTTTATGATCTTCACTTAAAAAGGATAACAAATTGTTGGTACCTTCCATTTCTCCTTCGATGTTGGCATTGCTGCGAACCTCATTGATTGATACTCCGTGACGTGGTATGTTAGCATGCCAACCCGACTCACCATTAGGAAAAAATAGAGGATACGACAATGGATCGTAATAACTGAAGTACGGCTGAATAGTTTGTCTATATTCAGACCTACCGTACACAACAATACTTCATTTATACGAAGTGATATTGTCATTACCTTCAACCCAAATACCAGCAACCTATATAATTGTGAACTATAAGTAAGTAAAATAAGCAATACTATTAAATAATTGCAATTAATATAATATTATATATACCTCCGATGTCGTTGGTCGGTTGTACACCCTTTGGTCAAGTTCAACCGAAGTATTCAAAGTGACTCTATAGTTGTCCAGAGGTCCTAGTTCCGCAAGTCTTCTAAATGTATCGACATATGGGTTTGTAGAAAGAACGCGTGTTAAAATCTGAGTAATACGCCGATCAAGATTTGGCCATCGGAGTCTGTGATCTAACTCAGTATCAGGATCGTAAAAATACAACTGCAAGTACCTAGGGGTCCCATCCCTCGGAACTAATTGGTCGATTCTGTGATATATTCCTTTATGTGCACGAAAAGTATATACGCCGTCTCTCATATTGTTCAATGTATCATCCAATGTCACACCCATTGAGGCAAAAGAAAAATTTGTGTTATAAGCACGGATGTTTTGCCTAAACGTATCTCCAATTTCATCTTGAGACGTGAAAAGTCGGTACAATTCCTCTGGAATTTCTAAGTTTGCTAACACGGTTTTCCCACTCATACAACAAAAGGTATCAAATTCAAATTGAAATCGTTTTGCTCCACAATTAGGACATGCACCTCGTTCCTTTAAAACACGATGCTCTCCAGGTACACCATTGTAAACAAAATTATAAGGATCATCTTCTACGCTCCCATGTTGGAGGGAAGGTTGATCAACTACTTCAGCAAATTGGGGTAATAAAGTACGCGGATGAATTTGAATACCTAAAAAAATTGGTGTATTAAGTAATGAAGGTTGTAAAAGATGTCAAGTTCGAAAAAGAAATCATTGTTAAATAAATAGAAACCTCGTGATGTTCTATGCCTGACTACGTCAATTACAGATGGGAATGTGGTTGTCGGCGTAACATCATCTATCGGGGTTTGGTTGACTTGACTGCCATTTGAAATACGCATTCCATTATCGTTTGGTGTATTAGAACATCCTTTATTGTACTCCTTGCATTTTGTAGTAGAAACACTTGAGGCGTTCTCATTTGTTGTTTGTGGAAATTGAGTAATATTAGTTTGTAAACTTCTTAACGGTGTCCTTTCTGTTGACCTATTATTCATTAAAGATATTGATGAAGCACTTTGGGGGGCATCACCACTCCCAAATTTAGATACTTTGTTATTTTCTTTGCGTGCAGCATAGTATCTTTTTTGATACTCTTTTCGTTTTTCAGCTTTAGTAGATGCACTCGAGCTAGAAGCATGATTTCGAGGGTTTGAGAGTCCATTAGTCATTGTAAATTGATAAAATGACAAATACCTTGCAAATTAAATAAAAGAGAGTTATCATAGATGATGAAATTATCAAATCATAACAACATTCCAACACATAACTTAGAGAAAAACAAACCGAATGATAACATTGAAATACATAATGATAACATTAAAATACATGACTTAAACGGAATATCATGACTTAGAGAAAAAAAACACAAATCCTTAAAACATTGACATACATAATGATAACATTAAGTGAAAGCCAATCTAAATACTTGGTGAAACAATGGTCTGCACAAACACCGCACCCTTAAAACCTCGAAACCAAGAAACGGGATAAAAACATTCGAAGGGCTTCATATCCATTTCAATTGTAAACAACTTCCCTAATTTAGTCATCACAAACCAATTACCATTTGTCACATAATGTGTTATATCGCACCACAATGACAATGATATCGGGGGGATCGAAGGACATGATAAGACCTTAATCCAGTAATCCCCTTGTAGTGTCCATAGGTCAATTGTCATCTCAAACATGCCAGTGCTAGCAAACATGTGAAGCTCATTTTTTACATTAACTAAAACACCTTGAACCATTCCTATAGAAGGAACGGGTGGAAAGCTTATCTCCTTGAACTGCTCCGAATTAACATCAAAACAAATCACCCTTTTCGTACCTCCAAGCCAACATTCGCAAACAGTGAAATATAGAGTACCACCACAAAATGTGCCAGCTGACCAATTGAAATGAGGGCTTAGGTACTCTTGTCTTGTTATGAAAGGAATATTTCTCCAAGAGTCTACTTCCCTAGAATAAACATAGACACCAAGTACACCACTCCTACGCTTTATATGCAAGACCTTGTAATCATCGTCAGCGTCAACGTACAAACCAACGGCATCAAGGTTATTTATATAGAATCCATGAGAACCAGGAGTTGACAAACGCTTGAAAGCAGTAGTTGTTGGATTCCAAAGAAGCAACTCATATGTATGATTCAAGCAAACACACAACAATCCATTCAAATGTGAAAGTATTGAGACATCATTATTTTGGTGATGGAATTGAAATGTAACTATGGAGCTTGGCCCATAGTCATTGGATTTAGAGATAATCGGACGAACAGAGCACGTTAGGTCGTCAATTAGTAGAACTCTCTGGTTAGATGAAACTAATGAGCGAGAACAATGTATCCTTACGAAATCTTGTGTTGACAATAACGCATACCATTGCTTACATACACTCTTAGAACGACCTACATCCTTTGCTGGCAGCCTCGTTAATATCTCAAACACGATTGTATGAATAGGAAGGTCAGCCATGGTTATACCTTCGTTTAAGACAGATAATGATTATTTAGTTGTCCAATCTAAGAAGATTATACTTTGGTGAAAAATAGGTGTAACCATTACATGTAAATCAAGTAATATAACATACTTGTAATAACAAAGTAAAGTATACTTCTACAATTACATCAATATGAGGGAAACAAAAAGCAAAACACGAAACACCAAGAGAGACTTTAATATTCAACAACTAAACAAATAACAACACCAAATGTTTCTAACTTAAACACAAACTTGGATAACGATCCATAATTTACATATCCCGTGCCTCGACCATATCCGGTTCGTACGTAATCGTACTCAACTCCGTAGACTTCAAAATATTAACTGAAATAACAAATAAAATATAACTTTTATTAAACTACATGAGCCATTAAATCTAACTAATTATTAGAATGTTCATGTGTAAAGCATAACATACTATCTGGTAGATGAACCAACTTGAGACGTGATACATATATGATAGACCTTTGTTGCACGGCTCGAATGGAACGTATAACATCGGAAGGCTTCAGGGCAGACAAAAACAATTGTATTGTGTGACCACTGTATATTACGATTTTGGGTTAAAGTTCTTCTAATAATAATATTTTCTTACATATAACGTAAATATTATGTTTGTAATATGTTAATAATAAATAATAACGTACGTCTTATCTTGAAGAGAAAGTTCAAAACAACATCGATCATGTTTGCCTTCTATTATTCTCCCAACCACATCTAAAACCAAATCAGTCAAATCGTATAGACCATATATAAAGTTTTATATATTTAATAAAAATTATAGATAGAGAATTAATATGTACCAACAATATCCATTTGAGGTCTCCTGTTATGCTTCAATTCTATAATGGAAGGGACCAATGGATATAAAGAAGCACCCCTTGGAATCGTAAGCATACGTGAAGAAAGCTTTGTATATTCGTTGATGACAATTTTTTTCTCGGACCAAACTAACACGTAATTCTGGTACTTTGGGTACTCATGATAGTTGAGATTCTCAATTTGGAAATGATTCAAGGAAAAAAAACCACCCATCAATGACGCGTCATTATATTTGTGTATCAAATGTTGTGGGACGAACGCAACAATTTTTTGTCTCTAAAATGAAAAGAAATTTAGTGGTGGAAAAACGCTTACTCGTATAACACAAAGTAAATTAAAATAATGTTCTTACGTGTTGATCAAGAAATATAACCACTAATCTCTTTCCATCGACGTCATGCCAAATAAACTCCACCTTAACAAAGATGATATTATACCATGCTCTATCATTTCTCAATGATGAAAATTCTTCAACGGAAAAATGATCAGACATATCCTATTAAGTGTTCAATATTAGTTAACTAAAAAAATAAAAACTCCAGAAATTAAATTTAAACTAAAACATGATTAAAATTAAACAACAACAAATTTAAATTTAAACTAATACATAATTAAGATTCAAACTAATTCGAGAAAAAAAAAACCTACAGTCATCATAAAAGTTGTTCTAAGGTTCCCAAACCATTTCTTCATCCAATGGTGGTTCGTAAACCGCCCCAGGGTCAGTTTCGTACCCTTCAGCCCAGGTCGGTAGTTCTTGTGTTTGACTGTAGTTTTCCACATAAGGGGGGTTTGAAGGTGGAGGATGCATAGGCAGTATAGGAGTGTTTGGCATCGGACGATTGCACCCCTCAATTTGTAGTCCACCAAATTGTAGTTGAGCGAAGGTATAGTCATACGCCCAATTCAACTCTTCATCCGTCCAACCAAATGGATCATCATGTTCAGGGTTTGACACTGGAGGTGGGGTTGAAACCGGAGGTGGGGTTGACACCGGAGGTGGGGTTGACACCGGAGGTGGGTTTGCCACCGGAGGTGGGTTTGAAGTTAGAGGGTTTGAATCAGGAAGGTTTAAATGGCGATGGGATGATCGTCCATGGTTTGTTGATCCTAGTGGTTCAACGGGAATTGGATAACCACCGCCCATACCTCTCAATTGATATGTGTTTGGAGTGATTTGTAAACTGAAAAATACAAAAAGACAAATAGATAATACTTGAATTTAGAGTATCCAATTTATTTGACTACTTACTTTTTAGACTTATATGGTTAGAAACTAATGTTGTTAACGGAAGATTATGTTGTACCGCTAACTATTGTATCGCTTTGTACTATAAGATAAAACCCCTATAGGGACGACACCTATAGGGATAATACAACTTGTCCAAAACCATTTTCTGAAATTTCTAGGCATGTAGAGTGCAGAAAGCTTTAAAAAAATAAACCATATCTTGTAATAGTAATATAACTTTAAAAAAAATAAACCATATCTTGCGTGTTATTAATCCTTAATTAACATTAAAAAAACTCACGTAAAAGTAATATAATATATTAATTTTAGTAAATGTTTTCTCTTTATTTGATGTGATGTTTTTTCTTTATAAATTATGAGGTGTAAAAGGATGAAGAAGAAGGTGAAAGAGACTTGTGGGGTGTCATGTGGTAAATGATCTCAGGGTGGTTCAAAAAATATAGATGATCTAGAGGATTATAAATTCCTACGTTTAGATTGTATATCAAACTTATTCAAAATCTATCCTATCTAATAAATGAGGATTTTGGGTTGCCACGTGGCACCCTTAACAATTCACCATTTTGGAGGGAAGTGTTTTAAGAATTTAGAGATTTATTAATAACAAGTTAATGTTAACCCGCGCGTTGCGGCGGGACGTTGATTATTTTTATGCAAAATTCTGCTTACACTATATGAGATTATGCAAAACAATTCCATATTGCTTCATCTCCATTCTATATATACACCACACTAAAACGTTTTATTTTAAAATACAGAAAGTGTTTTAAGAAATTGCCCAAATTCTAATATCTAATCTAATTTAGAAAGAGAAATTTAGGCATAACCAAATTAACCAATATTATTTTATCTAACCATTAAATTTAGACGTAATCGAATCGATATTTATATTTTGGTTTCACAGTTTGAGCTTTCGTAATAGATCGAGTTAAAATCTAATTATGCCATTGGTTTATCTTTTAAAAGAATGTAACATACTTTACTTTATTATGTGGGTAAATTTTGCTGCAAATTACCCCATATTAAATGTTGATTTGTTTTATATTTTGGTTTCACAGTTTGAGCTTTCGTAATAGATCGAGTTAAAATCTAATTATGCCATTGGTTTATCTTTTAAAAGAATGTAACATACTTTACTATTATGTGGGTAAATTTTGCTGCAAATTACCCCAAATTAAATGTTGATTTGTTTATTTTCTTATATCAGAAGCATAAGACTTCATTGTTGGTTCAAAACAGTGTACTAAGCATTTGAGATTTGTGAATTATATAAAAGCTAAAATGTAAAAATTATGTGTGTGAAGCGTTGACTCCGTAGAGTGCCAACTCCCGCTCCAACTCTTGAAGAGTGCCGATTCCACAACCTATGAATTAAGCCTATAAATATGATATAAAATATTTCAAAAAATCGCTCGATTTCTCATCCGGATATCAAATACCAGATTCATCACGATTCTGCGTTTCTGGTTAGTATCGATTTGAGATTTCAAATTCAAATCGACTCTATTAATTTAGCTCTCAGTCCCGCCTAATGGATTTATTAATAAGTCATCGGCATATCACTCGTCTCTCATCTCTGTACGGCTTACTTGTGTTCAAAGATGATTTCATTCTTACAAAAATTTACATGCAAAATACAGGCAAGTGATGTTGATGATACACATTTATAATATGAGACTACATTATGGAGGAAAATAAGCTTCTTTATAAAACTTCAATTACATAAGTACCCATTTAACTGGTCTAATGGTATTTTCTTTAAAAATAGTTTATATTTTACACTGAATGGATTTTGGGATGCCTGTCAAAAAAATATACTTCGTTTTGATGTTAACTCTGGAACAATTTCATGAATTCAGATGTTCAGATCATGGGTATATAGCAAGTTATCTTTGAAATTTATTAATGGTTCAAAACAAAGTTCATTTGAGCTATGGAGTTTTCAAGGGGAAAAGTGGACAAAGTTGTCGGCTTTTAAATACCAAGTTTTAAATGTGCCTCATATGTGAAGTAAACACTAATTAACATGCTAATTATCATAGTTAATATGTGAACTAATGTTAATCAAGCATATAAATTCATACATAAACCAACTTTGATCAAACTGTAAAAGAAATAGTACTTATACATAATGTTTCAACAATATGTAAATATGACAAAACCTAACTGAATTTTTAGTGTGAGTTTACAAAATATCAATAAAAGTACATAAAGTAGGGTGTCTACAACATTTTTATAGTGTAATTTATTTGGTTTAATCATTATACATGTGTAGGATGTTTTGGTTTGAAATTATAAATTAATTTGAATTTGAAATAAAATTTACTAATCCAAATTTGTAACTCACTCTTTTAAAAAATTAAATACCAAGTTTTAAATATTCAATCCGTGTAATCACGGGTATCTAACCTAGTGATTAATATATACGGTGTAAATAAAATATATTTTTTGGTAAAGTGAAAAGCTTTAACAGACATATCTTAGAAGTTAGAAATAAAAGATATAGGAGAATTATTTTTGGCATTGCATCTCTCTGATCAATAAAAGTACATAAAGTAGGGTGTCTACAACATTTTTATAGTGTAATTTATTTGGTTTAATCATCATACATGTGTAGGATGTTTTGGTTTGAAATTATAAATTAATTTGAATTTGAAATAAAATTTACTAATCCAAATTTGTAACTCACTCTTTTAAAAAATTAAATACCAAGTTTTAAATATTCAATCCGTGTAATCACGGGTATCTAACCTAGTGATTAATATATACGGTGTAAATAAAATATATTTTTTGGTAAAGTGAAAAGCTTTAACAGGCATATCTTAGAAGTTAGAAATAAAAGATATAGGAGAATTATTTTTGGCATTGTATCTCTCTGAATATATATATTTATGTGTAATGATTAGTAATTTCTTGTTGAATTTAATAAACCAAACCAAAAAAATAACACACAAACGTAGTGAGTAAAATCCCGAAATTAAAAAACTCCACTTATATAAATTGAAGTACATATGTAATTATATATGTGTTTAATTAATAAAAAAACAAAGAGGCAGTTAATAAAAAAACCTTCTAAAGTTAAAAGCCACAGTTAAAAGTTACAAAAAAACCAAGAAATTTGAAAGAACTTACAACAATGCAAGAGGGAGATGTGAAAAGCCGACAAAAAATTTAAAACCTTGATGTGAGAGCCGAGAAACAACGCAAGATCCAGATGCAAAGAGTCGATATATTCTGAAATCAAAGTAAATAGAAGTTGTTAGGTTGATGTTTTGAAAGTAGGATTAGTTCAACTGAGATAAACTTACAATTTCAGTTGAGTGTAGTTGAGGGCTTGTAAAGTGTTTGTAGAGTGTTGATACATCTGAATTATTTATAGAGACTTAGAGACTGAAGCAAGCATGCTGTCTTTCAAACAATGTTTGTAGAGTGTTGATACATTATAGAGACTGCAGCAAGCAAGCTGTCTTTCAGACAACAGTAAAATGTTACTTTTTCAGCTGTTTGTAGACTGAAGCATGCTGTCTTTCAAACAGTGTTTGTAGAGTGTTGATACATTATAGAGACTGCAGTAAAATGTTACTTTTCCAGCTGTAGACAACAGATATAAAGGTCAGGTTAATAAAATTGATCAAAATTCCAGATTTAACATTTACCATTTAAGTGACTGTTTTTTGACTCAGCAAACTGCTATACTTGGAATCTTTATTAAAATAAACAGTTATTTTGGCATCCATTTAAAAATATGTCCGAATAGATATAAAGTTGCTCAAAAGAGCTCAAAATCTTACAATCTGTTGAATCTTTTTATTCAAGACGAATTATTACATAAGTAATTAAAAAATGTACAAGAGTTGACCGGTCAACCTAACACCAGCATGACCCATTTGCCCATTTTAGTTCATGACCAACACAAAGCATCAAGTTTTATATCATATCAAAACACAAAATATAGTTAAGTTTATATTCTCTCAGTAATGAAAAGGTTGAAGAATAAAAATTATAAGAATCTTGCGAGCAATTACCAAAAACAATAACCACGATACATAATGCAAGAAGATACACCTTTCAATAACCGTGAGCAGATTTGTAGGGTGATATTTATCTTTCAACCTACATATATAAACTAAGAATTAGAAAGAAAAATACAATAACTACCTAAATTTAAAAGAAAGAGAAGGTGCACAGAATACCAATCTTCGCCTTTATGAGCATCAAAATAAGCCCGTTTCTGAGTTGATATATACTCTGACTTGCATGCTTGATACCTGTGACGCAAAAGAATTTTTTATGATTCAAATCAGCATTTTATGTAATGATCACAAAAAAATTATATAAAGGTGTGCCCGGTGCGACACATGCTAAAAACTTCCCTGAACGCTTTACTACTATTCCACTCCGACATGAATTTGTCGACCTGAGTTCAATAAGCGAATATAAGGGTTTAATGTGCTTCTCAATGTTTATAAAATTTAGAAATCAGACAACTGGAGTGTTTAACAAACCTCTCAGGTTTGGGCTCTATAAGGGCATTAACGTTCTTACTCGCAGCCAGCCTTCTTGCATCGTTCAAGAGGGAGCGGTTTTGGTAGAAGCAAGTATTCTGGAAAGACAGAAAACGAAACAAATGATGACATCCTTTTTAAATTCTAAAACACAAAATCTAGCCTTAAATGAAAGTACTAACATACCCCTTCTTCACGTTTATTCCTCAGCTCACGAATTTTGTCATAGACCTTGTCCCTTTTCTCAATCACTACACACAATTCCTCCTCTAAAGAAGCAATCACACTGTTTATGGCCTCCTTTTCAGTCTCGAGTGTCTTAAGTTTGGCCTTGATAGCTTGTTGATCCTTGCGGACCCCGTCAAGATCAACGCCAATAGACTACAAACACAATGGAATCATAATAAGCATTAATAAATAAACTTTTACACTGGTATATAGAAGAAGAGGCGTTCTTACTTTGACCTGGTCTTGAATGGCATCTTTTTCACCAACAAATTTTTGAACTTCAGCCCTCATAGCTGCGTTTGCAATAACCTTATCCCTCGTCCCTTCAAGTTGTCCCTTCAAGTTGTTTTATTTCTCTGACGATTTGTTTCTCCTCGTTTAGGGTCGGTGGCGGCTTTTGTAAAGTGTCAACAGATTTTGAAGTGAGTTATCAGAAACGTCAACAAACCTTCCCAGATGGATTGCGTTCATTTTGTTGCCATTTCCATAGTTTATGGATCGCACTTGAAGCAAGTGCGAGTAACGCTAACCCAGAATTTGTATAAATAAGTCACATAACCTGCAGAATACCAGATGAATAATAATAAACAAACATAACTTTTAACTGGAGATAATAACTGATATTCTAAATCACTACACATGCTGGTAAAATCAAACCTACCATCAAAGGTCAACTTCCATATAAGTGAACTGAAACCCGAATGATCATGATTCAGCACGTGACAATAAGCAACTGAAACCCGAATTATCACGAACAAGTGGTGGTGGCTCAATATCTGCTATATTGATCTGATGCATTGATTTGAAGAGGTCATCAACAGAGAATGGTATGTTGCACACCAAATGTTTCATTAAATATAGAAATATTGCCACAAACAAATATCAAATCTGTTCTGATTCTATAGAGCTGTTGTAGGCTAAGAATATGCAGGTGAAACTGATTTACCATCAGTTTAATATTGAATTAATGATTTTCTAGATAAGATATGGGAACTGAAACTTACTGGGCACAAATCGTGAGTTATTTCATCCAGTGCCTTCTTTGGCTTCTGATGAATAACCTAAAATCGATAAATTAAAGCTATAAAACATAGCTCACAAATAATTAAATATTATATATGGTAAAAAGAAATATATAGAAAATAAGGTGAAATACCAGGAACCCAATAGCTTGTCTTATGTGCTTGATCTCATCCCAAGCTGATCCTGCATACTGAAATTTGAAATTCTCAAAAGTCAGTGAAACTTGGGAAAACCCTATCGGTAAAATAGTTACATCGTGGATACAATGTTACACATAGACACTAATGAGTTAAACCCGATATACACTTGGGTCAAGCCCGTATATCAACCTACACAATCAACATAATATACAGATAAATATCCTAAAAGATAAGAAAAAATATCCTAAAAGATAAGAAAAAGAATACCTCTTCAGTTGCTTTATGGCACCACTGTTCCAGTTCCGACAATCCTGCCTTGACGTATTCCCCATTACTGAAAGAATAGCACTCTCGTCTCAACATAAGACTGCACGTGTAATATATAAAATTAAAGATAAATGAACAAGCTTGCACCCGTGTAAGTAAGCATATAGACACGTCTCAGAACCTGTTGAATAATTGTACATTGATGAAAGTATTGCTTTGTTTATCTGAATTGAATACACTTCAATCGTCTTCGCCTACTACCACAATCACCATTGTCCACGGGTAAAACTGTAACAAACAGAAGCAACTATCAGTTTGATAAACAACACACATTGTTCGTGTCCATGGTGGAGTCCGTGTCTTTGACACGGTGTCTTTTTAGTGTTTAAACATGTTTGACCTATTAAAGATTAAAAAAACTACAAGGCCTCCTACACAAGTAAAGGTGTAAAATGGTAAGATGTCACCTTTTTTATATGTAAAATAGAAATCAAATAAGTCGTTGGAATGTTGTACCCATTCCCATAGCCTTCTGTGCAAATTTCTTGAGCTCCCTAATTGCCTTGGCTGCGTTCCTCTTAATGTGTTGTCACACAAAAAAGTTTCCTACAAATGGCAAAACAAAGCATCAAAATAAAGTTATTTCCATCACCAACAAACAAAAATAATAGAAAAAAACAAAACATAGGAACCAAAACTAAACCATGGCAAGCCTAAATCACTACAAACCTCTTTCAGACATTGCAATTTCTAAATTCAGAAGATCAACCATGGCTAGCCTAAATCACTGCAAACCTCTTTCATACCTATAAAGATAAAATCCACACACATCAAAATTGTAACTTTTTACTTTAAAAACAGATACAGCAAATGAGTCCAACAGTTGACTTTTTAAGCGTCAAATGAGTTAAGCTTTGACTTCAAAATCGACACAAACTGGTATGTTTTATATAGAAATCTGTACATGGACACAAATCAGACAAAAAAAAGTTCTAATCTCAACAGAGTAACATAATCAACATAATCATTATGAGCATGATGTTTAACATCAGTTAGGTACCCAATCTCGATCACACTCCTTCATACCTATAAAGATAAAATCCACACACATCAAAATTGTAACTTTTTACTTTAAAAACAGATACAGCAAATGAGTCCAACAGTTGACTTTTTAAGCGTCAAATGAGTTAAGCTTTGACTTCAAAATCGACACAAACGGGTATGTTTTATATAGAAATCTGTACATGGACACAAATCAGACAAAAAAAAGTTCTAATCTCAACAGAGTAACATAATCAACATAATCATTTAATGAAGTCTATAAAAGTAAACATGCAAAAGATTTCAAGAATTTCATAATCTCAACAGAGTAACATAAACTTGAAACTGGATCGATTTTGTCTGTTTACCTTCATCTGAAACATGATTCCAGAGAGATTCATGGACAGACAGTCACCTGATTCCGGCCATTCTCCAGCAAATCTGTGGATCCCTTGTTCAAATCTGTGGATCCCTTGGTGCCTTCGACATCTGAAAAACATATAGAAACTACCGTCAAACATCATAACTTGCCAGATATATTCATTAAACGGTATCAGTTCTTACCAAGTTGCCAGATAAAGCTTGTGATAGATCTCATGAAACCCTAGATCTGCTCATCAAACGGATCTGGTGATAGATTCAAATGGATCTGGTGATAGATCTCATGAAACCCTAGATCGCCGAGAGAGAGAGAAAAGAGAGAGAGAAGATCTGATGTTATTTTGTGAGATGTGTGAGGAATGAGAGAGAAAGCAATTGGTGATCCGTGTGAAGTCAAATGGACGGTCCAGATGATGATCCGTGTGAAAAAGTTAAAAAAATGGACGGTTGAAGATGATCCGTGTAAAGGGTAAATGGTTTGTGTTTTCTTGTGCCTTAAGACTTGTACATTGTGCATTAAGTGTTTTTTCAACACCTTGTTGAATTACCATCTTGTCCTTCATATATGCTTATTAAAGTAGTATAGATATATATATTAACGTGCCAACATAATCTAAAACGATAACTTTTTGAGAAAATCTCAAAGTTATGTGAAAATTCTAAGATACAGAGAAACTTAGGAATTTTTGTGATATATTGATTGATAAAATCGTTCCTACGTATAATAGGACGTGTAGAAATCAATTTGTGGGATTGCGCTATTTAAAATACGCACCCAAATGTGAGTGTCACTAAACCCCCTCTTTTTACTGTTTTGTATATGTTTTGCGGGAAGAACACGCCTAAAAAGGGTTTAATAATGTTTTTGAATAAAACATACCTTTTGATATATAAAATGTATATTTTCATTGAAAATATATGGATTTGTTAAATATATATGTTTCGGGGAGAAACAGTTTTTGGTGAATATATGTTTTGGGGAGAAACGGATTTGGTGAATATATATGTTTCGGAGAGAAACGGTTTTTGTGAATAAATATGTTTCGGGGAGAAACGGGGATTTGTACGGTGTTTCAGAGAAAACAACCGTGTAATTGGGACGAATTTGCTTGATCCCAGGGATGTCAGGAAATTCGTACAACGTCATATATTAAATTTATCATTATTAGTAGGATATATATATATATATATATATATATATATTGTACGTGAGGCAGGCATCATAGATGGCCTCGATATGGGCCATGCGCAAGTGATGTCGTTTAATCATTTAAGTATTGCACGCGACGAATTGTTGGTAGATCTATCGGGTTGACAACCCCGTCGTGACCGGTCGCTCTGTGTCAAGTCAAACGACGAATTAATATTCTGTTCATAGTCTAGCATTTATTATACCTTCATTGTAAATATATAGTTCATAATGTCTTTCTAACTTACGAGTCCAAACATTTGATTCTATCAATTTAATATGTAAACTCGGGAAGATGTCTATGGTCGGAAGTTTCTACGGAAATGCTTGCGACGGCTGACCCTTGAGTTATTTTACAAGGAAATGAATTAACTTTCTTGAAAATTATATGGTTGTTTTATAATAAACACATTATTAGAAAGTTCTTCCTTGGGTCAAATTATTTTAAATTTGAATATGTGAACTCACCCTCCTTTGTGTTGACACTTGATTTCAACGTGTTCTTTAGGTACTTGAGTTCGGCTTCGGGAATTATGGCGTATCTTGTGGTTGTTGATGCATGTGTGGTTTGAAAATGTTGTGGACAAACTTTTAAAACAATTTGGGACCAATGTAATAAGATCCATAAGGACCAAGACTACTAAACTATGTTGTGGTTGTGTCATACCTTGAAACTTTAAGTTTAAAAACTATGTTTTAATTAAGTTGATTGTCCAACATTTCGATGCATCGTTCAGCAAGATATTAATGGGCACCAAATTCCATCACCACTATGTTTTATACTCTGCTGCGACGTTTTTGGGGTGTGACAGTAAATAGGTTACATTTTTCTTGATATTTAACTTGTCCTACGACACCGATCAGTGACGAACCGAACGAAACCCATACAGACATTGGCACCGGTATTCGTTTTATGGTTTAGGATTAATGGAAAACACGTGTTGATACCCTTATGGGGCTATCGCGAATTTTCTTATTGGATGCTATACCGAGTACCAATGGTGTAACGAGCCAAACCAATACCGACGGAATTCCCGCCGCGTTAATTAAAAGTGAAGTTCGGTATTTTTGTTTGATCGATATAAAACATGTGCCTATATTAATATTGTGACAAACTGAACTGATACCTACGTTTTTTGCCTAGTAAAAAAGTTTACGAAAGAATATAATGTCTATCACTGTTTTTGAGCTTTTATTGTTGTTTCTTCTTAGATATTTTGTTGGAAAAAATATATATTTTTAAAGAGCGCAAAGCAAGTTATTTAGAATAAAAATTTAGTAAATATACTTATGTGTTTGATTTTTTACGATGAATGGCCACCTGCCCGCTACCCGGTCTCCACCCCTGTCCCCACCTCCATCCAGCCAGCGTTTCATAGACTCCCTCACCCTTGACACCAAACTGGTGGTACACAACTGGTGGGGATAAAAGTAATGGTTGTGTGGTGATCGGTAGAGGGTGTTAGTGGTGGCACATTGTTCGTTGGGGGTAGCGGTAGTGGAAGTGGTGGTGACGGCAACTGATAGGTAGTAGTGATGGTGGTGTCGAACGTGACGATGTGACAGGGACGGTGACGGTGGTGATTGGTAGGTGGTGGTTGGAATGATGGATATAAGTTCCATGATTGTTTCTTTACCTAAACCATAGAAAATTTATGTTCCTTTGATATAGAGAGTAATTTAGACACATCTTTTTTTTTTTAAATATTACACAATGTAAATCAACCCTGCATGTTGTTAAGAAGTTCCATTCGAGTTTAAACAAAAATTCAAATGTTATCCAAGCCGTTTATTTTTTTCACCAATACACTTTAATAGATGTACTTGATATTTTTAAAACTTCATATGGAAGGATGTAGATTAAACCAATGCGTATTCATGTAAAAAGTTAAAATAAAATAAAACTTGAATTTAGGTCACTTGTGACTTCAAGTAATGTTTATATGAAATAGAGTAACTTACTTTTTGAGTTTCTGTTTTTTAGGGGTTTTAACCATTTGAGTCCAAAATAAAAATGTTTAACGTCCTGAGTCCCTATAGCCACTTTTCTTAACCATTTAAGTCTAAATTTTTAACTCCATCCACTAAATCTGTTAACTACAAGGGCAATTTAGTCATTTAGACACAAAGTACAACTCTTATATGCACAAGAGTATAATGAACAAGTCTCTGATGCATAATAATTTTAATATTATATAAAATCAATTTCACAAACTGCACACACCCTCTATCTCTAGACATCCTACCACCACCCTCCACCACCACCACCACCTCCACCACCGCACCATCCCCACCACCACCATCCCACTGCCGCTAACACCACCATCCCACTGAAACCCAAACACCACCATCCAACTTCCACCACCTCTGAACAACAACCAACACCACCATCCTTTTAAAACCCCAACAACCACCATCCCAGCGGCTTCAACCACCATCCCCACCACTGCACTACCATCGTCCCCAAGTTGTCTAGTAGATAAAATCAAAAGTTATCCAGATTCTCACTTAAAATTCAAACAAATCATGTAGTCTGAGCTCACCTCCACCATTATCACCACCCTCCCTACCATCATCCCCACCACCACACCACCCCCACCGCGCCGGAAAATCAGATCGCAATCATAATCGCTCCACCATTTCGCCTCATCTCCACCGTGACTTCCGATCTCCTCAACCGCCGCCGGTTGCCTCCGACTGACGAGTTCGTAGATCGGAGAGGAAGCGATGTTGATCTGTCATCGGAACACCGTATCAGATCGACTAAAATCACAAGCAAAATAATAATAATAATAACAATAACAATAACAATAACAATAACAATATCAATAACAATAACAATAACAATAACAATAACAATAACAATAACAATAACAATAACAATAACAATAACAATAACAATAACAATAATAATCAATAACATTAACTCACGAAAGTCAAAATTGAAATCAGAGTACACCTAACCTTTCCATCGATTATAAGCCAGCAATCCTTAGTTTTGTTATGCACGGAGACATCACTGAACACAAAAGTTTTCGGATCTGACGACATTGATACCTAAAAAGTTGAAAACAAAGCAAAATTCGGTCTCAATTCGAACAAATCTAAAAAACGAATCTTATAAAGTGCAAAAAATGAATATATCTGAACAAAATTGAATTTTGATCGGCTTACAAGAAGGAATTTGACGCCGGTGTGAGGGTTTTCAACTCTCGTCACTACTTCGTTGGTATCGAAAGGATTCAATGCGGAGGTTAAGAACGGGGCTGGTGGAGGGGCTACGAGTGGACTTCTGGTGATGGTGCATTGTGTAGCTAACAATTTGAATTTGTGCAGTGTGGCCATTGATGCAGATCTGATGGTTTGAGAAAGATGGAGATAAGGAGAGAGATTTATATGAGAGAGAGAGAAAAATCTAAATAAATTAGTTTTTATTTTTATTTTTTATTTATATGGGTAATTAGGTCATTTAACAAAACATGACAATAGAACTCTAACCTTGTTAGAAATTTAGACTCAAACGGTTAAGAAAAGTGGCTATAGGGATACAGGACGTTAAACATTTTGATTTTGGACTCAAGTGGTTAAAACACCTAAAACATAGGGACTCAGAAAGTAATTTACCCTATGAAATATTTTTCCTATGTCTAATATGGTTGCTGATGTGTGCAAAATGCAACATATAAATTACATCAATTGTGGCATAAAACTAACCCTTTTTTAGTACTAATGTTGGAAAAAGTGTGCTTTTGTCTTCCTTTTGTATTTTCAGGATTAAATGAGCTCAAATTAACAAAAGAAGCAAAAAGACATCAAAATCTAACATAAATACAAGAAAAGAAACAAGACGTGACATGCCCGACCCCACGACAGTATCTTCCCAAGCAAAACAAGAAGACAGGAGACTGAACACGCTCCGTGCTCAGCCAGCACGGGGGCGTGCCCAAGTGTCAGCAGAAAAGACAAAGTGGTAGAAGCTTCTATTGCCCACCACGGGGCCGTGCTCAGCGGACACGGGGCCGTGGTCAACTAATAAGACAAGCTGCATTAAATGAAGAAAGAGAAGGATGTGGACATGGGGTCGTGCCCACTGGACACAGGGCCGTGCCCGAGCTTTTGTTCAGCCTATAAATAGGAGTGCTTGGCTCAAGCTCAAACCATCCCTTGGCACACCACCTCTCTCACACTTCACCCACCACCCACCACCACCACCATAACACCATCATCCACCACCATCATCTATTGTCCATCATAGAGTGTGTGAGTCGTCTCGGGATCCAAGATTGATCGTAAGAGTTCTTGACAATCAAGGCCATGTTTGCCTAAGTCTCTTACATCACTTGGTGAAGACAAAGTGTCTAGTGTAATACTTTTTATTTTTAATCTTTTCGCGCTTTTTACTTGGTTTTGTATTAATGACTTTAATAACTAGTTTCTTATGTTGAAGGTGATTCTTCCTTATCGTTTGTCCGTGGTGTCTTGACATTATTTTACTGTCTATATAAAATAAAAGATTTTCACCATTCGTATCTCCACGGTCTATATGGAGGTTTGTTGGCTACCTGGTCGGGGGTTAAGGGAACGGTTTGGTAAGAGTCTTGCCATTGTTCAGCGTTTAGAGGTCCTGCAATGGACCTGGGTCAAATTTAGTAGGACCTCCTTCAATACTTAACGGTATTGGATGGCGGGGGTCCAAACTCTTTGATCCCCTCATAAGTTAACTACTATTAATACTATAACCCGGCTATTTAGGACTGTATCCCTACTGACTCAGACTACTTAGTCGAGGGTAACGTCACCTCCAAAAGAGGGGCCTACCATAATTTGCATTAATAACTTAATTAATTATCTTTCAATAATCCGACCCTTTAGGATTGTATCCTTGCTGACTCAAACTACTGGGTTGAGGGTAACGTCACCTTCAAAAGAGGGGCCTACTATAATAACTAAGATAATCTCTTAAAAAGTGCAAAAGTGCAGAAATAATCAAAGGTTACACCAGATACGAGTCGGAACCAAGTGATTCATCTTGTCTATCTTTTTTTCTTTTATTTTTATTTTCAGCATTTTTAGTTAGTTTTTATTTTTTAGTTTAAAACAATTTTTTTAAACTTTTTGATTTGATTAGACGTTGAGGATAAACCGGTACTAAAAGCTCTTGTGTCCTTGGACGACCTCGGTATCTTACCAACACTATACTACGCTCACGATGGGTGCACTTGCCCATATGTGTGTTTAGTGTTAGTAAATATCGTGTTTTATAAATTTAAAACTTGACTAAAAAAGTGTTAAAGGGGCTTAAAATATACACCTAATATATATAACACTCGACACCCATCAAGTTTTTGGCGCCGCTGCCGGGGACACAGGGATTTTAAGAAAGTTGGGAATCAACGGCCTAATCGTTTTTCTTATTTTTCATTTTTTTAGGATTTTTCTTAATTTTTCAGCTTCTGAAGAACTCAGCACGGGTCGTGCCCACTGAACACGCCTCGTGCCCAATCATTGGAACTGGCAATCCTGTTTTAAGTCAGACAGTAAGCTGAACACGAGGCCGTGCCCACTCAACACGCCCCCGTGCCCAAGTTTCAGTTACTAAAAACAGAACCGTAAGATCCCGACGGTTGGTAATTTCTGACACAAACATGAGTGATACTGATACTTTTTACTTTCGGCACTCTTATGGTACTATGTGGTGTCAATTATGTGGTGGTAACCATAAGGAATTAGAATGCTATTTCCTAAATTATAAACCCCACTATATAGACCCATCGTTTCCTAGTATCCTTAAGAGGGGCGAAAGTAAAAATAATCCCTATCTCTCCCTCGAATGCTCCCAACCGGATTTTCTAGGAGAAATGCTTCTCGATGAATTATTTCAACTAGAAGATCTAATTATTGATTGGTTAAAAGAACTTAGGAAAGATTTCAATAATCTTTTCCAAGACAATAGCCAAGAAGAAGGGTTGGAACCGCATTCAAACAACTTCGTTGTTTCGGACGATACTTCTAACTCTAGTGATGACTTGAGCGATAGTCGTCCCTATGTCGATTGTGCCGTGAAGGACTCTCCATCAACTTCGTTTGATGCATACATAGACCTGAGTGATTCGGCATACACCTTCTTTAACGAGAGCCCGGAAAAGGGTTGGACTTGTCCACCTACATATAGCATAGGAATCACCCTCACTGACAACCTCTTGCGTTCTCGTCTTAATCTAGATCAACTAAGGTATCTTAGGCACTTTGGGGTTGTTCCATCCAGTAAGGAACCGCCCGATCTGGAAAAGTTCCTTAGAATTAGACAAAATTCATAAAACAGCCTCTAGACACGGGGCCGTGCCCAGGTCAGCACGCCCCCGTGTCCACCCAAAGATTCCCTTCTGATTTTATCAGAATACGGACAAAAATGTGTCAGGATTCCATCTGTACACGGGGCCGTGTCCAGCCAACACGGGGCCGTGCGCAACGTACTGTCGTTTTCTATAAATGCAGCCAAGAATCCTGCACATTTGAACCATTCCAAGGACAGAGATTTGGGGAATATTCTCACATACCATCCTAGGTATTTTCTAAAAGAAGTTTCTCAACTATCTTCTTGTCCTTTCCTCTTTTATCCACTTTCATCTTCTTCAATTTTTCTTATACTTCCATTAAAGCTTGAACCTTCCATGACTTCAAGCCTTATTGAGATGTTTGTTAGATTTTTGTTCAAGGAATCTTCTTAAAAATAAGTTGTACAACAATGTTTTAAGTTGTTTATGTTCAAAAATGCTTTAAAAATCATGAAAACAATTTGAAACCCCAAGATCCTTGTTCCTAAATCCTGCAGACATCTGAACACGGGGTCGTGTTCGCTGAACACGGGGCCGTGTCCGAAGTATTGGTCCCATAAAATTGAACCCTTTTCGGTATGTTTTCTCAGAATGGCAAGCAGAACAAGCGGAAACTCTTCGTCGCATTCCAGAAACAACCGGCAGGGGAGAAGATCATCAACGGTTGAAGATCCTCTTGTAAACTATGTTTACGCCTTAAGAGAAGCCCTTGATGAAGTGACAAGTGTGGAAGAGGCATTTGTCACACCCCGACCACGTAAAACAACAAAACGTGGCGGAAACGTCGGGGAGTGTTGTAACAGAATCACTGTTTCATAACACATGGAAATTGAAACATTGTTTTATTAAATAAAAGAGTTACATTGTCTTGACAATCAAAGAAACATAATACAAATAACTAGTCTTGCATCTTTTATTGTCACTAAGGCCCAAGTCCGCCTAAGTGTATCTTGATAAGTCCTATGCATCATCTCCTGAAAACACATGTGAAAATAGGTACGTCAGCATAAAAATTCCTGTGAGATACATAGGTTTTGTGAAAATGAGATTCATGACTTATGTTTAAGAAAATGTTTAGTCATGAACCTTGTAGTTTGCTTTGTTTTGTAAATCGTTTGAAAAGCAATAAGATCAGATTATAAGTATAAGTAAGAGAATAATGTATGGTTAAATGAATAACCAAGTAAAATGAGTTTGTAAAAGATAAGTTGTTTTGTAAAACAATGTCTTGTGAAAAGTATGTTATTTGTATAAAATGTTATATGACTCAAATTGAAATGATTCAAATAACGCTACAATATGTGATATCATACAAGCACTTATATATAGGAAGTACCAGCGGCGTATCCACCATGCTTGTATCATATTACACACGCCTCGTTACTTAAATCACTTACTCAAACCAAACCAATAATGTATAATGTCTATGTTTAAACCAATTGTCAAAAGTCCTTGTATAAACCATGTCAAATGTTGATAGTCCAAAAGTAGTCAAGTAATGTGTAACAAATGTTTATGTATGGTAAGTAAAATAAGACTACTTAAACCATAAGTAAAAATGTACAAAACAAAGTATTTTGAGTAAATCAAAAGTTATGTTTTGTAAAATATATGCATGCTATACTGAATATGAACATTTATGTGGTATTGTGAAAATTCATACATCCAAGCCTTGAGACAGCCGGATAACCATGTAAAAATGGGTTATCAAAAGAATATGTATTCGGATTCGGTCATTCCTTACGTCCAAACAAACCCGAGATTTCAGGAATGGGATTTGTCAAGTCCTATGGTACCACTACCTACTACCGAGCGGCATGATCGGTGTTAATAAATGTATAGTATAGTTTAAACAAACCAAATGTCATACCAAAATGTAAGCATATGATGAATAAGAAATGTACTAAGTATACAAAGCAGAAAAGTCATGTAAATCAATGTGCTAGCATGCTATCAGTTAACATACATAGCAGAAATGTAATGTAGAACCATGTACTAAGTATGCACACAATGGACATACATAGCATAAAATGTAATGAAATCATGTACTATAATGTACTAATGAACGTAGGAAGTATATGATGTGAAAACAGGAAAGCATGAAAGTAACAAGTAGGCACATGTGTTTCACCCCAAAACAGTTTGGAAAACAGTAAAAGAGGGGTCTATGTACTCACTTGAGATTTCTCAGAAGTCCTAAAATAACCACCAAGCAATGCTAGAGATCACGGAATCAAACGGCACCTAATATAGGTAACTATGTTAATAAACCGGACCTAAATCGAAGGATTTAGATAGAATGAGGGTTCGTAAACCAAACGAGTATAGAGACTCGTGTAATATGGTTTAAAAGCCTACATACTAAATGAAACCTAACCTAAGTGCTGTCGACCCATTACGACCCGTTTAGGTAGCTTATGCTACTTTAACGCGCCGTTCGCGTGAAACGCGTTCGGACCGTCTAACTAGTCCTATGACAAGTGTTATATGCCTAAACATGTTACATAATCTGTTATGTGACAAAAGTTTAGGTTACATATGCTCAATTACCAATTATACATGAAAAGGGTATTCTGGTAATTTACCTAAGGCATATAAACTACCTATCATATAACTACTCAAACGATGTGACCATAGGGTATAACCTCGGAAGGTTATTCCCTACCTACTATGGTCACCTAATGTGTTTGGTCGGATCCTAATGATCGACCAAATGGGTCGGGTTCGAGGTATAAGCGATTTATTAGATCGCTTACCCTACGACCCTAGACAACGTGGTAATCAGTAGGCATAGTCCCAAGGGACTATAACCAACGTGATTACACTCACGTTGCGAAGTTCAAACGAACTTCGCATTGACCATAAACTGGTCAATGCAGAAAGTCAAACAAAGTTTAACTTTCAGACTCGAAAGACTCGAAAAGCAATAAAAGAACGAAAGAATACTTACGAAGGGTCCCCGAATGCTAATCTCGATTCAAGAATCTCAGGTATGAAACAATGGTTTCAACTTAGAGTTTCTCAAATCAAAATTCTAGTGGTTTAAGCAATGGGGGGCATGGGGTATTTATAGTTTTCGGTCCACCGTTAAGATCGTTTCATGGAAACCGTGCTTTAATCGCATCCGTACAAGTGTTGGAACCTTATGGTGACTAAAAATGATCCTTATCATCTGACTAAGCAATTGAGAATGTGTGGGTGTGGTTAAAACAGCTGGAACCTGCTGTTAAAAACACTGAATCTGTTCTGATAGTTGGACGCGGCCCGCTTCAGGATCAGGCAAGTATAATGCGGGCCGCCTGGAGCTTCTGATCTGAATATAAGTTTCCAAAATGACAGTTTCAGCCCCTGCACGTGTTTAAGGCCATTCCCGACACTTCTAAGGCCCGTAAAGCCAACTTTAAGGCCCTAAAATGATGCCTAAACATTGTGGACATGAAACATGCTCAAAAATATGCCGGATGTTGGTTCGTTTGGTCGTACGAACGCGATGTTCGCTTAATTACGACGGAATGCGCATAAGCGCGAAAAACGATCCAAAAGACGCGACGAATGGATTTTTCTTATGCCAAACACTAAAATAAAATATTTTAGTGCTTACATAAATTTTTGGATGTCCGGATGTATTCAGAACGTAAGTTATGCGCGAAAATGCAAACTTGTGCACTTTTTGACACTTTTAGTCCCTGAATGACACAAAAGTTTATTTTAGCACACCGAACCCCTAAAAGCCTATTTCTAAGCTATGTAAAGGATATTTAGAGTGTTTTTAACTTATGGTCATGTTCCGGAATCTCTGTTACAGTTCAAATTGGCATACTTTCGCAGTTTGTCAACTTTAGTCCCTGTAAGCGATTTAACTTGTTTTTGCCATACCAAAGCCTTCAAAACTTATTTCTAAGTTATGTAAAGGTTATTTAAGGTATGTTAAGCCTATGTAACTATTCCGGAGTGTTTGTTGCATTAAACTGGTTATATTTACGCATCGGTGCGCGTATAACCTTCCAGAAAGCGATTTAGAGTTTGGAATTGATCAAAAATTGATATGTGCAAATGATACACATATTTTTACAAATCCCAAGTATGAAATACAATATTTCATTGGTTTGGTATTTGTTTGATGGTCGCAGAGACACAGGTGTTACAGCATTGGTTGACCGTATTAATCATTTGACGTTGGGACTAGAAGGATGTCTCCGAGAGGTCAACCTTTTGCACCAAAGGTTGAACATTCTCGCCTCTCCTCCTTTGGTGCTTATTATCACCCAAAGGGCATGGAATGTGGTACCGGAAGTTATCATTCCGGCCGAATGGTACGCCTTACATCCGGAGCCCCCTCGAGACATACTACAAGGGGTTCCGATTGGTGTCGCTCCTCCTCCACAAGACGTTGAGGAACATGAAGCCGCCTCTCTTCTCCCAAGGGAGATAGAAGAATGGCTCTAGCAACATCTAAGGGACACCACTCGGCTTGGAGCTCTACAAGGCTTTTAGACCGGAAATCTATTTCCGGAATTTTGGTTCTTATTGTAGAAGTAGAACTCCTTAGGAAGATTTTACGGATCACTTGACCTATCTAATATTAGGACTTTTATCTTTTATTTTCTGCTTTATTTTTCATTTTTAGGACTAATGAATGATGGTTTTAGTTAATTTGGTGTTTGGATGGTGTTGAAATGAATAAAACACACTTGAGATGGCAAAGGATACAAGGGAAACTTGAACCAGCAACGCATGCAGGAAAACAGAGCCGTCCGACGAAATTCTTCGTTTACAGTAAGCTCGGCACGGGCCGTGTCCGCCCAATACGGCCCCGTGCTGCACAGTCTGCAGAAAAGACCCAGTTCAGGTAACTGGACACGGGCCGTGTTCACCCAACACGCCCCCGTGTCCAGGCTTCTGTTTCTCTTGATTTAATTTTGTTACTGGAACTTGAACACGGGGCCGTGCCCGGACAACACGGGGCCGTGTTCAGCGCCCAGTAACACAAAATTTTTGCTTTTTCACACCTTTTACACATTCAATCAACCTAAAAACTTATTTTTGGGACACATTGAGGACAATGTGTAATTTAAGTGTGGGGGAGATGCTAAAACCTTGAATCTTGCAAGTCCTAAATACAAGCCTTACACAAAACTCTATTAGAACAGCTAATCACCCCAAATTTTTTCAAAAATTTTCATTTTTTTTACTTTTCTAGGTTTAACTTGGGAATTTCAAAATTCTAAAAAGGTTATATTTTTACGAATTTACAACCGATAGCGTCGTGATAAAAAGAACCAACATAAGAAAATTATGAAAAGGCATGACAAACTTAGTTAAAATTTGATTATATATACTTGATCACATAAAAACCCATTCCCACAAAAGTGAGTTTTGAGCCTTTATTGAGCATACAATTACATATCATTAGACTAAATGCTCATTTTTTGTTTCTTGTGTGAATAGCCGCTTGGTTCTTACGACTCTAGAACTTGCCATGACGATACATTCCCGGTCCTTACCAACTTAAACCCGAGTAAGTAAATGATGGAGGCATTAGGACTAACCCTTTTTATTTCTACAACATTATTTTTCTTTTTTTACCACCTACCCAAAATCCCCCTAGTTAGCCCCTTTGAGCCTAAACCTTTTCATTTCATAACCCAAACCAAACACCCTTTTACCCACCAAAGCCTTTTTCATTTTTAACCCTTTGTTTTAGTAACAAGTTCGGTTTTTCGTATGACTTTTCAAAAAAAAAAATGTGTGTGTTGATGATGAAGCAAAAGAGAATAAACAAAAAAGTTCATCAAAAATAACTTTGTTTGAATAATAGCTTCATCAAAATAAAAGTTACAAAAAAATTAAAAAGTCTTACGAAAACCGACGCTTGTTACGCTTTTCGCCTTTTTTCTACTAACCACTAACCACTAACCCAACCACCTACCTTTAACCCAAGCCTAACCCTTCACCCACAAAGTCCTCTTGATATTTACAAAGGTATATAAGTTAAAAAAGAGGAGGATTGATTACTTGGCAAGCCTATGGTAGGAGTAAGTTCCATGCCGCTCTCGAGTGATCCACAAAAATACATTTTCGGCTGAGTGTTGAGTGATCCCCGTGAGGTATGTGAACTTGTATATAAATAAAATTTTACAAAGGCATGTTATGCCCTAATAAGTAATTTATCTTATGAAAAGTTTTAAATAAATCATGACGAATAAGATTGTAAATAAATAAAAATAAAACTAAATAAAGAATCTTGGAAATCCCGACACTCTATGACAAGCCCAAAAACCTTCTTCTCTACCCATTCCATTTGGGAGTGTAATAGCCACATATTAAGGAGTTTTGCTTGAGGACAAGCAAAGATTCAAGTGTGGGGGTATTTGATGTGTGCAAAATGCAACATATAAATTACATCAATTGTGGCATAAAACTAACCCTTTTTTAGTACTAATGTTGGAAAAAGTGTGCTTTTGTCTTCCTTTTGTATTTTCAGGATTAAATGAGCTCAAATTAACAAAAGAAGCAAAAAGACATCAAAATCTAACATAAATACAAGAAAAGGAACAAGACGTGACATGCCCGACCCCACGACAGCATCTTCCCAAGCAAAACAAGAAGACAGGAGACTGAACACGCCCCGTGCTCAGCCAGCACGGGGGCGTGCCCAAGTGTCAGCAGAAAAGACAAAGTGGTAGAAGCTTCTATTGCCCACCATGGGGCCGTGCTCAGTGGACACGGGGCCGTGGTCAACTATAAGATTCGCACAATCTAAGCAAATCTTCATAGTACAAAGATTCTGCTGCACACGGGGTCGTGCTCAGCGGACACGGGGGCGTGGTCAACTAATAAGACAAGCTGCATTAAATGAAAAAAGAGAAGGATGTGGACACGGGGCCGTGCCCGAGCTTCTGTTCAGCCTATAAATAGGAGTGCTTGGCTCAAGCTCAAACCATCCCTTGGCACACCACCTCTCTCACACTTCACCCACCACCCACCACCACCATAACACCATCATCCACCACCATCATCCATTGTCCATCATAGAGTGTGTGAGTCGTCTCGGGATCCAAGATTGATCGTAAGAGTTCTTGACAATCAAGGCCATGTTTGCCTAAGTCTCTTACATCACTTGGTGAAGACAAAGTGTCTAGTGTAATACTTTTTATTTTTAATCTTTTCGCACTTTTTACTTGGTTTTGTATTAATGACTTTAATAACTAGTTTCTTATGTTGAAGGTGATTCTTCCTTATCGTTTGTCCGTGGTGTCTTGACATTATTTTATTGTCTATATAAAATAAAAGATTTTCACCATTCATATCTCCACGGTCTATATGGAGGTATGTTGGCTACCTGGTTGGGGGTTAAGGGAACGGTTTGGTAAGAGACTTGCCATTGTTCAGCGTTTAGAGGTCCTGCAATAGACCTGGGTCAAATTTAGTAGGACCTCCTTCAATACTTAACGGTATTGGATGGCGGGGGTCCAAACTCTTTGATCCCCTCATAAGTTAACTACTATTAACACTATAACCCGGCTATTTAGGACTGTATCCCTGCTGACTCAGACTACTTAGTCGAGGGTAACGTCACCTCCAAAAGAGGGGCCTACCATAATTTGCATTAATAACTTAATTAATTATCTTTCAATAATCCGACCCTTTAGGATTGTATCCTTGCTGACTCAAACTACTGGGTTGAGGGTAACGTCACCTTCAAAAGAGGGGCCTACTACAATAACTAAGATAATCTCTTAAAAAGTGCAAAAGTGCGGAAATAATCAAAGGTTACACCAGATACGAGTCGGAACCAAGTGATTCATCTTGTCTATCTGTTTTTCTTTTATTTTTATTTTCAGCATTTTTAGTTAGTTTTTATTTTTTAGTTTAAAACATTTTTTTTAAACTTTTTGATTTGATTAGACGTTGAGGATAAACCGGTACTAAAAGCTCTTGTGTCCTTGGACGACCTCGATATCTTACTGATGTGCGTGAAAGTGTTATATATATTAGGTGTTTATTTTAAGCCCCTTTAACACTTATTTTAGCCAAGTTTTAAATTTATAAAACACGATATTTTACTAACACTAAACACACATATGGGCAAGTGCACCCATCGTGAGCGTAGTATAGCGTTGGTAAGATACCGAGGTCGTCCAAGGACACAAGAGCTTTTAGTACCGGTTTATCCTCAACATCTAATCAAAATAAAAAGGTTAGAAAAATGTTTTAAAACTAAGAAAAATAAAAACTAACTAAAATGCTGAAAATAAAATAAAAGTAAAAACAGATAGACAAGATGAATCACTTTGTTCCGACTCGTATCTAGTATAACCTTTGATTATTTCCGCACTTTTGCACATAATTAAGAGATTATCTTAGTTATTGTAGTAGGCCCCTCTTTTGAAGGTGACGTTACCCTCACCCCAGTAGTTTGAGTCAGCAAGGATACAATCCTAAAAGGGTGGATTATTGGAAGATAATGAATTAAGTTATTAATGCAATATTATGGTAGGCCCCGCTTTTGGCGGTGACGTTACCCTCGGCTAAGTAGTCTGAGTCAGCAGGGATACAGTCCTAAATAGCCGGGTTATAGTATTAATAGTAGTTAACTTATGAGGGGATCAAAGAGTTTGGACCCCCGCCATCCAATACCGTGAAGCATTGAAGGAGGTCCTACTAAATTTGACTCAGGACCATTGCAGGACCTCTAAACGCTGAACAATGGCAAGACCTTTACCAAACCGTTCCCTTAACCCCCGACCAGGTAGCCAACATACCTCCATATAGACCGTGGAGATATGAATGGTGAAAATCTTTTATTTTATATAGACAGTAAAATAATGCCAAGACACCACGGACAAACGATAAGGAAAGATCACCTTCAACATAAGTAACTAGTTATTAAGGTCATTAATACAAAACCAAATAAAAAGTGCAAAAGATTAGAAATAAAAAGTATTATACTAGACACTTTGTCTTCACCAAGTGATGTAAGAGACTTAGGCAAACATGGCCTTGATTGTCAAGAACTCTTACGATCAATCTTGGATCCCGAGACGACTCACACACTCTATGATGGACAATGGATGATGGTGGTGGATGATGGTGTTGTGATGGTGGTGGGTGGTGGATGAAGTGTGAGAGAGGTGGTGTGCCAAGGGATGAGTTGAAATGAAACCAAGCACTCCTATTTATAGGCTGAACAGAAGGCTGGGCACGCCCCCGTGTCCGCTGGACACGGCCCCGTGCCTGTCTAACACTCTCTCTCTTCATTAATTGTAATTCGCAATTACAATTAATGCGCCTGCTGTACTTTCGCCACGCCCCCGTGCTCACTGGGCACGGCCCCGTGGTGGGCAATAGAAGCTTCTATAGGTTTGTCTTTTCTGCTGCTTCTTGGGCACGGCCCCGTGCTGGCTGAGCACGGGGCGTGTTCAGTCTTCTGCCTTCTCTATTTTGCTTGGGAAGATGCCGTTGAGGGGTTGGGCAGTCCACTTATGTTCCTTTCCTTGTATTTATGTTGGATTTAGCTGTCTTTTTACTTCTTTTGTGTTTTTGAGCTCATTTAATCCTGAAAATTCAAAAGGAAGACAAAAACACTCTTTTTCCAATATTAGTACTTAAAAAGGGTTAGTTTTATGCCTCATTTGATGTAATTTATATGTTGCATTTTACACACATCAAATACCCCCGCACTTGAACTTTTGCTTGTCCTCAAGCAAAACTCTTTAATATGTGGCTTACACTCCCAAATGGAATGGGTAGAAGAGAAGGTTTTGGGCTTGTCATAGAGTGTTGGGAATCCAAGATCTTTTTGGGTTTTATTTTTATCTATTTACAATCCTATTCGTAATGATTTATTTAGAACGTTTCATAGGAGAAATTACTTATTTAGGCATAACATGCCTTTTTAAAATTCCATTTATATACAAGTTCACATACCTCACGTGAGAAATCACTCACACTCGGCCGAAGGTGTATTTTTAGTGAATCACTCGAGAGCGGCATGGAACTTATTCCTACCATAAGCTTGCCAAGCAATCAATCCTCCTCATTTTTAACTTTTATACCTTTGTAAATATCAAGAGGACTTTGTGGGTTAAGGGTTAGGCTTGGGTTAAAGGTAGGTGGTTGGGATAGTGGTTAGTGGTTAGTAGAAAAAAAGGGTGAAAAAGCGTAACAAGTGTCGGTTTTCGTATGACTTTCTATTTTTGTAACTTTTTATTTTGATGAAGCTTTTATTCAAACAAAGTTATTTTTAATGAACTTGTTTGTTTTTGCTTCATTATCAACACATATATATATATATATATATATATATATATTTTTTTTTTGAACGATCATACGAAAAAATCCGAACTTGTTACTAAAACAAAGGGTTAAAAATAAAAAAAAAAGTTTTGGTGGGTAAAAGGATTTTGGTTTGGGTGATGAAATAAAAAGGTTTAGGCTCAAAGGGGCTAACTAGGGGGATTTTTGGGTAGGTGGTAAAAGAAAAAGAAAAATAATGGTGTAGAAATAAAAGGGTTAGTCCTAATGCCTCCATCATTTACTTACTCGGGTTTAAGTTGATAAGGACCGGGAATGTATCGTCATGGCAAGTTCTAGAGTCGTAAGGACCAAGCGGCTATTCACACAAGAAACGAAAAATGAGCATTTAGTTTAATGATATGTAATTGTATGCTCAATAAAGGCTCAAAACTCACTTTGTGGGAATGGGTTTTTATGTGATCAAGTATATATAATCAAATTTTAACTAAGTTTGCCATGCCTTTTCATAATTTTCTTATGTTGGTTCTTTTTTTTTTTGGGTAAAGGGTTACCCCGGTGATTCTATATATTCACAACCAATAAAAACCAAGTAGTGTAGAGAGCCTCAATCATGGGACATGCCCCATGAAAGTAAACCAAAGAACCAAAATAAAACCACAAACTACTAAACGTCCCACCAGACTACTATCTAGACCAACAAACACAAAGATAAACAAAACTAATCAGCCACCATCATTAATAATGTCATTGCCATGAATCTCCCACTCCCTCCAAAGTCTTCGTACATTTTCAGTAGTCTTCAGTCTCGCTCCCATCAGCTTGTACCGAACCAAACTAATGATTTTCTCACTAACAATCTCTGGAGGTCTCATCCGATTCTTGAAGATCCTGATATTACGCTCCTGCCAAATAACATAAGCACTAGCCGCCACCAATAGCCTCGCAACATAATCAGAAGCTAACTTAGAATTGGATCGAGCAAGAAGCCAATTGATTATATCCTCCCACTTAGGTTGAACCGTATTCATGCCCACTTTCTGTCTCACGATATGCCAAACTTTCGAAGAGAATTCACATTCAAAGAACAAATGGCTATGAGAGTCATGATTAGCATAGCATAGCAAACAACACATCATATTCATATTCTTTCTTCGAGAAAAATCCCACTTCAGAATCTTATCTTGCGTGAGCAGCTTACCTCTCATAATCAGCCACATTAAGAATGCATGCCTCGGGATGCATTGGGTAAACCAGACAATAGTACTCCAATCTATCTCAGTTTCTTTATGACGAACCGAATTCCATGCTTCAGAAGACGAGAAAATACTTGTGTTATTACCATCACGCCACATAACTCTATCAGGTTTATTCGGAATAATATGAACTTGATCTAGCTGAATCAGAACTGGAAAAAGATCTCTCCAAGCAACCGGCCACTTCCACTCTCCATTGGCCTGGATGTCAGAAACCGAATCCTGTAACCGGAAGCCTGCATTTGAAATAGTTCTAGGCGAAATAAACTCCCCAAGCGGCCCAATGTCACTCCATATATCATACCAAGCTGAGGCCAATGTCCCATTACCAATGTTAAACCAAAAGAAATCCCTCAAATACGGACGAAGTTGAAGCAACTTACGCCACGAGTAACTACAAGAAGAGGGAATTTTAGCAATCCAGAAATTCTTTCCTTTTAACCTGTAAACATGAACCCAATCCACCCACAAAGACTTCCTCCTCATAAGAATACTCCACATGTGATTAGCCATAAGGGCTTTGTTTACATCACCAATACGCCGAATACCCAATCCACCTTCATATTTAGGGAGACAAGCTGCTTTCCAAGAAACCTTAGCTTTGCCTTTCTGGAAACCCGTGTCTTGAGACCACAAAAAATTCCTCATCTTTGCCTCCAACTCTAGAACAACTCTACTCGGAAGCATATACACAGAGGACCAGAAAATATGCATAGAAGATAAAACAGAAACAATGAGTTGCAATCTACCTGCGAACGAGAGTAACTTATTCCTCCAATGCATGATTCTTTTGTCTAATTTCTCCAACAGAACATTACAGTCTCTATATAACAGCCCCGACGAAATTAACGGGACACCAAGATAGCGAACAGGCAACGAACCCTCCTTAAACGGCATAATATTCAGAATAGCACTTTTAATATAACTTGGCACATTACAAAAGAAAACAGTGCTTTTCTGATTATTAGGCACCAGCCCCGACATTAAAGCAAATTTTGAAAGAGAGGTCATAATATACCTAGCCGAAGCAATTTCCCCTCTAGCAAAAAGAAAAAGATCATCTGCAAAACAGAGATTGATAATTTGGTGCTTCTCACATTTATTATGAAACTTGAATGATGAATCAATCCTTAACGAATGATGCAGAATGGCCGTTAAAACTTCCATAACAAGAGTAAACAAATACGGAGATAGAGGATCACCCTGACGAAGCCCACGATTACCTTTGAAATACCCATGCACATTACCATTGACACAAACAGAATATGATGTAGTAGAGACACACACCATAATCCAGTTCACCATAGAAGCATTGAAACCGAAACCAAGGAGAATATTCTTGAGAAATTTCCAATCAACCGTATCATAGGCCTTTTGGATATCAACTTTAAAAGCACATCTTGGGGGACCCACATTCCTATGGTAATTGTGCATCAACTCTTGGGTTAGCAAAATGTTGTCAGAAATCTTCCTGCCTGGGACAAAAGCTGATTGGTTTATACTAACAATATTATCTAACACCACCTTCAGTCTTTCCGCAATGATCTTGCTTATGCACTTGTATATAACATTACAACAAGCAATCGGCCTGTAATCCGTAACAACCGACAGTGAAAGGACTTTAGGCACAAGCACAATAAGGGTGTGATTTAACTCTTGAAGCAAGCGACCTGTATCAAAAAAATCAATAACAGCCTTTGAAACATCATTCCCAATAATAGGCCAAGCACTCTTGAAAAACGCAGCCGTAAAGCCATCTGGGCCTGGCGCTTTATCTATACCAATAGAAAACATAGCCTTCTTGACTTCATCTTCAGTCACTTGTCTGATCATATGAGTAGCAATCTGAGGATCCAAAACTTGCGTGAATAAGTCCGGAGCCGGACTAATCGACGTATCTCCACAGCACCCCAAAAATTTTTCATAATGATCCACAAAGGCTTGCTGAACTTTATCACCTTCAAACACGAAACCTCCTGAATCACTAATAACATCAATACGGCTATAATGATTTTTGCTTTTAACCGAAGAGTGAAAGAAAGCCGTATTACTATCCCCAGCCCTCAACCAATCCACTTTAGATTTTTGTTTCAGAAAACGCTCCTCATCCAACATAGCTTCTTGTAATTCACTAGTAACAGTAGCCTCTTGAATCCGAAGATCTTCATTATTCGGCTCCTGATCAATGACTTTCTGCAAGTTATCTAGCTTATCACGAAGCCTTTCCACTTTTTTATGTAAATTACCCTGTTTAAATAACAGCACCCGGAGAGGTGTCTTGAGAAGACGAAGCCTTTTAGCAACACAAAACTGATGAACTCCTTGAACTCTAGTCTCCCAACCCCTCTTCACAATTTCTATAAATTCTGGTTTGTAAACCAAAAAATTAGCAAATTTAAAGGACCGAGGCTTCAGAATACCAGCATCAGGAATTGATAAGACACAAGGGCAATGGTCTGAAAGCCGATACGGCTGAAAAATAGCAACTGCACTCGGGCATTGGGTCACAAATTGGGTGTTCCCCAGCACTCTATCAATCTTCTTCAGTAGACCAATCCCTTTCTTAGGCTTTTGATTCCATGTAAAATGAAGACCTGACCTATTGATATCAAACATCTCAATCTTATCGACACATTCTTGAAACTCTTTCATACTACTAGACACCAATGAGGATCCCATCGACTTATCTTCTAGATTTAGAGCAGAATTGAAATCCCCCATAACAACCCAAGGATTATTCCCAACAAACCCTTTATGTAAAGCCAAATGATGCCATAATTCCCTTCGAGTGGCATAATAATTCGCGGCATAAACAATCGAGCAAAAAATCATTTTCTTATCCAGCTTGAAAGAGAGTTGTAAATGAATAACCTGATCAGTCTGAGACAATACCATGACGTCAAAAACAGCTGGATTCCAACCAATAATAATCCTTGTGCCTTTATTACACCGAGCCCCATTAGACGTCCAATCCCACGAACGAAAAATAGATTTACAAATTTGACCAAGCCTACTGACATCAACATGCGATTCTAATATAGCACATAGGCTCAAACGATAATCTTTAACTGCCTGACGAACCTCCGTTTGTTTCAGAGGGCGGTTCAACCCCCTAATATTCCATGTTGCAATACTAACCATTGTTAACATTCAAAGAAGGAGTGCTTGCCCCTTGTGGATTATCAGGTTTTATAGTCCCACTAACCATAAATTCATCGGTTTCATTAAAAACTTCTTGGACTTCATCATCATCCGAATCATAAGGATCATCTCCAGCTCCCTCCCCTTTCGCCACATTATCTATCTTGGTATCATTAAACACATCAAACGGATTAGACGATATAAAGCTAGTATTCGGATCTGATTTGCTACTACTACCGCTAGCTTTAGAGGTAATAGGACGGTATTCAAATTTTTGCTTCGGCTTAGTAACTGGAAATCCGGTTCTTTTGGCCGCTTTTCGAGAATCAACATCCATAAACCCATCCTTGTCTATCATCGGTTTCTTTAAAAACTCTTTATTCTTAGACCCATGTTGAGTTTGTTGGATTTTACCAGGAGCTTTAGTGACCTGCCTGATTTTTTTCGGACAAGTATGATCATCATGACCAAATATTTTGCAATACGCACATCGATGAGGACACCATTCGTATTCAACATAAACTTTTTCCTTAACAAATCCTTCCCCCTCCAATTCCGGAACAGCAATAACAGCAATAAATATTTTGCAATACGCACATCGATGGTTCTTTTTATCACTACGCTATCGGTTGTAAATTCATAAAAATATAACCTTTTTGAGAACTTGAATTTCCCGAGTTAAACCTAGACAAGTAAAAAAATGAATTTTTTTTTTTTGAAAAAATTTGGGGTGATTAGCGGTTCCAATAGAGTTTTGTGTAAGGCTTGTATTTAGGACTTGCAAGATTCAAGGTTTTAGCATCCCCCCACACTTAAATTACACATTGTCCTCAATGTGTCCCAAAAATAAATTTTTAGGTTGATTAGATGTGTAAAATGGTGTTAAAAGCAAAGATTTATGTTACTGGTAGTCTGGACACGGCCCCGTGTCCACTGGACACGACCCCGTGGCGAACTGCCAGTAACGAAAACTTACAGAAGGTGAACACGGGGGCGTGTTGGTTAGGCACGGCCCCGTGTCTGACAAAAATCTGCAGGACAGTAACCAAACAGCAGGTCTGGGAGGTGAGCACGGGGGCGTGTTGGCTGGACACGTCCCCGTGTGGACAGTCTATAAGCCTGAAAAACAGGTTTCTTCCCCCGGCTTTTCCATCCTGGCCCTATAAGTGCTGAGGCTTAGCACTCCGAGCCTTGGTTTGTACCTGTTTCATCACTTAATACCACACCAAGCAACACAAACATCCTACATTACCATAGTTAATTGTTCCAAGCATAAAGTAAAAGAAAAATAAAACGGAAAATAAAAGCGGTCAAGGAAAGTAAATTGTTCAACATTTGGCACGCAGGCCACCAATTGTTCGGTAGATAAAGGGACTTAAACCTGTGGAGTCATCAATCAACCGTTTCCTCCTCTGCTCCTCTCGCCTACTCCATAGCATCGTCGTCATCATCATCGTCATCATCCCCTCCATGGCGTGCAATGTGGTCTCGTATGTATCCGACATCGTCTTGGATCTCGGATAGGTTTCTCTCGATAGCTCCGACCCGGTGGTAGGTGTTGCTCACCATGTTATAGGTGGTCCTAGTACACATAAGGTTTTCCTGCAACAAATCATGCAAACTTTGAAAGTTAGGAAAACCGCCTCCCGAGGAGGATGATTGGCCCGGATCACCGTGGGGTTGGTATTGGTACTGATGATGTTGCGGAGCTGGAAGGACAAGCGCTTCTTGCGGGTTCCATGCATGACCTTGCATCCTTTGAAAGGTTACCGTCCCGTCTTCTGCTTCATAAATCAGGTTCATTGAGCGGCATATGTGAATGTCCACCGTACCCGACCATGGGCTCCTCTCAAATGACCTAGGTATGTGGGCGAAGTGCTTGAAAAGACGGTACACCCATCCCCCAAAGAAAATAGGAGTTGGTGCACTAGCAAGGCGGTTGTGATGCATGTTTTGGAGAATGAGGAACGGAACATCGAGCGGCCTGCGGTTGTGAATGCAGTGGAGGACAAGCAAATCCCTTAGCCCAACGACGCCACTACTGTCATGCCTTTGGCTAAGAGAGTAGCCGAGGAGCCTATGAATGTATCTGTATAGCGGATCCCTCAGCTTTGTACTCTTAGTGCTGCTCGGATTGTAGAACCCTTCTCCAATCTGAGCCCACATGGCTTGGCGTTCGTTGTCACCTATCTCTCTCATTCCCCCAGTATTTTCTTCGTTTCCCGCATCCTCTTCCGCATACAACCCGATAATTGACCCAAATTGTGCCATAGAGATCGAATACCTCGTTCCGCCACACCGGAATGACACCCCGTCATTATCGAACGGGTCGCACCTTGAAGTGAATACAAAGGTGCTGTAGAATTCCAAGGTGCATTCATGGACGGAACGGAGTCGAGTTGTTAGGGCGACTCTGAGTGGTCCCGTGACAATGTTGTTGAAACGGTCAATTTGATTCACCATGGTTAGCAATTCTGTGCAAGCTTGCCTCGGGTATTCCTCCAGCCTTGTTTGAAGAAGCTCGTATCGAGCTCTTGCATCGAGCTCATTGGCGTTAAATCTTGTGAACTTCCCGGCCATCTTGATGATGTTAGATCGATAGGAGACGTTGAAATTTTGCGAAAAATCGCCTGAAACCAGAGCTTTTGCGGGGAAACGGAGCGTGTGGAATGAAGAAACTGTTTTGAAATAGGGGATTTATCCCGTCTGCAGCGCGAACACGGCCCCGTGTCTAGTGGACACGGCCTCGTGCCGAGCAATTTTTTTTTTTTTTTAAGGCTCGTGTGAGTGCCCCTTTTTCCCATAAGCTATGGTTAGAAAACTTACCGCTTTATTTTGTCGTCTCAATCGTTCGTAACTTACCAGGCATGATGTTTTTATTCCTCCACCGTTTGAAGCGAGATCTCATCTTCTTCATCCTCAATGAATCCTTGATAGAGTTTTAGCCGTTGGCCATTGACCTTAAATGGGGGCCCATTTCGAGATTTAATTTCTATTGCACCGTGTGGAAAAATATGGGTGATGGAAAAAGGTCCTGACCACCTAGACTTTAATTTACCAGGAAACAATCGAAGTCGTGAATTAAACAAAAGAACTAGATCCCCTACCCGAAATTCATTAGGTTTAATATGTTTGTCATGCAAATTTTTCATTCTTTCCTTATAAATTTCAGAGTTTGAGTATGCATAATTCCTAAGCTCGTCTAATTTATTTAATTGACAAAATCGATTTTTACCAGCAAATTCTAAATCCAAGTTTACATTTTTGATTGCCCAGTAGGCTTTGTGTGCAATTTCTACTGGCAAATGACAACTTTTTCCATAGACTAGCTTATACGGGGTTGTACCTATTGTTGTTTTATAAGCAATTCGAAAAGCCCATAAAGCATCGTCTAACTTATCAGCCCATTCCTTTTTATTTAACCCTACGGTTTTTTCGAGTATTCGTTTTAAACCTCTATTAGTCACTTCGGCTTGTCCGTTTGTTTGAGGGTGATATGCTGTTGAAACCCGGTGATAGACCCCATATCTTGTTAAAAAATTTTCAAGTTGATGGTTGCAAAAATGGGTACCTCTATCACTTATTAAAGCTTTAGGTGTGCCAAAACGAGAGAATAATTTTTTCAGAAATCTTACCACGACTCTTCCATCATTTGTTGGAAGTGCCTCAGCCTCGGCCCATTTAGACAAGTAATCTACTGCCACAAGTATATATTTGTTTCCTTTCGATGGTGGGAAAGGTCCCATAAAGTCGAGTCCCCACACATCAAAAATCTCACAAACAAGAATGCCATTTTGTGGCATTTTGTTTTTGGAAGAAATATTACCTGTTCTTTGGCAAGCATCACATGTTTTTACAAGACTTTGAGCGTCTTTGTAAATGGTTGGCCAATAAAATCCTGAATCGAATACCTTTCGTGCGGTACTAGCAGCACCATGATGTCCTCCGTATGGACCTTCATGACAATGGCGGAGAATTCTTCGTGCTTCATTACCATGTACGCATCGTCAGACGAGTTGGTCGGCACACATTTTGAAAAGATATGGATCTTCCCAAAAGTAGTGTTTCACATTGGCAAAGAATTTTTTTCTTTGATGATGTGGCCATCCTTTTGCGACTATACCGCTAGCTAGGTAGTTAGCATAGTCGGCGTACCATGGTTCTTCCTTGTATTCCACCATCTCCAGGGACTCAGTAGGGAATTTTTCGTTGATTTGCTCGTCCCTGGTTGCCTCTAAAGCTGGGTCTTCTAAGCGTGAAAGATGATCTGCTGCGGTATTTTCTGCTCCTCTTTTGTCCTTGATTTCAATGTCAAATTCTTGGAGGAGTAGAATCCACCTAATCAAACGTGGTTTTGCATCTTGCTTTTTGAAGAGATATCGAATGGCTGCATGGTCTGTATAGACTATAGTTTTAGAAAGAACAAGATAAGAACGAAATTTATCAAAAGCAAATACCACAGCTAGTAATTCTTTTTCAGTTGTTGTGTAATTTTCTTGTGCATCATTTAGTGTTTTACTAGCATAATAGATTGGGTGGAAATGCTTTTCTTTTCTCTGTCCCAAGACAGCTCCAACTGCAAAGTCACTAGCATCACACATGATTTCGAAAGGAAATTTCCAATCAGGCGCTATCATGATAGGTGCATTGACTAACATTTCCTTTAGGGTTAGAAATGCTTGATTGCAATCCTTGTCAAAGATGAATGGAGCATCTTTTTCAAGTAATTTCGTTAGAGGCCTTGAGATTTTTGAAAAGTCTTTGATAAACCGTCTATAAAATCCGGCATGCCCTAGGAAACTTCTGATAGCTCGTACGGAGGATGGAGGTGGTAATCTAGAAATGGTATCTATTTTGGCTCGATCCACCTCCATTCCTTCGCTTGAGATCTTGTGACCGAGTACTATTCCCTCCGTTACCATGAAATGGCATTTTTCCCAATTAAGGGTGAGGTTAGTTTCCTCACATCGGGATAGCATTCGTTCAAGGTTATCGAGGCATTGGTCATATGAATCCCCAAAGATAGAAAAGTCATCCATGAAGACTTCCATTGTCTTTTCTATCATGTCATGGAAAATAGCTACCATGCAACGTTGGAATGTTGCTGGGGCATTACATAGACCAAACGGCATGCGTCGATAAGCAAAAGTTCCATAGGGACATGTGAAAGTTGTCTTTTCTTGGTCTTCGGGCGCTATCGAGATTTGAAAGTAACCTGAAAAACCATCCAAGAAACAGTAAAATTTATGACCGGATAATCTTTCTAACATTTGATCAATGAAGGGTAAAGGAAAGTGATCCTTTCTTGTTGCTTCATTTAATCGTCTATAATCTATACATACTCTCCATCCTGTGACGGTTCTCGTTGGTATTAGTTCATTCTTTTCGTTAGTTATTACCGTCATACCTCCTTTCTTTGAAACTACTTGGACGGGACTTACCCAAGGACTATCTGAGATAGGATAGATAAGTCCGGCGTCAAGTTGCTTGATGACTTCGTTTTTAACCACTTCTTGAACATTTGGATTTACTCGACGTTGTGGTTGTATGACCGATTTGTAGTCATCATTCATCAAAATTTTGTGTGTGCACATAGAAGGACTAATTCCTTTTATGTCTACAAGTTTCCAAGCTATTGCGTTTTTATGTTTTTTCAAAAGATTAATTAATTTTTCTTTTTCTAAGTTATCTAATTTAGACGAAATAATTACAGGTAAATTACCATCTTTGTCTAGAAAAGCATATTCCAAACCTTTTGGAAGTTCTTTGAGCTCAAGTGGTGGGTCTTTAGGAGACTCCTTATTTGGTTGCTCATTTCGATCAAGAACTTTAAAAGTTTGTTCTATGGTGACCTCTTCTTCAACAAAGTGGTCAATCTCTTCACTTGTATCGGGTGGTTCATCTTCATCTTCAATTAGGGGGTCATTATTGCCGAAAGGATACTTCATTGATCGTTCGAGATCGACACTTCTTTTAAATGCCCCTAATTGAAGCGGTAGATTGTTGAACTTCCGGTTTTTCAAAGCTTCGTGAGTTTTTACAAATGGTCGTCCCAACACTAGAGGAGCGTCATCGAGGATGACAAAGTCGGTCGGGATTACCATTTGATTTGTTTGAACCAAGACATCTTCAACTATACCGATTGATTTTATTACTTTCCGATGGGATAGAAAAATGGGTATTTGAAGTGGAGAAAAATCGCTAATACTTAATTTTTCGAAAATGAAATTAGGCATTATGTTAACACAAAGATCTTTATCGATTGTGACATTACTAATAAATGAATTTTGAAAGAAACATGGAACCGGTGTAATGTTAATTTCAAATGGGTCTTCTTTTATTAGTGACGTTTGATCATTAGTTAACTTAACACTTACCATTTCGTCAATTTTAGTGTTAGTGTTTAACTCTTTTAAAAACTTAGCATGAGTGGGCACTAAACAATGATTTTCGAAAGAAGGTGACAAGAGATTAATTTCTTCAAAATTAGACTCTTCTTGAATTTTAACGTTGTCGGACTCACCTTTTTCATTGTTTAACTCATGTGTCGGTTTTTCACTTAATTGTTCTTCCATTTTTACACTTTCGGTTATCTCTTCTTTTTTTAACTCTTCTCTTGCGCGGGACTCCTCTTCCCTTGCGCGAGCTTCTTTTATACATCGATCGATAACTCTAATGTGTTCTAATATCCTATCGGTCACTTCGGTTATAGAAAAAGAATCGGAATTTTCTAAGCTTGAATCCGGTTGTTCGACCCTTTGTTCCTCATAATACTCATATGAAGTCGATGGTTCGCACCATTGTTCTTCATTGTAAGCATATGATGGATAAGGTTCGTAATTTTGTTCTTCATAATACTCATATGAGGTGGGTTGTTCACGCCAAGGTTCGTCATAGTAAGCATATGAAGGTGGTGGCTCATATCTTGGCTCCTCAAAGTATGAGTATGAGGGCTCATACCTTGGTTCATCAAAATATGAGTATGAGGGAGGAGGTTCATACCTTTGGTCTTCATAGGATGCGTATGAAGTTGATGGCTCGTACCTGGGCTCCTCATAGTAGGTGTATGAATTGGATGGTTGATATGAGCGATTATTTTGAATCGAGCGTGCATTACGACAATTAGTGCAATAATTACCCCTATAATCATCCTCCTCATAGGTGTAGTTGTAACCTCCTGAGTATTGATCCATAAGAATCACTCAGCAGACCACAACCAAGTCTCGAGATCAGAAAACAAAAAGAAAAACGGAAACAGAGGCTGGACACGGCCCCGTGTTCAGTGAGCACGGCCCCGTGTTCAGGATCTGTATCTGGGCGTTTTAATTAAAGTTACTGATTTCGTTGAGCACGGGGCGTGTTCAGTGAGCACGGCCCGTGTTCAAGCTACTGTTACTGGGTGTTTTTATGAAAATGTGCAGCACGACCCCGTATTCAGCGAACACGGCCCCGTGTACAGGTTACTGTGAATGCAAAACTAAACGAAAATGCAGAAAAATGTGCACGCTTTTTGAAAAGGTTTTGAAAAACTGATTAGGCCGTCGATTTTAAGCTTTCTTAAAATCCTTGTGTCCCCGGCAACGGCGCCAAAAACTTGATGTGCGTGAAAGTGTTATATATATTAGGTGTATATTTTAAGCCCCTTTAACACTTATTTTAGCCAAGTTTTAAATTTATAAAACGCGATATTTTACTAACACTAAACACACATATGGGCAAGTGCACCCATCGTGAGCGTAGTATAGCGTTGGTAAGATACCGAGGTCGTCCAAGGACACAAGAGCTTTTAGTACCGGTTTATCCTCAACGTCTAATCAAAATAAAAAGGTTAGAAAATGTTTTTAAACTAAGAAAAATAAAAACTAACTAAAATGCTGAAAATAAAATAAAAGTAAAAACAGATAGACAAGATGAATCACTTGGTTCCGACTCGTATCTAGTATAACCTTTGATTATTTCTGCACTTTTGCACATAATTAAGAGATTATCTTAGTTATTGTAGTAGGCCCCTCTTTTGAAGGTGACGTTACCCTCACCCCGGTAGTTTGAGTCAGCAAGGATACAATCCTAAAAGGGTGGATTATTGGAAGATAATGAATTAAGTTATTAATGCAATATTATGGTAGGCCCCGCTTTTGGCGGTGACGTTACCCTCGGCTAAGTAGTCTGAGTCAGCAGGGATACAGTCCTAAATAGCCGGGTTATAGTATTAATAGTAGTTAACTTATGAGGGGATCAAAGAGTTTGGACCCCCGCCATCCAATACCGTGAAGCATTGAAGGAGGTCCTACTAAATTTGACCCAGGTCCATTGCAGGACCTCTAAACGCTGAACAATGGCAAGACCTTTACCAAACCGTTCCCTTAACCCCCGACCAGGTAGCCAACATACCTCCATATAGACCGTGGAGATATGAATGGTGAAAATCTTTTATTTTATATAGACAGTAAAATAATGCCAAGACACCACGGACAAACGATAAGGAAATATCACCTTCAACATAAGTAACTAGTTATTAAAGTCATTAATACAAAACCAAATAAAAAGTGCAAAAGATTAGAAATAAAAAGTATTATACTAGACACTTTGTCTTCACCAAGTGATGTAAGAGACTTAGGCAAACATGGCCTTGATTGTCAAGAACTCTTACGATCAATCTTGGATCCCGAGACGACTCACACACTCTATGATGGACAATGGATGATGGTGGTGGATGATGGTGTTGTGATGGTGGTGGGTGGTGGATGAAGTGTGAGAGAGGTGGTGTGCCAAGGGATGAGTTGAAATGAAACCAAGCACTCCTATTTATAGGCTGAACAGAAGGCTGGACACGGCCCCGTGCCTGTCTGACACTCTCTCTCTTCATTAATTGTAATTCGCAATTACAATTAATGCGCATGCTGTACTTTCGCCACGCCCCCGTGCTCACTGGGCACGGCCCCGTGGTGGGCAATAGAAGCTTCTATAGGTTTGTCTTTTCTGCTGCTTCTTGGGCACGACCCCGTGCTGGCTGAGCACGGGGCGTGTTCAGTCTTCTGCCTTCTCTATTTTACTTGGGAAGATGCCGTTGAGGGGTCGGGCAGTCCACTTATGTTCCTTTCCTTGTATTTATGTTGGATTTAGCTGTCTTTTTGCTTATTTTGTGTTTTTGAGCTCATTTAATCCTGAAAATACAAAAGGAAGACAAAAACACTCTTTTTCCAATATTAGTACTTAAAAGGGGTTAGTTTTATGCCTCATTTGATGTAATTTATATGTTGCATTTTACACACATCACTTACCAACACTATACTACGCTCACGATGGGTGCACTTGCCCATATGTGTGTTTTGTGTTAGTAAATATCGTGTTTTATAAATTTAAAACTTGACTAAAAAAGTGTTAAAGGGGCTTAAAATATACACCTAATATATATAACACTCGACACCCATCAGTTGCATATTTATGTGATGTTTGATTTTTAATAGATAAATGTTTGCATTCTGCGACCACATCTGTAGAAGAAAAGGTGAACTAAACCTCTGCAGTTTGCAAGAAGAATGTTGTTTGTTTTTTAACGTATGTAGTTCTAAAATAAATTGGTAGTGGTGTATGGACAGCGGTGGTGGGTGGTGGTGATGGACGATGGTGGGTGGTGGGCGGTGGTGGTGGTGATGGACAGTGGTGGTGGACGGCGGTGGTGGCTGGTGGTGTTTAACCCTCTTCAGACCTTAGAATATTTTAGAAGTGGCTGGGCTAAGTCTGCACCAAGAAGAGCTCGCGCACACGGTTTTTAATGAAACGTCTTCGGAAAACAAACAGTCTGTAGATGGCAATGTCTGCGCGTGGTCTGCGTGACGCAAATATAAGAGTCTGCGCAAGTATTTAAAATAAAACTAAACACCACCTTAGTATTCAAGAATTCAGTTGAATATCAAAACATAATATATATTACAGATAATGAATTGAAAAATTAAAACTCAATGAATGATGAGTGATTTGAAATATTTTAATACATTTCATTTACTTTATACGTAAAAGATGAGAAAATTAAAATATATTTATAAATAAGTTACAATAATATGTAAAACTTAATATAACAGAAATATAATCAAATTAAAACTATAATAAAGCCTAGTATAGTAAAAACAGAGTAGTAGTAGCATAAACCTAACATACTTAGCAACTTCATAATATAGATTGAAGGGAAAGATCACAATAAAGCCAAACATCGTAAAAAAAGAATAGTAGTAGCATAAACCTAACATACTTAGCAACTTCATGATAGATTGGAGGGAAAGAAGAGAGCATAAGTCTTTTGTAATAGATGACTTATTGAAAATGAGTAGGCGTGCTAATAAGAAGTGTTTCCTCAGTTTAAAATTTAGAAACATGCAAAATAATTTGGAAAGGCAAATAACATCCTGTAATTAGGGAAACCGATATGGTTTTAACTACGGATAAATACGATGGTTAGCATATACTTGCGATATTTGATTGAAGAAAATACATATGACATACATTTCGACCATATATATAAACAGATTGCTAAAACATTTGAAATAAAGTTGTTAATTCGACCATATATAAACAAATTGCTAAAACATTTAAAATAAAGAAGATGTTGTCACATAACATTAAATGTAATCGTTTATTAGAATTAGGATCTATCAGCCAACAAAATATGTAAATGTTATGTTTCTACACATGACATAATTTTCATTTGGTTTTAACATTAGTTACTTAATAAACTATGGTTTGAAGGATCATGTTATTGCATTTTCTTCTTATCATTTTGTCAAAACTGAAATTTTCAAGTTTACATTAGTTTAATCGTAAATTGTGGTTGAAGGGTTCCGGTTATTGTTTTTTCTGCTTATCCTTTTGTCAAATTTGAATTTTTCAAAGTCTACATTAGTTATATCGTAAATTATGGTTGAAGTATCCAATTATTATATTCTCTTCCTATCCTTTAGTCAAAGTTAAAATTTCAAATTCTAGTTAATCCAATTAAAATTAAAAAAAATAAAATGTGATTGATATTATTATAAAACCATACGTAACTACATAATCATTTTAGAATATATAGTTATAAAATAAATATTTAAATGATAAATATAAATAAAAACGAAATAATGTTTCTCGTTCATTTTTTAATGACCAAGGAATTTAAAGAAGTAAAAGGCAGGTTCGAATCCTACTCTCTATATTATTTTCTGCGGGATTCAGGTAAATGGCGAATACGGGTGGTGCCGGTTCGTCTTGGATGGGGGGCGAGGTTTTACCGATTATTCCACTGTCGTGCCTTCGGGCGGGTAGAGGTCGGGTTTCCGCGCACCTGGGAGAGCCAAGGGGCTGGCGGAGGTCTAGTAGTCGACCTTGACCACAAGGCCCGATGTCACGGTGGTTGGCATCTCATTCATTACCGTTTAAAAAAAACAATTGAGGAATTAAAGAATTATCACTTAGTCACTACAAAGGAATGAGTCCAAGCTAGCTAACGTAAATTGGGTCAAATACATGACCATTCCGTTCATATTATTGTTCCCCACATGATCAAAATTCTAAGATTTGGAAAAATAACACCTTAAACTTAGACTTTGATCAAAAGCACACATCAGTAGAATCTAAGTATTTTGAAATAACATATAACATATGCTACTAATATATATGCATGTTTGTCAACACAAACCTAGGGTTTTAAAAGCCGTGTTCATATATACAGAACACAAGGGTATACGGAGTGGGTGCGGTTTCATGCGGTAAACTTAGTTTACCAATTGAGAACACCACCGCCAACATAAGCCGTGATGGGTTGCCGAAGCGGTGAAGGGAGGGAAGGAGAGAGAGAGGGGGTGTGTGTGGTGGGGTCCATGCCATCTCAACCAATCACACATTTTTCCTTTTTTTTAAATAGTTTACCAATTCATGAAGTGTCTAACCATTGTCAACACTTTTGAGCATAGTTTACCATTTTGACATGACACACTCTCATTTGTTGATTTTGAAGTTTACCACTTTCAAGTGCTAACCACTCCCTACACCCTAAAAGCAAATCTTTTTAATTTTACCATTAGATGCAAACATGATGTAGATCTTTATTCTTTAACCAGTGGAATTCTTCACCATGTTGTGGCAGGAATTCGGTCGGTATGGGTTCGATTTATTATAGTATCTCGAGTAACTGTACAATACCAACATTTGGTATGCAACCGAAAATAGAATACACAAAAAAAGTCGTGATATGCCCAAAAGTATATCGATAAGTATTTTATATCGATCGAAAACTATAAAAACGAATACCGGTGGCGGTTCCCATAATACCAATGCCGCAACTGATGTTTATTGGTTCGGTTCATCAAGGCACTGGGTACGGTACCGGCACTCACTATAGCTTATGATACCCAAGAAACACTTTATTTTAAATATAACCTCGTTTTCAACAAAATTATGCCCGAACAAAATTCAGTCTTTTTATAAAAGTTGACATAACGATTTGTATGCTTGTGTTTCTATGACTTGTATATTATCATGCGTAACTTGGGTTGAATAAAATTTACATTAATGTAAATAAAAATAGCATGTCGCACTCTTGTGTGTGGACCGACCATGCAAAATACTATTAATATAATATAAGTGAAGAATTCACCAGGCTTATCACTCACCATCTCGATTTTCTAGCACTAATGACTCATAAGCTTGTATGTAATGATACTTATTCAAAAATAAAATGATAATGATACTTAGAACATGCGTAGTGAGCGTTATTTTTTCAAAATTTGTCACCAAACACGCCCCCCTCCCCACCCCCTGGGCATTATTGGGCGTTATTGATCAATTTTCCCACTAGGCGTTTTTTCAATAACACTTTGTCCAAATCTCAACCACCAGTCACATTTAATCCTCCTTTTTCTTGGCCAATAGCTTTTTTGTTGGGTTTTTTATTTTTATTTAATTCTCTACATCCTTTTAACATAATGCCCACATCCTCACTACACCCATTTTATAAAAACGCCCAATAATGCCCCTTGCTGACTGTACTGCCACATGGCGGAAAACGCCCAAGGGGGGCATTATTCACCCTTACCACTACGCATGGTCTTAACGGTAGAAGGGGTGCTGAAACATATGGGGAGTAGTAAACTCTTCACATAGTCAATCACATTATGTCATGCCAATTCCCATCTTCACTTCCCATTTTGCACTCAATCATTAGGGGTACTTCACCTAAATAATTTTTTTCTTTAAAAAATAAATAAATAAATAATTAAATGTGTGATTTGTTGGAAGAAAGTGTGACCCACATTTAACCCCCTCTCTCCCCTCTCATCGATGAGTAGTCACTGTGAATGTATATCACTGAACACCGAACAACACCCGACGACGTTTCCCGATCGAAAAAAAAAAAAAAAACTCACCGAAAGGGTCACTGCTTGGTGCCCTTACCACCCTAAACGCGTTGCATGGAATCTGGACATTAGTATTGAGATTAAGAGGGGATGATTGTGGATGCATTTTTCCCTTGAGTCTTTCATTAAAACTATATGGCATGTGTAGTACTATTTGTAGCATATTTTTGTCTCATGATACAACTATTTTATAAAAGGCTGCATTAATTGGATATGACGTTATTGGACTAGAATCAAACAATATGAAACGATAAACATAAGCCAAAAATCGACAACTTTTATTAATATGAACTCACAAAATAACTCAACGTTAACAATGTAAACATAGACCACTACTAAAACCCAACCAAACCTAAAGCTACCATGACCTGAATACTAATTAAATAAACACAATAAGTAAACTATACTTATCCTAACATTTATCTGAATTGAAACTAATTGGCCGACTTATTCCTATTGTTCTGGCTAAGACAAACAAATCCATCAATAAAATTAACCCCTCTAACTATTAAAGTATGTCAAGATTAGTCCAACAACCACTCCTCGAATCTTGTCATCATACATTCACAGCCACGTTCTTGGTTCATCATCCTCGTCTTGGGTCAAGTGACTCAAGTTGACTGCTCCTTCCTTCTGCTCCCACTTCGGACATTTAGACACATAACGTCAGAGCTCATTACACTTGAAACACCGAACGTGACTTTTATCCCACTTTTAACACACCATATCCTCAATCTCTCCCGGAACCCTATCGTCTACCTCGCCCACATCCTAGGTCTTTTCGATTTTAAACTCTGTTAATCCCAGATAACAATGCTCTTTTCTAAATTTGGCAAGTGATTTCAAAAAATGTGAAAATAGTGTGCGGAAACAGAAACTAAACTTTCAAGAAACACAACTACAGAATTTGTAAGTTTATATCACTTTGAAACAAGGTTTACAAGGTGATTGCGAGGTTATTGGCTAATACAAACGAATACTTTAAGTATTCTGTAATGAAGGGCAGTGGAGTTTTGTAATATTTAATAAATGGTTGGCTTAACTCATTCTCCATTTGGTGTTGGGTTCTCTATTTATAAAGAATGTTTGACATGAATAAACATTTGTTTATTCACGCACTTGTTTGCATAAACTAGCTTTTTTGCATATTCATCGAATCCATCCAAGGTCCACTTGCTACTTTACTTTGGTGGCTGAGCCTTATCTCTTTGACAAGTTGGTTCATCAGATTTTCTGATGGATAACTTACCAGAAATCTGTTGACTTGATTACTAGATTTTCGATGAACAGATTTCACTAGATTCTGATGATAAATATCGGATTTTCCATCAGATTTATTAGATTGGTTCTTTATGTTCATCATTCTTTGTTTGTGATCAATTTATGATGTTTGTTGAAGATGTTGTATGTCTTCTGTTTGTCTTGTTATCTTGTATCTTCTTCTTGTATGATCTTTTGACTTTTATCATCTTCAGGATATAATCGGAATGATCCTATTTTTCTTCAACACTTACAATAAGTTTCCTAATAATTTCCCTCTAAGTGTTGTAAGAAAAATGGCCACACCCACTAAAATCAAAGTTGGTGTGATCTGACTGGTATGTTCATTGCACATCGGAAGCATTTAATGCTAAGATTTCTAGGAAATGAACGCCCACTAAGTACCAGAATTCCCATGGTTCTCCTACTCCAACTGTGCCATAATTTGAAAAAAAATGTAACCTGAGAAAGAAACATGCAAAAAAATCAACATAAAGTTGGCGAGTTCATAGTTTGTTTGAAAAAGATTTAGAATAAATCTTTTTGGATAACCGGTTTTTAAAACATTGTTGAGAAAACGAAATAAAAATCATTTTCTTCGGCATGTTATAGGAAAACTTTGTATTTGTGAAACTTCGTATGTGTAACCCGTTATGTTCGTAAAACTTTGTATTTGTAGAATTTTGTGTTGGTAAAACTTGTGTAACCGTCAATGTCTGCGTATGACAATGACAACATGCCCCCATGAGCCTATGAGTTGTATTTGTAATAAGTTGCGCATTTGTAAAATGTAAGATGTATTTGTATGAAAAGTAGTATGTTATTGTAAAAATAAGATGTATGACAAGATGTAAAATGTAAGGAAATCGAGATCGCTAATGTTTAGCTAGGACATTAACATGTGTGACGACATAGGAAGCATCCAAACCTAGGCGATTTATACGTCGATTACCCTTTGACTGTGACACAAAAACACTCTTCCGTGTGGGTCAATGTGGACTAAGAGTGAGGCTGCCAATACCCGATAGATCTAACCTTTTGTTCCTTGGTCTAAACTTAGATTAACAGTGCTTACGTATCCCCTATTCGCACATGATCTATTGTATAATTACTTAGTTTAACATACCATTTGTACATGTATTTTCCCAAAAGTTTAGAAAACTGGATAGCGTTTAAAAGTGGGGACATGAACTCACTGGTGTGTCCCGTTGTTCGTATGCATGTTTCGAAAAATACACGTGTGTTTTGAAAAACCGGTATATTTATCATAAACCTTTCGTAAACCATTTGAGTTTATTGAAATTCACAAACCATTTGTGTTAGTTAAAACTTGTTTGTAGCATGGTTTAGAAATATGTACTTTTGTTCATCGAAAACTTTGTATGTTTTGCAAAACTTGCATGTCTTTCTACCATGAAAACATTTATAAAAATGTAAAACCGTAAAAAGGTGGGGTTATGAACTCACCTCGATATCCTTGTGCAAAACTAGCTTAATATGATTCTGTAATGTCGTTTCCAAGACGTGACTCGCTAGCATGCAATCTATAACATTCCTACCAAGGAATAACTTATCAGTTTCTACTAGAACGGTGTCACTAAACTACGTGTCACCGAGCTCTACCGAATCGCTAACCGAACGATTCGATGGTAAGTTTTTAACTTAATGGAGACCAATAAAATGTCCTTGTTCAGTTCCATTTAATGTCAGTGATAGTTGCTAAGTCTTGGAAATACTTAGTTTCTGAAAGGTTTAGTGTATATATATATATATATATATATATATATATATATATATTTATATAAAAATATAAATTATATTTATGGTATCGTATTAGTCGCCCGAATGGTCGTGCGTGTATGAAACGAACATTTATACAAAAGTAATATGTTGTAACTCGTATAATGTATATGTAAACTCATATAGGTATTTATATGTAAAGGCCGTGTAGCCGAAATAAAAGTCTCGCGTCTTGTGGACAATTGTCAAAATACATATATATCGTTTAGGCGTTCAAAATAAATATAAAAAGTTATATTTATTTTATAAAGTTTTTGAGTTGTGTACGTTTAAAATAAATATAAATAATAATCATATTTATTTTATATAATTGTTGATTACTATACGTTTGATATAATTATATTTTTTTATAAAAGATTGCCGAGTTGTTTGATGTTCGAAATAAATATAATAATTATATTTATTTTTATAAATGAATTTGAGTTATCGACGTTTGAAACAATATAAATAATTATACTTGCTTTATAAAAAGTTTCGCGTTCAGTTATCTAGTAAACCACGTTTGTGGAAACATTATCAACTTTTTTTACGAGTTATAATGTGTCGTTGAAAATAAACATTCACTTATATTAATTTTTATAAAAGTCGCTTGAATCCGATTGGTTTTCTCTTTACAATAAAACATGTTTCGTTTTACGGATTTTTATGAAAAACGAGCAGAGTTTCCTCTGTTTTTGGACTTTCTCGACAATCAAAGTGTCGATTTATTTTCAAAACGCAATTTTTTTTTTTCAAAAATACTAACAATATATAAAATATTTTCATTGAGTGTGTGAAAATGATAAATAAATCACTAACTGTATCGGTTCGAGCTCGGTTCGCGTAAAATAATAAAAACTGTATAAACAATATAAACTATATTCGCGTCGTAAATCTTTTACCAAATCTCGTGTCGTTCCGTTGACTGGGTTGACCAGGTTGACCGAGTTAAGCCGAATTGAACCGAGTCGACCCGTTCTACGAAACCCGAACCGAAACGAATTTTCTGTTAACTGCTTTTGACCGAACCCGAACTCTAGCCGAGACCTAAACTGAATCTGAAGGTGTGAACCGTGGGAACCAAGTCCCGAATACAACCGAAACTCAAAACATAACCCGAATCCTTAGCCAAATCCACCACCGCCGCTGGCTGCGGCCCCTGTTCCACCACTAAAAGCCCACCACCGTTGTCGTCGGTTCCGGCGGTTTACCGCCGTCATGCACCACCAGCTCCGTCGCCATGCCCATCCCATCGTGCCACCATCGAGAAGGGTGGTCGGCCATCCTTCTTCCTCCCGACTCTCTCTCTCTTCCCCGATCTCTCTTTCTCTTTCTCTTTCTTTCTTCACTTTCTCTTTCTCTTTCTCTTTCGAGTCCACCATCCGACAACACCCCAACACAGCGCCGCCACTTGTGGTGGTGGTCTTCCTTGCACCTCCAGCCCGTCGTGGCTCGACTGCCACCTCCCTGCGCCGCCACCAATGGTGTTGGTTGGTCGGTTATGTAGAGAGTGCATAGGGGAGTTGAGAGATGAGTGTGATGTGGTTTTTGTTAGGTGATAACTTTTTACAAACACTGATTGGTATGATTCTTAAATGTGTTTTGAACTTTGTACTCATTTTCTAAACCTTTATGATGTTAGCTTGAAGGTTTATCATGGTCAGTCGATGAAAAAATGATTAAAAGAAGCATTCTCATCATTCCTTTGTAGAGAAAGATAAGGTTGGGGGGGGGGGTAGGGTTAGGAAAATGAAGGTGAAAGAGATAAATGGGTTTAATACCCAGGGTTTGGTGTGGGTGGGTTAGGTGTGTACTACGTATACGAACATGCTTAACCGTAACGTGTCTCGATCGTTTTACTAAAATTTCTCGACTAATAAAACAAATTTTTACACGGTTTATTTTTTGAGTTAGTGTAATTTATACACATTAAATAGCATGCGTGTTTTATATATTGATTATCAGTATTACGTCTCGGTTAGATGTAAAAACTAAACCCTCTTCTCGATCGGGTTTGTTTTCATCTCGGTTAATAATAACTTAGTTTGTGATGTGGGCGTACGGAAGCTTTTATAGTTAGGTTGGGGGTGTGGCCTCAAGCCCGCTATGTCATGCGCACAGCTCAGTTTCAGTCCGTCTTCGCGTTATTATGCTCATTTGCTTGCGCCGAGTTCCGTAAAACTTATTTTACAAATTAAAATGATTATTTTTATACCCATAATAGTATTATTTGATTGTAATAGGAAAATAAATGTCGCGTGCGTTTTTCGGTTACGTTAAAATCGCATAAAATGCTTCGGTTTCGTTGTCGGTGTCAGTTTGTTACCGTTTATACGTTCGGCAGATTTCCTGCAAATCACCATTTGCGTACTGTGAAGCCGAAAAGGCGTTCCTAGGTGTTGTGCTTAAAATACAACATATAAATTATATCAAATATAGCGTAAAATCAACCCTTTTTCGGTACTAATGTTGGAACAAGCTTGTTTTTCTGCTCCTTTTTAATTTACAGGGTCAAAAGAGCTTAAATGTGCAAAAGGAGCAAAAAGACAGCAAAAACCAACATAAATACAAAGAAGGAGGAATTGACGCAACTCGCCAAGCCCCAATCCACATCCAAACCCCAAGAATAGCAAGATCAGAAGACCTGACACGGGGCCGTGTCCACCAGACATGGGCCGTGTCCAAGACTGCATGTTGTGTAGAAGAAAAGACAACAGCAAAGGACAAAACTGATACCCAACACGGGGCTGTGCCAAGCCAACACGGGGTGTGGTCAACTCAAAGATTTTCAGAATCTATGATAGTACAACAAGTACTTTGGCTACAGCCCGTGCCGTTGACACACAGGGCCGTGTTAGTACATGACCTGACACAACAGTTAATGAGGAAGAGAGAGAGAGAGAGAGATGACCACGGGGTCGTACCAGGCAGGCACGGGCCGTGGTGAAGCCCCTGATTTCAGCTATAAATAGATGTGCTTGGTTCCATTTCAAACCATCCCTTGGCAAACCACTTCTCTCTCACTTGCCACCACTCCACCACCAGTACAACACCATCATCCACCACCATCATCTATTTTCCATCATTTAGAGTGTGTGTAGTAGTCTCGGGATCCAAGATCGATAGTAAGAGTCTTTGTCAAACAAAGGCCATGCTTGGCTAAACTCTTACATCACTTGGTGAAGTCAAATCTTTTATGTATTTCTTTTATGATTTCCAATCTTTGGCAACTTTTTAATTGGATATGTATTAATGACTTTAATAACTAGTTTTCTATATTGAAGGCAAATTTATCTAATCATTCTTCATATGTTGTTGATTCACATATTCGTGTCTTTACGGTCAATATAAAGCACGTTAATTTCCTGGAAGGGTGTTAGAAGGGTGGTTGGGTAAATTTTATGTCTCGTTCAGTGTATAGATCCTGCGAGAACCTGGTTCAAGCTTAGTAACACTTCACGAGTCGGATCGGGCATTACCCACCACGAGAGAAGTGCCAAATGCTTGAATCCCTGATCTATAAACTACTATTAAAACTTTAAACCAACCCTGCGAGTACTGTATCCCTGTTGACTGAGACGAAAGGGTTGAGGTTGATCACTGCCTGGAAGGGGGCCCAAAACCACTTTTTGCATTAATAACTTACTTAATTATCTTTCAATAATCCAACCTAGTGAGACTGTATCCTTGCTGACTCAGACCACTGATCGGAGTGTCGCGCTCTTGTCAAAGATAATATTTATAATCCCGAATTACCCTTAACAATGCGTTAGTGGTAGTAAGGGGTCGAACTACGAAGAGTTTGTGGTTTGTGTGTGGATTTGATTGATTTAAAAGGTTTTGTCACAATTATGAAGCTTGCTATAAATTTTATAACTTTGTTTGCTGGAAAGTGGGTCGAAATGAACCGACAATTTGACTTTGATTGTTAACTACGAAGAACTTTAAAAAATGGAACAAAAACTTATTGATTGGTTTAAAACAATATAAGAAAACGAGGTTCACACTCGGTTCAACAATTGCAAAGCCTAGGGTTACTAAATGTTTTAACTTGATTTAGATGAATTAGTTCATTAACGGTTTTATAATCACAAGGCTTAGGTGCCAATTGCTATCGACGTTCAAGACGGGCTACAATGCACTTCGTTACCTTGGACAATTAAATCCTAACACAAGACAAGGCATAACTACGAATATTCATTTCACAAAGTCAAATTTCATAACTCATTCGACAATTTGCAAATTCAATACAAACGTAAGAATTATCCAATGTTTTAAATGCAATTCAAATTGTCACAAACCAAGTATCAAAGAAATCATAAACCCTAAACCTTACAAACGTCTACACCGGGGTGAAACCCACAAGAATCTAGCTGCTCATGGATGGATGAACGCGATCACCGGATGTTGACAGCTTGAACATCATCATCTTGAAGCTTTGAAGTGGTGGAAATAGTGATTAGGGTTTGGAATGATTGGTGGTGATGAATGGATGGCATGGTAAATGATGATTAGGGTTGTAGGATGAAGTGTGATGATGAAATCTATCGGATATGGATCGAATGGATGGATTGAGGATGGATTGGTATGAGTTCTAGGCTCCAAGGATGGTATTCAAACTCAAAATAGAGTGTAACTCCTGAAAATGAGGTCAAAATTCGTTTTAAAATCGTCAGAAAACAATGGAAAACAAAAAATCCCGTCGGGCACCAGGGGCAAGCATCGCCGACGCCGTGTGCTTGTTTGAATCTTTTGGCGACGCCACAAGTCCCTGCCTACGCTATTTTTCAGCGACGTGGTTCAATATTTGGCGTCGCCGATGCCCCCTGTAGGTGTGGTTTTCCTGTTTTCTTGTTTTCTCGCTCCCGGTTGACTCGTGTTCCATCACGATGCTCCGTTTGGCTCTCGAATAGCTCCTTAAACCCCGTTAGACCTGCAAAACACAACTCCAATCAAAAGTAGGCTATTCGAAACTAAAAGTCACATAAAAACATCAACTTAAACACAAACGAACACCAGTTTTCGACCACGCATCACATCCCCACACTTGTCTTTTGCTTGCCCTCAAGCAAATCTGTTTTTCACTTTCACGTGGGTCGAACGAGAAACACACATCCCATTCTTGAGACTAAATTTAAGGTCTAATATCATACCTATTCATGATTCTTATAAATTTCAAAACATTTAGCGGTAAAGTAAATAATCATATAAGAAATGGTTACCCAAGATTAACCCGCCCTTGAAACTAACAAACCATGCACATCCCTCACAATGTTCTCTCCACCCAGTTTAAAATTTGGCTAATAGATAATGAATTAGATCTTTTTAAGTAATCACTCAAACCGATTAGAACACGTACCCGCATATGCTTGCTACTTAATCATTCTCCACCACCGAACACAAATACTAAGCACAAGTCAAAAGGTCTTTGAAGGGTTGAAATGGGGATAGGCTAAGGGTATGGAATATGATGTTTTTAAAGTGGCTATGGTGATGAAAACTCGATTTTTATTACAAACGACTACTCTAAACATAACTAACTATCAACATCGCACTAGAAGGCAACATTTTTCGCCTTTTATTCCACAAACTAGAAACACGTATTTTTTGTATTTTTCTTAACAATTATCTGTTTTTTTTTTCACAACATTTTCTATATTTTTGATTTTTTTTTCAAATATAAATCACACTATACAAACACATAAACCTACAATCGAATTTTCATCACACGGATTTAAAAAGAAAAGGTTTAACGGTTGTGGGCTAAATGGGTTGGTTAAACGAAAGGTTTAGGCTCAAAGTGGGTAACTAGGGGATTTATTTGGGTAAGGATATATAAATGGTGGAAAGGGAAAAGGTTTACCTAATACCTTAATCATTCTTGTGCTTGTATTCGATCTATGGTCTCAAACATATCAAAAGTTGCAAGTTCTACAATACGCGACTAATGGTCCACTCAAACAAAGAAACATATATATATGTATATCTATGATGTAAAAGTGGCTCAAAACCTCACGTATAAAGGATATGGTATGTGATATGCATAATGTACTAGTTTCTTAGACAGATTATTCCCAAATAAGCACCTGCTAAATAGCCTTCATGTTAATCGTTTGAATTTGACCATGACAAAAGACCAAATGGGTGTGTTATCCCTCATTGACTTAGTTACTTGTGCTTTTTAGATTGCTTCAAACTAAGACATTTTTTGAAATTTCCCCCCATCCCCACACTTGAGGTCAACATTGTCCTCAATGTGTAGTATTTAAGTGAAAGGGGCCAAAAACACAAACTTTTTCTCCCCATCCCCACACTTGAGGTAACATTGTCCTCAATGTGCAAGAATGGAGCCTTTAAAACGCACAAGGGATGTGACACGACCAAACTCCCAAAGATTTCACCTCGGTCAATAATATACAATTTACAATCCACTTATTAACTAAGTAAAAATCAAAGAAAAGGAAACGAATGAACCTGGTTGTTTCTTGTTCCTCGTGTGGTCTTCATTCTTCGATAAAAATGGTTGTCTCACGAACATTTGTACCTACAAATCTAAATTCTTGTGTAGAAGCATGCTTCTCACAACCATCAACATTTGTTAGTTACTTGTTCTACCATTTTTACAAAAGATTTACCATGCCATTCGTTACTTTAATTTGAATTTTTGTGGAAAAGATAATTTACAACAATAACAATAAACCTAACTCACTTTCATAGGAATCACAGTTGCATTTAGCTTATGCAACAAGCCCTTTTAAACCTCCCGATAGCTCGGGAGGAGGAGTAGGTCTCGTGACGGTTATATAGTGAACACACCCACAACGTTCATTTAACTACTAAATAAAAATACTAGACATAAGACGAAATAACAAAAAAAAATGAAAAGCTAAAAATATACAACAACATAAAACGTACCAAACCATCACCGTTCATATTGCTCGTTTGGATCCATAGGCGGGTACGTGTGTTAGGGGTAGCTAGTGAGAGATTCCACCATTTCACGGTAATCATCGAGGGGGCCCCATTCCCCTTCGACTGACGGCTGAAGCTGTGGTGGAACATAACTCGAACGGACTCCCTCGGGCCAATGGGGAGACGGGTCGGAAGGCCCACGAGGTACGGGAAGATTCTCATAACACGTCCACAAAGTGTGTGCTTGGAACAGAAGGCCTGCCATGTAGTCGCGATGGTGCCCCTCTTGGTCATGGAGGTGCTTGGCATTGTTGATTTGAATTTGTTATCCAACAGCAGTTGTTATCCACTGCCTATCTTCTAACGCTTCCCGTTCCATCCGATGACGTTCTTGCTCTTGCTCCCATGCAAGTCTCCGTGATAATTCTTGGGCCCTCTGTAACTCCTCCTGCTCCCAATGGGACTGTTGCAGTGCCCACATTTCTTCCTGCTTGTTCCTACACTCTTCTTCCGCATTCATTCTCCGTTCTTCCCTCTCCCTCACTTCGGCCATAACCGCAGACACATTATCATAAACGTCTTGTTGTCCGAGGTTATAGCTACCATAGGCGGCCCTCCGCTTATTCGGAATGAATTGAGATACAAAATTAGACAACTCCTGGTGTCGCACTCGCCTCTGTCTCATGGGTCGTCTACCCGGATCCTCTTCTTCTTCATCACCTTCACCTTCACCCATCTCTTCCTCTCCACCCTCTTCTTATTCTGGATACTTGTAACTGTACCCTGTGTCCTTGTCCGTAATTTTATACTGTTGCCCCACTTTCTCAACAAAAATATGCGACCCCTTTCGTATCTTCAAGAAGTCAATACCATCAATGGGTTTAACCACCCACAGTGAGTTTTCAGGCAACTGGTTTTGCTGTACAATCATTGCACTCATCAACCGGACATGCGGGATCATCTTTCTCTTAAACTGGTTCCCAGATGAGCACGTGTATCCCAGATGTTCATCATGATGATGTGCCACCATGACAACTTAGGCTCATCGTACATGAGCACGTGGAGTACCCGAAGATCCCAAACACGTAGCTTCCCCCGATCTCCCAACCTTACCATAATGTTTTCCAAGGAGATATTTTGTAGGATCTTTCCTTCAACCGATAAATGTATCCGATTATATTGACCTGTTGTATAGTTGGCCAAAGTTGCTTCCACAAGATTAATCGGATCCGCTTGAACCACATGGCCTTCCCAAAATTTCCTTGTCTCATAGTAAGAATAACCACCTTCTCCCAAAGAGTCGAAATTGGCAACTTGGTTCATCGTTTGAAAGGACATCACCATTGTCCCTTTGGAAGTATCCCCCTTCAATCTTCACCTTGCTAGATTTTCATCCGCATTCTCTAACTTCAATGTGGAGAACCACTTGGTGACTACCCTTAAATACACATTTGGGGTCGCACCCTCGACCCAGTCAAGTACAAGCTCCCACCCAAGTAGTTCGAACTTTTGTGTGACTCCAATTAGTCGGAGTTCTTCAGAATTTACCATCCTTTCGCACACACAAAGTTTGTCGATCGGGCTTGTCACCTTTGACATTTTGTATCTCCACAGTTTAGCTTCAATTTGCTTATTGTTGAACCTATGAAGAGATTTGCTCTGATCTTCATCCTATCAAGCCCCTAAGTTTTCGTCGTTGTATCGGGACCAAGCCCAATTTTGACCAAAAAATCGATCCTTGATATCTGGCAACTGCATGGTTGTTCTCACTTTGCCAAAGCAGCACTGGATGAAGATCCCTCCCTTGAGGGCTTTGCTCTCTTTCGGCTCGCCATTTCTGCAAAACACCACAACAAACTAATCAGTACAACTCCTAAAGCATCAATTCATCTCAAACTTAAGCATGAATCATCATGTTGAACTCCCATTAACTTAAGATGTAAACTAGCTCATTTTAAACTTCCGAAGTCGCATAATTTCATCATTAAAAGTCAATTTCTTTCATGTGAAAATCCTAAGTTCATAAGGTTTTCAACAATATTCAACACTAGATTCATGCTTAACATACAAACAACTAAGTGTAATTACATCATCATATGTGTTGCATGTTCAATCTAAACCAAATCACATATTTACATAACAATTTCAAACTATAACATCATACATTATACTTAACAACCAACTCTTCAAACAAAAGTTCAAAATTTTTGGAAGAATTTAACAAACCGTATGATAATCAAGCTTAAAATCATGTAAAATTCGTACCTTGATGTTGTAGAATGATGAGAAACAATTAAAAGGTGAAAATCAACTAAATTGAAGAACACTCTTGAGGAAACCCGAAATTTCAAGTCCCCAAATCTTGCAAAATAGCAAAAAATGATGGAAATCGTGATGGGGGGTTTTGTTCCTCTTGAAAATCTACACCAAATAGGCTTAAAAATCTCTGGATTTTGTTAGGAATGGAAGAAGTTACGAGGAATTGAAGGTTAGGGTTCTTGAGAGTTTTTTGCGGAGAAGATGAAGTGAATTTGTGGGATATGGCAGATGATTCATGAGTTTGATGGATTTAGGGTGAAGTTGGGTTAGATTCGGGTCACATGTGTGGTTATAATATGTCTTGGGTGTCACACCCCTTTCAGAGGCGAAAGCACGAGGTGTGATATGAGTGGTTCTCATTGCATACGATAAGTAAACATGCTACATGATATAAAACAAACTCCATCTTGCCATTCAAAGTTTAATTATCCAAAATACAAAATTTAGTTTAAAGATAATTGTTTGAAAGTTAACAACACCATTTCGAAACAAAGATCAATGTTTTGCTTCCTATATCACCGCAAGAAAGCGGGATATAGTAAACAAATCCAACAAAAGATAACAAAGGATGATGGACACTAAACATCTTGAGATACGACACTACATCTTGACAAAAGAACCCGCGAGCATTTCCTCTAATTTCCTGAAATACATGTAAGTTTAAAAATCGTCAACAAAAGTTGGTGTGAATTCATGCATATTGTACAAATGTAAGAGTTATAATTGTATAAAACATGGTATGTAATTGTAAAACACGAGTTTGTAAATTGTCATGAAAGGTAATCGAGATCACTAATGTTTAGCTAGGACATTACCATATGTGACTGTCGCAACCCCCGTCCCCTATCTGTCCCGGGAATGGGCGGCCGCGAGACCAGTTTTGGTGGTATCCAGGTGTTTATCATTTTGGCAGCGGAAATTTCATCAGGACCGTAGTTAGGAAATAATTTATCAGAGTAAATACCACACTTTTATAATATTAAACATATTGGGATAAAACCCAAATTTTCATTACAAACATTTTCATAGGGAAAATCCCTATTTTATTGAATAAAACATCTTCTTTTATTTAAGTAACTTTTATAGCCACTTTTTCCAAGCCTTCAGTGTTGTCCAGCTGTCTTCTAGTTGGCTTTCACATTTTGTTACCTGAAACTTGTTTAAAAACATTTTGTGAGTGGGAAATACTGGTGAGTGAATCCCAGTTTAATCAAGAAGAGTTTTATCTCTTAACAGTATTGAGAGCGATTACAATGTTTATATCTGCACAATTACTCATTCAGTATTGTCAATCCTGACTGGTGGGTCATATTACCCATTGGCTAACTCTTTGACCAATGGTAACGTGTTCCACATTTTGTATACAAAACCCCAACATACCAGCAGTAATTGAAGAACTACAAAGACTCAATCACTGCTAATCACATTGTAAAATATTTAAGTTTTTGTAAAAACAATTTACAAAAAGGAGATTACTCACATTGCTGTCTTAGATTTTCTTTAGGGATTTCATGGTGATTTCTTTAAATACACAAATTCACACGCTTTAGTATAATAACCCAATATTTACATTAGTAATACCCTTCCCGAGACGGCATTCCAATGACTACGCCGGGCAGAACCACGACAGCCATTACGGAACCCTGGATTAATTGGGCAACGTATCTAATACGTAACCGGGGTTATGATACTTACAACGGGGTAGAACTTCGTTATTTAGGGGGGGTATTATATCCGGAGATCATGCCTACTATGCAGAAATTTTGAGAGAAAGAGATTTGGGACGAATTCGACTAAACAGCCGATGCCTTCTATATATAGGCGACCTTTCGACTTCCTTCGCGGCCCGCGAAGGACATAGCCAAGGGCTACGCGGCCCATGTAGTAGGGGTAGTAGGGCCTAGCTTGGCCCGATCACCGTTCTAGCTTCTCCACGTGGTGACACGTGGCGGCTTCCGGGGCGTGCCTCTTGTCCTCTCGCTCGCGGCCCGCGTAGGATGAAGAACAAGTCTTCGCAGCCCGCGAGAGACTTATAAAATTGATTTTTATTTTATTTTTAATTATATAAAGGTATTTAGGACCAAATATCGTATACAGGGTGTATATTGAGACATATAAGGGCATTTTAATTATATTAGAGGTGTTAGAATATTATTTAGGAGGGTTGTTATATCCTCCCCACCTTGTTTTAGAGCTCGTCCTCGAGATCTACTGGAACAGGTGTGGATATTTCCTTTGCATTTATGATTCAAGCTCCCATGTATACTCAGGTCCACTTTTGTAGTCCCATTTCACTTTGACCAGAACTAATCTCTTGTGCTTGAGGTTCTTAACTTTCCTGTCTTCTTTTTGTAGAGGTCGTTCTACAAATTTTAATTGCTCATTTACCTCGATATCTTTAAGAGGTACCATCAGTGACTCATCGGCTAAGCATTTCTTGAGATTAGATACATGAAATACATCATGTATTCCTGCCATTTCCTCTTGCAGTTGTAGCTGATAGGCTACAGGTCCTATTCTTCTAATAATCTCAAAAGGTCCAACATACCTGGGGCTTAGCTTTCCCCTTTTTATGAATCTTACCACTCCTTTCCAAGTAGAGACTTTCAATAACGCTTTATCTCCTACCTGAAATTCCAACGGCTTTCGTCTGTTATCTGCATAACTCTTTTGTCGATCACGTGCTGCTTTCAGTCGTTCCTTGACTTGAATGATCTTTTCTGTTGTTTCTTGTACTATCTCAGGTCCAGATAATTGCTTTTCTCTAATTTCTGCCCAACAGACTGGCGTTCGGCACTTTCGTCCATAAAGTGCTTCGAATGGTGCAACATTTATACTTGTGTGATAACTGTTATTATAAGAAAATTCTATCAATGGTAAGTGATCGTCCCAATTACTTCCGAAATCAATTACACAAGCTCTAAGCATGTCCTCCATTGTCTGAATTGTCCTTTCGCTTTGTCCGTCCGCTTGAGGATGATAAGCGGTGCTTAGATTCAACTTGGTTCCCATTGCTTTTTGGAAACTTGTCCAAAAATGAGAGGTAAAACGACTATCTCTGTCAGAAACAATTGATAGAGGAATCCCATGTAATGAAACTATTTCATTTACATATAGTTTAGCTAATTGTTCCATACTGAAGGTCTCCTTCATTGGTAGAAAATGGACTGACTTAGTTAGTATGTCTACAATCACCCAGATTGTATCATTACCTTTTCTTGTTTTGGGTAATTTAGTAACAAAATCCATTGTTATCAATTCCCATTTCCATACTGGCATTTCTAACTGTTGCAACAATCCTGAGGGTTTCTGATGTTCAGCTTTGACTTGGGAACAGGTTAAACAGTTAGAAACATAAGATGCTATATCTTTCTTCATTCCTATCCACCAAATTTTTTTTCTTAAATCCTGATACATCTTATCACTTCCAGGATGCATCGTATATTTAGACTTATGAGCTTCTTCTAATATACGGTGGCCTAGGTTTCCTAATTTAGGTATCCACATTCTTTTCTTATGGAATCTCCAAATTCCATCTGTCCCTTGTTTTAATTCCTTAATCATTCCTTTCAATTTTTTAGTATCATCCTTGATTACTGATTCTTGTGCCTTTCTAATTTGTTTATTTAAATCTATCTGTAGATTTAATTTAAGTGAACGTACCCTTTTTGGCTTTTCATGATACTTTCGACTTAAAGCATCAGCTACTACGTTGGCCTTTCCTGCATGATACTGGATATGACAATCATAATCACTAAGTATCTCCATCCAGCGTCTTTGTCTCATATTCAACTCCTTTTGCCCGAAAACATACCTTAAACTCTTATGGTCAGTGAAAATGGTAAACTTACTACCGTATAGGTAATGTCTCCAAATTTTAAGGGCAAAAATTATAGCTCCTAATTCTAAATCATGGGTTGAATAATTGTCTTCATGATTCTTAAGTTGTCTAGATGCATAGGCTATAACCTTTTGACGTTGCATTAACACACATCCATAACCTAACTTAGAAGCGTCACAATAGACTATAAAGTCTTCAGTTCCTTCTGGTAACGCTATTATGGGTGCATGGGTTAATCTTTGCTTAGGAATTCTAAAAGCTTCTTCTTGTTTTGGTCCCCATTCAAACTTAACGGATTTACAGGTTAGCTTAGTTAAGGGAATGGCTATTCTAGAAAAATCTCGAATAAATCTTCTATAGTAACCGGCCAATCCTAAGAAACTTCTAACCTCGGTTGGTGACTCAGGGGTTTTCCATTTGGTAATCGCCTCGATCTTGGTGGGATCCACATGAATTCCTTCATGATTAACTAGATGTCCAAGAAACTGTACCTGTTCTAACCAAAACTCGCACTTTGAAAACTTAAAATAAAGCTTTTCTTTTCTTAATAAACTTAGAAGTGCGTGCAAATGCGTTGCATGTTCCTCTTTGTTCTTAGAATAAATAAGAATATCATCTACAAAGACAATTACGAATTTATCCAAATATGGCTTACATATTCGGTTCATCATGTCCATAAATGCAGTTGGGGCATTGGTTAGACCAAATGGCATAACAGTAAATTCATAATGGCCATGCCTTGTTATGAAAGCGGTCTTAGGAATGTCCTCTTCCTGTACCTTCAATTGATGATATCCTGACCGTAAATCGATTTTAGAGAAAAATCAAGCTCCTTGTAATTGATCGAATAGATCATCGATTTTTGGTAATGGATACTGATTCTTAATCGTGACTTTGTTCAATTCACGGTAGTCAATGCACATACGCATTGATCCGTCCTTCTTTTTGACGATTAAAATCGGTGCTCCCCATGGCGATGAGCTTGGCTGTATGAATCCCTTTTCCAACAACTCATCTAGCTGTTTCTTCATTTCCTGCATTTCTGCAGGTGCCAAACGGTAAGGTGCTTTGGCAATTGGTGCTGCCCCTGGTAGTAGATGGATTCTAAATTCAACGTCTCTGTCTGGAGGTTGCCCTGGTAACTCTTCTGGAAAGACATCTGAAAGTTGGGATACTACTGGAATATCCTTTAATTCTTTTCCTTTAGTGTTAATGATTATGGAAATCAAATACACTAATGACCCTTTTCTTATATAACTTGCTGTTTTCATCACAGAGATGAATTTTGTGGATCTAGACGGCTTATCTCATTTAATTGTGATCTTTTCACCTTTTGGTGAATTTACTTGGATTGACTTTTGATCACATAAAATACTGGCTTTATTGGCTATTAACCAATCCATTCCTAATACAACATCAAATCCTGCCAGATTCATTGGGTAAAGGTTTGCAATAAACTTTTGGTTTAGAAATTCTATTCTTGCTCTCTGCATGATTTCAGAAATCTTAATGGTTTCTCCATTTGCTGTCTCTACTAGACATTCTTGTGAGAGTTTAGTTAATGCTCGATTGAGAAGTTTGCAAAATGAAGTATTAATAAAACTTTGGTTTGCACCAGAGTCAAAAAATACTTTAGCAAAAACATCATTAACTAAAAACGTACCGGCGATCACATCTGAGATCATCTTGGCTTCATCTGCCGTCAGAACAAATGCCCTAGCATTTTTAGTATTCTTGGTGTTCGTGGTTGGAGCTAGTTTTGGACAATTTGGCTTGATGTGGCCCTGTTCTCCACAGTTGTAGCATATCATGTTGTTAGGCTTCTTCCTGCAGTCTTCCTCCTTATGTCCAGATATTTTGCAGAAGTTACAATATATGGAGCATCTTCCAGAATGCTTCCTTTTGCAATACTTGCAATAGGGTGTAGAAGTAGAACCTACATTTTTCCCATGGTTGGAATTTCCAGAGCGAAATTATTGGGCAAGCCTTTGAGCTAGGTTTCTCCTCTGATCCTCTTCTCGTGTACGTACTAATTCATCAGTCAAGGTGTTTGCTAGTTCTACAGCTTCTACTATGGTTTGAGGTCTAGCTGCCTTGACTATATGCCTTATCTCACTGATTAATCCCCAAATATAGCGGGAGATTAATACTGGTTCGGGTGATGTAAGGGTTGGCACTATCCTAGCATATTTAAAGAATAACGTAGTGTAACCTTACTATCCACTCCAGTCATCCTAAGGTTTAGGAACTTATTTGCTATCTGTTTCTTTTCATTGGGAGGGCATAATTTCCTTTCTACCATGTTTTTAAATTCCTCCCATTCCATATTGTAAACCCTATCACTTCCTCTAGACAGGAGGATAGTGTTCCACCATTCTAAGGCTGAGTTCTTAAATAGATTGGAAGCAAACATTATCTTATCCTCTTCGGCACATTTGCTTATTTTTAAAACAGCCTTAGTCTTTTCTATCCAGCGTAGAGCTGCAACGACCCCTTCATTGCCCGAGAATTCCATTGGTTTACAAGACCAGAATTCTTTATAAGAACAACCATAAGACATGGTTCTTCTTCTTTTGGGAATGAGCGCTTGAAGTATGGGTCCATTGTTTACACTGTTTTCAGGTTTAGTTGGTCGTTTACTATCACGTTTACTTTTATTATCTGCTTCCTTAACCATTTTGATAATATATGGCATCGCATCTATTATCCCTTGTGCCACTATGTGTTGGATGACACTATTATCCACTTGGTTTCCATTATGGTTGTTGTTCGGGTTATCGTTATCCAGGTTATTGTTACTCTGGTTATCGTTATTCTGGTTTTCCTGGTTCACTTCGTTGTCCATCTGAATTTTAAACATTTGCCAATTATTAATATCACAAAATAATATTTAAGGCAACCAATCACACAACACACATATTGGTAAAAAACGTCGAACATTGCGACTTACTCTTTCTTATAGTATGCATCTAATACAAACCGATACTGAAATTTAAAATTACAATACTACTATGCATCACTAACCACGAGGTGGTCTATACTACGATAGATATATTATTATTACTATTATATATTTTTTTTTCCATATACATATATTATATATATTATTATTATATTATTAATTCTACTATCTCCACCATCACCTTCACTGATATGGGTTCATCCAGAACTTAATATTACGCTCGTCGTACTTCCAGACGAGTCGTTCTCCGATCTGCCTCATCCTGTCACTATTTTCTAAAATGTCTTCTCCTTAAGTTCGGAGTTCTTGCAGATTTTCTGCACTCATTGGGGGTGCAGGTGCTGGTACTGGATCTGGGTACTGTGGCATGAGTTCTTCCTGAGGGTATGGATTCTCTAGGATTTCCCTAATGTATTCATCATGATCATAGTAGGGATCTAGAGGGTCCAGACCTGGGTAAGCTGCTAGGTTCGGCATGGGTTCGTCTGTTAGGTGATAGCGTTGTACATAATCCCTATGATCATCGAACCATGGGTCGTAGTCGGGGTCTAAGGGATTGGGTGTTAGTATCCTAGGTATCTATTCTGGATTAAAATCATGCATTTTGACTTGGTTTTCTGGGTTGTTTTCAATCTCCATGGGCTGAGTGGGAAACAAGGGTAATGGTTGAGGGGCTATGAATTGCTCCAGGTTTGGGTCGGCAGCTGTAGTTGCTAAGATATGGAAGTTTGCTAAATCCCTATAGAGCATGTCTTGGGTGTGGGCATCTGTTTCTCTTTTAGCGGCTGCTAGCACTCTCTGATGTTGTAACTTTTTCATTCTCTTCCTACGCTCATGTGCTCCCCTACTGAACCATCCTCTCTTTTTAGAGGGAATAACTCTTTAGACTGAGCCTTAAACACGAATATCCCATCTTCATTGTCAGCTGAATACCCTGAGAGGGCAGGCTGTGAAGAGGTGCCTTCGCTTCTAGGTGAGCCGGACAACTGACGATAAGCGTCGGAGGGTCCTTGATCGCTCATACTGTAAACTAACAAATAGTCAAATAACACACAACAATAAAATACAGATATGCACGTATTTCCGTAATTAATTTCCTAACAATTTGTATAATATCTTGGTGTCAGCAGAACACTTCTGTGGCTGAATCAGTGGCTTAGCTCTGATACCACCTTCTGTCGCAACCCCCATCCCCTATCTGTCCCGGGAATGGGCGGCCGCGAGACCAGTTTTGGTAGTATCCAGGTGTTTATCATTTTGGCAGCGGAAATTTAATCAGGACCGTAGTTAGGAAATAATTTATTAGAGTAAATACCACGCTTTTATAATATTAAACATATTGGGATAAAACCCAAATTTTCATTACAAACATTTCATAGGGAAAATCCCTATTTTATTGAATAAAACATCTTCTTTTATTTAGTTAACTTTTATAGCCACTTTTTCCAAGCCTTCAGTGCTGTCCAACTGGCTTCTAGTTGGCTTTTACATTTTGTTACCTGAAACGTGTTTAAAAACATTTTGTCAGTGGGAAATACTGGTGAGTGAATCCCAGTTTAATCAAGAAGAGTTTTATCTCTTAACAGTATTGAGAGCGATTACAATGTTTATAACTACACAATTACTCATTCAGTATAATCCTGACTGGTGGGTCATATTACCCATTGGCTAACTCTTTGTCCAATGGTAACGTGTTCCACATTTTGTATACAAAACCCCAACATACCGGCAGTAATTGAAGAACTACAAAGACTCAATCACTGCTAATCACATTGTAAAATATTTAAGGTTTTGTAAAAACAGTTTACAAAAAGGAGATTACTCACATTGTTGTCTTAGATTTTCTTTAGGGGTTTCCTGGTGATTATCTATTAAATACACAAATGCACAGACGTTAGTATAATAACCCAATATTTACATTAGTAATACCCTTTCCGAGACGACATTCCAATGACTACGTCTGGCAGAACCACGACAGCCATTACAGAACCCTGGATCAATCGGGCAGCGTATCTAATATGTAACCGGGGTTATGATACTTACAACGGGGCAGAACTTCGTTATTTAGGGGGTATTATATCCGGAGATTATGCCTACTATGTAGAAATTTTGAGAGAGAAAGAGATTTGGGACGAATTAGACTGAACAATCGATGCCTTCTATATATAGGCGACCTTTCGACTTCCCTCGCGGCCCGCAAAGGATGTAGCCATTGGCTACGCGGCCCGCATAGTAGGGGTAGTAGGGCCTAGCTTGGCCCGATAACCGTTCTAGCTTCGCCATGTGGTGACATGTGGTGGCTTCCGGGGCGTGCCTCTTGTCCTCTAGCTCGCGGCCCGCGTAGGATGAAGAACAAGTCTTCGCGGCCCGCGAGAGACTTATAAAATTGATTTTTTTTAATTATATAAATGTATTTAGGTTCAATATCGTATACAGGGTGTATAATGGGACATATAAAGGCATTTTAATTATATTAGAGGTGTTGGAATATTATTTAGGAGGGTTGTTATAGTGGAGACATTGGAAGCATCCAAACCTAGGTGATTTTTTAACATCGTTTATCCTACGACTTTGACCCAAAGCATTCCATGACTATGTGTTGTTAAGAGAGTAAGTGTCACACCCCCAAAATCCACATGCGGAGTACCACCGCTTGGAGGCGTGACTGACCAGGATCTAAGTCACCAATCACATTGAACTCACGAGTATATTTAAATAAAACTTTTATTTATTAACAATAGTGTTACAACGTTACAATATTTCACAGTTTACAGCGGAAGCATATTTAATTCGTTAAGTGTTTATTAACCACATGTAGAAGCTCTTAGTCTTGTGTTGCGTTTCCATGTAACTCGACCCATGACCACTCCAGCTTCCCAGACAGCAAGTTCCAATGTTATACACCTAAAGGCCTGCAAGGCATTTAACAACGAGTCAACAACAAAGTTGAGTGAATTCACAGTTGGTTGTTTAGTTATAGCATTCGTTTCGTAAATCATATGTTCGTTTTGTAAACCATGTATCGTATTAATTCGTATCGCGGTCTCCCAGACATGTTTGCGAAGATTAGTGGGGGCTTCCCATGTGTTACTAGACCACGCGTATCGACTGCTACGAAAATGTAAGAGGTGCCCTAAGTCAATGTCTATCAGCATTGACCCTTTGCCCATAGTCCATTAGTACACGCTTGTTCGGACGACACGGTGTGAGGTTTGTTAAACCTAATAGCGCTATCTACTAATGACCCGCTCGCCATAGGCCTCGGCGATTAAGTCGATAAATGAGGGACTTCAAATGATAGAGTGATGGTCTAATGGTCGTACGTATCCTGTTGTATGGGGAATACACAAGTTTGTAGTTACCGTTCAGTTCTTTAACCCATTCCCAACCCTTGGGAATCCCATGCCTTGGATAGAGTGTGAACTCACCTCGGTTTGCTCGGCAGATTAATTTACTCGTTTACCAATTGTTCAAATATGCCCTAGAATCGTTACCGACACAATCAGTCTTAAGTACACACAATTCACATATTTCATGTATAAACAAGTCGTATATTCCTTGTTCACTTGTCACACGGTCAGGATACACGTATTACACACATATAATCCACATCACACCAGGTTAACCTATCAACCCATTATTGCTAAGAACCACTTAGTATATATATATAGCCTTCTAATGAGTAATTCGTTTCATGATTCAATCCACCATCCACACTATAATCATAACTAATTATAATCACCTATTTTCTGTTTAGTTCGGCCCACTATTCCCAGCCCACTCATGAAACAACAATTCCCCTAAACCATTTCATTGGCCCAAACTATCAATAATCACTCTATCATCTAATCAATTTAATTACATGCTGTTTGAATCAAATTAATTCAACAGTTCTTGTTCATCATCACACAACAATTATCATTTACATATTATTCTAAACACATAGACATTCACCAATTCATATATGAAGCTCGAACACAATTATATCAGGATCAACTACAATGTACCTTATTAACATTATTAGATTATTTAATTCACATAACATCACCACCCTTGACTAGTCTGACAATGCTATTATTAAGATCCTCACAAATACACTTGGCCGCCACTTTTCTGGTTCATGGTCATCCACTTCTATCAACCCATGAATCTACAAATCTATTGGACCAAGATATCAAGTAACATGTTTTCAATCATATATATACTATATTGATTATTATCATTATTAAAACAAACAATAGCCGACAACTGTTTAAAGCATTCGAAAGGGTTATTATTGGACCGATTTGTTTGGTGGACTGACAACTCATTGGGCCGATAAACTATCACGTGATGGCCTGTCAACATATTAAACCTCACCATCAAATCTTGGGCTTGGTAATTTATTCACATGACACATTCTGTTAACAACAATTCCCAATTTTAATGGCCGACAACAGTTACTCCATTAACATCATCCCACACCATCCATCATCCCACTTAACCAATTATTATGCATATTATATTTTTCAACTCTTTATTAATCATGAATCTAAATTTACACATACCAATCATATGAATTCAGATTATCATGCATTCCTAACATTCACAAATCATTCCCTTATTATTCACAATGCAATCATCGATATCAACAAGCACATATATCATAACTTAATTCACATACATGCTGACTATCACAACAAGAAACTCAATTTAATAGAATGGTAACTAACCGAGAGATGGTGATGGTGATCACGACTGGGGGGGGGGGGGTCTTCCACTGCCGTACGTAGAATATAGAGAAGGGTAGGATTTGGTTTTCTATGTTGTGATGATTAGAGGTATAAGGGTTTACGTATACTTAATAATAAAACCAATACCTAATATATGGGCCGATCCCATAACTTATCTTGTTAAACACAACTGGGCCAAATTTAATCAAAACACACATGAGGTAGGTTGGGCTCGGTTTGTGTTAGTTCAGGCCGGAGTGAAGTGTTAACAATGTGTTAGCTCACTAATGTGGCCCAATGACTTGTGGCCCAAAGTGCTAACAATGTTTGTTCCTAAGATTAGCTATTCGACCCATAGAAACATTTTAATGATTCCTTGTAGTTAAATAGTTACACACAAGTAGGCATATCCAATCACGTTGTACCTTTAGCAATTACGTTCCAGTTACAAGTGTGTTTACTAATTTTTATAATTGTAACAAATAAGAACGAGATATAACAAGAAACAGGATCACGTGACTAAGAGGCATTGACCTTGAAAGTTCGGGTTGTCACAGTAAGGCTGCCCGGACCTGTTAGATCTAACCCTTGTTCTTTCGGTCTAAACTAGATTAATGGTGCTTACATATACCCTATTCGTGACATGATCTATGTATGATTCCTTTGTGTTAAACATACCAATTTTACATGCATTTTCCCCAACATTTAGAAAACAGTTGTCACACCCCGACCACGTAGAACATACAAAACGTGGCGGAAACATCGGGGAGTGTTGTAACAGAATTAATTGTTTCAAATCCATGGCAATTGAAGTTTCGTTTTATTGATTAAAAGTGTTACAATGTCTTAACAAACAAAGAAATACAACATAATTAACTAGTCTTGCATCTTTTATTGTCCCTAAAGCCCAAATCTGCCTATGTGTATATTGATCATCTTATGCAACAGTTCCTGAAAAACACATGTGAAAATAGGTACGTCAGCATAAAAATGCCTGTGAGATACATAGGTTTTGTGAAAATAGGTTTCATGACTTATGTTTGAGAAAATGTTTAGTCATAAACCTTGTAATTTGCTTTGTTTTGTAAATCATTTGAAAAACAATGAGTTCAGATGATATGTATAAATAAGTAAATAATGTATGGTTAAATAATTAACCATGTAAGATGAGTTTGTATAAGATAAGTTGTTTGTAAAACAATGTCTTGTGAAAAGTATGTTATTTGTATAAAATGTTCTATGTCTCAAACTGAAATGATTCAAATAACGCTACAATATGTAATACCATACAAACACTTATATATAGGAAGTACCAGCGGCGTATCCACCATGCTTGTATCATATTACACACGCATCATTACTTAATCATTTAATCAAACCAAACCACCAAAGTAATGTTTAACAATAGTAGAAGTGTTTATGTATGGTCAAATACGGTTCACACGGTTCGCAGATACAAACGGTTCACAGATACAAACGGTTCACAGATACAAACGGTTCATAGATACAAACGGTTCACAGATACAAACGGTTCACAGATACAAACGGTTCACAGATACAAACGGTTCACAGATACAAACGGTTCACAGATATCAACGGTTCACATGGTCAAATGATTACAACGGTTCACGTAGTCAATTGGTTATAACGGTTCAAAATGTAGTATAATGTGTTCATATGCTGGATAAGCATATGCAAGAGAAAAGCAATGTAAAACAATGTACTAAGTATGCACAAAATGGACATACGTAGTATGAAATGTAATGTAGAACGATGTACTAAGTAATGCACACAATGGGCACACCTAGCATGAAATGTAATGAAATCATGTACTATAATGTACTAACGAACATAGCAGGTATATGATGTGAAAACAGGAAAGCATGAAAGTAACAAGTAGGCACATGTGTTCCACCCCAAAACAGTTTGGAAAACAGTAAAAGAGGGGTCTATGTACTCACTTGAGATTGCTCAGAAGTCCTAGGATAACCACCAAGCAAAGCTAGAGATCACGGAATCAAACGGCACCTACTATAGGTAACTACATTAATAAACCGGACCTAAATCGGAAGATCGGGTAGCATTAGGGTTTGTAAACCAAACGAGTGTAGAGACTCGTGTCATTTGGTTTAACAAAGCCTACATACTAAATGAAACTTAACCTAAGTGCTTTCGACCCAATATGACCCGTTTAGGTAGCTTATGCTACTTTAACGCGTCGTTCGCGTGAAACGCGTTCGGACCGCCTAACTAGTCCTATGACAAGTGTTATATGCCTAAACATGTTTCATAATCAGTTATGTGACAAAGGTTTAGGTTACATATGCTTAATTACCAATTATACATGAAAAGGGTATTCTGGTAATTTACCTAAGGCATATAAACTACCTATCATACAACTACTTAAACGATGTGACCATAGGGTATATCCTCGGAAGGTTATTCCCTACCTACTATGATCACCTAATGTGTTTGGTCGGATCCTAATGATCGACCAAACTGGGTCGGGTTCGAAGGTATAGGCGATTTATCAGATCGCCTACCCTACGACCCTAGACAACGTGGTAATCAGTAGGCATAGCCCCAAGGGACTATAACCAACGTGATTACACTCACGTTGCGAAGTTCAAACGAACTTCGCATTGACCATTACTGGTCAACGCTGAAAGTCAAACAAAGTTTGACTTTCTGACTCGAAAAGCAGTAAAATAAGGAAAAGAACGAAAGAATACTTACGAAGGGTCCCCGAATGCTAATCCCGATCCAAGAACTCAGGTATGAAACAATGGTTTCAACTTAGAGCTCTCAAATCAGAATTCTTGTAAGAAATGAGGTTGGGGTGATGGGGTATTTATAGTTTTCGGGTAACCGTTAAGATCGTTTGTCGAATATCGTGCCTTAATCCCATCCGTACAAGTGTCGGAAAGTTGTGGTGGCTTAAATTGGTCCTTATCAGCTGAAATGTCAAGTGGTGAGTGTGTGGTTGTGTTTAAAACAGCTGGAAGTTGCTGACTGTTCGTTGTTATCTGACCAGACAGGCGGACGCGGCCCGCTTTAGGATCAGGGAAAACTCAGGCGGGCCGCCTGAGGCTTCTGATCAGCAAACATGTTTCCATTTTGACAGTTTCAGTCCCTGCACGTGTTTAAGGCCATTCCCGACACTTCTAAGTCCCGTAAAGCCAACTTTAAGGCCCTAAAATGATGCCTAAACATTGCGGACTTGAAACATGCTCAAAAATATGTCGGATGTTGGTTCGTTTGGCCGTACGAACGCGATGTTCGCTTAATTACGACGGAATGCGCATAAGCGCGAAAAACGATCCAAATGACGAAACGAATGGATTTTTCTTATGCCGAACACTAAAATAAAACATTTTAGTGCTTACATAAATTTTTGGATGTCCGGATGTATTCAGAACATAAGTTATGCGCGAAAGTGCAAACTTGTGCACTTTATGACGCTTTTAGTCCCTAAATGGCACAAAAGTTTATTTTAGCATACCGAACACCTCAAAGCCTATTTCTAAGCTATGTAAAAGATATTTATGGTATGTTTAACTTATGGTCATGTTCCGGAATGTCTGTTACAGTTCAAATTGGCATACTTTCGCAGTTTGTCAAATTTAGTCCCTGTAAGCAAATAAAGTTTGATTTCACTACACCAAACCTTCCAAAACTTATATCTAAGTTATGTAAAGGTTATTTAAGGTATGTTAAGCCTATTTCACTATTCCGGAGTGTTTGTTGCATTAAACTGGTTATATTTACGCATCAGTGCGCGTATAACCTTCCAGAAAGCGATTTAGAGCTTGAAATCGACAAGAGTTGATATGTGCAAAAGATACACATATTTATACAAGTCCAAAGTATGAAATACAATATTTCATTGGTTTGGCATTTGTTTGATGGTTGAAATGACACAGGTGTTACAGTCTCCCCTACTTTAGGAAATTTCGTCCCGAAATTAATTCGTAGGAGTCTATTTGTGACTTTGTGTCAGATAACCACCAGAGATATGTAAAGCATAATCCTGTCATTTCCTTAACGGACATTCTTCAGAACGAAAATGAACAAACGGAGTCAATTTCCTCAACGAGTATTCTTTAGAAGCGGAAATGAACGAATAAACAAACGGGGATTCATTTCCTTAACAGAAAATCTTCATAAACGAACATGAACAAACGGAGTCATTTTCAACAGATGCTTCCTCAGAAACGGAAATGAAAATGATAGACATACGGATATTCATTTCCTCAACGGACAATTCTTCAGAAACGAAAATGAACAACAGAGTCATTTTCAACGGTTGCTTCCTCAGAAACGGAAATGAAAATGATAGACAAACGGATGTTCATTTCCTCAACGGATAATATTCAGAAACGAAAACGAACTAACGGAGTCATTTTCAACGGTTGTTTCCTCAGGTTCGGAAATGAAGGATTAAATAAACGGATATTCATTTTCCTCAACGGATAATCTTCAGAAACGAAAATGAACTAACGGAGTCATTTTCAACGGTTGTTTCCTCAGGTTCGGAAATGAAGGATTAAATAAACAGATATTCATTTCCCTCGACGGATAATCTTCAGAAACGAAAATGAACTAACGGAGTCATTTTCAACGGTTGTTTCCTCAGGTTCGGAAATGAAGGATTAAATAAACGGATATTCATTTCCCTCGACGGATACTCTTCAGAACGAAAATGCACAAACGGAGTCATTTTCCTCAACGGTTATTCTTCAGAATTGGAAATGAAGGATAAACGGATATTCATTTCCTCAACGGATATTCTTCAGAAGTGAAAAATGAATAGCTAGTTCATTTTTCCTCAACGGATACTTCATCAGAATTGGAAATGAATAGGGTTAACTTCTAGGTACATGACAAAGCTCGTTGTGGTTTCTGTGCACTAAATTCCATAATTATGTATGCATCCATAATTACGTAATTCCTTGCATAGTCCGCACAGTTTGTCTTGTAATGTTCATAAGCACATAATCACATAGTTGTTTAATTGTTATTATCTTGTTATTGATTGCAATTAACTTGGCACCTCGTACTTCGTTTCTCCCGGAAGAAACGGGTACTTAGGATTTTCGTGAAAAACGCAAGAGATCATACAATGGAAGAAATTTGGGAGTAGTCTGTTCTTCAAGGAATGCGGTTCCTTGATTGTCGTTATTGTAGGGGATATGTTGTTTATACATACAATCACATAAATACATTGCAATGTAAATAAAAGATTTATTTATAAACAACGATAACAACTGTTTCTTGGATCTTGACAACAAAAGAAAATAATACATAAGACGTGATTATTTCTAAACGATGTTGTCTTCTGGTTGATCATATGCTCATCCCTGCGCTGGATTTGCATTAGCAAGCCTTGGGCAATTCCTACGAAAATGGCCCATCTCGCCACAGTTGTAGCAAGATCCCGGTGGAAGACGAGCTTGAGCAGGATAGTTGCCAGCTTGATTTGGTGCAGCTGCGGTTGGGCAAACCCTAGCTGTATGACCTATAAGTCCGCAAACTTGGCATGTGCGGCACTTCACCCCAGCATGATGATGTAGGCCACATTGGTTGCACAAGGGTGCAGTTCCGTTGTAGGGTTTCCTGGCAGGGGGTTGAGCTGATTGGTTGAGGACGGCTTGATCATTGTGAGCGACCACAGCGTAGTTCTGAGAAGCCTTTCGCTTCTTTGACCTCTTAGGGGATCCAGTCTGTTCATCCATGATCTTTGATTCCTCGATTGGTGTCGATTCTTCGACCGGCTTCTTGTCACCTTTTCGGAAAAGTTTACCTTTCCTGATCTTTGATTCAGTCAAGGTTGCAGATAGCTCAATGGCCTGTCTAACTGTAGTAGGGTTGCTACCAGTCAAAATGTCTTGTATTGAATCAGGGAGGCCATCAATGTACTTTTCGATTGCCTTATCCAAAGGCGTGACCATATTTGGGCATAACAGACTCAACTCCTCGTAACGGTCCGTGTAGGCTCTATGCTCACCGCTGTCTTGCTCAAGATTGTCGAATTCCCTTTCCAAAGCCCTGATCTCGTGTCGAGGACAGAATTCCTTCATCATAAGAGCCCTAAGTTCAGCCCATGTCTGTGCTAGAGCAACTTCTGCACCTCGATCTCTCATAACCCCGTTCCACCACGTAAGGGCTCTCTTCAGGAACACACTCGAAGCAAACTCGACCTTGCGATTGTCAGGACACTGCACATGGCGGAAAGTATTCTCAATGCTTTCGAACCATTGAAGAAGCCCAGTCGCTCCCTCAGAACCACTAAACTTGAGTGGTTTCGCCGAGTTAAAACTCTTGAAATTGCATGGACCATTGTTGTTGTTGTTGGCTTGATTCCATAGAGCAAAGAGGTTTGGGAATTGAGCAGCCATTTGCTGCGCAATGATTTCTGCCAATTCGGCAGTCTCTATCTGGCTTTCGCGTCGAGGAGGCATTCTAAAAGAGGAAACATGAAAAGAAACGAGTGAAAGAGTTAGACGAAAAGAATGAGGTGAAACAAATCTGATGAACGCAAGGATAGTGGTCATTTGTTTGTTACTACAAAGCAACAAACGACCTCGGTGATTAATCAAAGTAAATAGGTCAAAAATAATGTATCGCGAAGACATGCTCGCCTATAAGTGAACACTCATCCCAAGAATTCCCAGGTAAGCACAACTGGTCTCGCGTCTGATGAGATGTATACGAAGTGCTTGCCTAGACAGAAAACCCAGAATACAGGCATTCACCCTTCCAGTTTGCACGTGTTCACATTATTTTAAAACCCAAAACCTTGACGAGATTTTGAAAATTCAAAGGGGTTCAAAACCATATAACAGAGGGTTCAAAACCTTACAATAGAGGGTTCAAAACCTTGTAATCAATCATCCTAGAACAGATGATTAGTTTTCAAAGCGGTTTTGAAATTTATGTTCTTGTTGTGGTCGTCGCCTAAGGATAGGTGACGGTATTGTTTTATGACTAAACGCAAGTAAACTCGCGTTAGGGTCCTAAGAAGGTTATAGACTAGGTCAAAGCATTACTAATAACCTAATTCCCTATAACCATTGGCTCTGATACCATCTTTTCTGTCACACCCCGACCACGTAGAACATACAAAACGTGGCGGAAACATCGGGGAGTGTTGTAACAGAATTAATTGTTTCAAATCCATGGCAATTGAAGTTTCATTTTATTGATTAAAAGTGTTACAATGTCTTAACAAACAAAGAAATACAACATAATTAACTAGTCTTGCATCTTTTATTGTCACTAAAGCCCAAATCTGCCTATGTGTATCTTGATCATCTTATGCAACAGTTCCTGAAAAACACATGTGAAAATAGGTACGTCAGCATAAAAATGCCTGTGAGATACATAGGTTTTGTGAAAATAGGTTTATGACTTATGTTTGAGAAAATGTTTAGTCATAAACCTTGTAATTTGCTTTGTTTTGTAAATCATTTGAAAAACAATGAGTTCAGATGATATGTATAAATAAATAAATAATGTATGGTTAAATAATTAACCATGTAAGATGAGTTTGTATAAGATAAGTTGTTTGTAAAACAATGTCTTGTGAAAAGTATGTTATTTGTATAAAATGTTCTATGTCTCAAACTGAAATGATTCAAATAACGCTACAATATGTAATACCATACAAACACTTATATATAGGAAGTACCAGCGGCGTATCCACCATGCTTGTATCATATTACACACGCATCGTTACTTAATCATTTAATCAAACCAAACCACCAAAGTAATGTTTAACAATAGTAGAAGTGTTTATGTATGGTCAAATACGGTTCACACGGTTCGCAGATACAAACGGTTCACAGATACAAACGGTTCACAGATACAAACGGTTCACAGATACAAACGGTTCACAGATACAAACGGTTCACAGATATCAACGGTTCACATGGTCAAATGATTACAACGGTTCACGTAGTCAATTGGTTATAACGGTTCAAAATGTAGTATAATGTGTTCATATGCTGGATAAGCATATGCAACAGAAAAGCAATGTAAAACAATGTACTAAGTATGCACAAAATGGACATACGTAGTATGAAATGTAATGTAGAACGATGTACTAAGTAATGCACACAATGGGCACACCTAGCATGAAATGTAATGAAATCATGTACTATAATGTACTAACGAACATAGCAGGTATATGATGTGAAAACAGGAAAGCATGAAAGTAACAAGTAGGCACATGTGTTCCACCCCAAAACAGTTTGGAAAACAGTAAAAGAGGGGTCTATGTACTCACTTGAGATTGCTCAGAAGTCCTAGGATAACCACCAAGCAAAGCTAGAGATCACGGAATCAAACGGCACCTACTATAGGTAACTACATTAATAAACCGGACCTAAATCGGAAGATCGGGTAGCATTAGGGTTTGTAAACCAAACGAGTGTAGAGACTCGTGTCATTTGGTTTAACAAAGCCTACATACTAAATGAAACTTAACCTAAGTGCTTTCGACCCAATATGACCCGTTTAGGTAGCTTATGCTACTTTAACGCGTCGTTCGCGTGAAACGCGTTCGGACCGCCTAACTAGTCCTATGACAAGTGTTATATGCCTAAACATGTTTCATAATCAGTTATGTGACAAAGGTTTAGGTTACATATGCTTAATTACCAATTATACATGAAAAGGGTATTCTGGTAATTTACCTAAGGCATATAAACTACCTATCATACAACTACTTAAACGATGTGACCATAGGGTATAACCTCGGAAGGTTATTCCCTACCTACTATGGTCACCTAATGTGTTTGGTCGGATCCTAATGATCGACCAAACTGGGTCGGGTTCGAAGGTATAGGCGATTTATCAGATCGCCTACCCTACGACCCTAGACAACGTGGTAATCAGTAGGCATAGCCCCAAGGGACTATAACCAACGTGATTACACTCACGTTGCGAAGTTCAAACGAACTTCGCATTGACCATTACTGGTCAACGCTGAAAGTCAAACAAAGTTTGACTTTCTGACTCGAAAAGCAGTAAAATAAGGAAAAGAACGAAAGAATACTTACGAAGGGTCCCCGAATGCTAATCCCGATCCAAGAACTCAGGTATGAAACAATGGTTTCAACTTAGAGCTCTCAAATCAGAATTCTTGTAAGAAATGAGGTTGGGGTGATGGGGTATTTATAGTTTTCGGGTAACTGTTAAGATCGTTTGTCGAATATCGTGCCTTAATCCCATCCGTACAAGTGTCGGAAAGTTGTGGTGGCTTAAATTGGTCCTTATCAGCTGAAATGTCAAGTGGTGAGTGTGTGGTTGTGTTTAAAACAGCTGGAAGTTGCTGACTGTTCGTTGTTATCTGACCAGACAGGCGGACGCGGCCCGCTTTAGGATCAGGGAAAACTCAGGCGGGCCGCCTGAGGCTTCTGATCAGCAAACATGTTTCCATTTTGACAGTTTCAGTCCCTGCACGTGTTTAAGGCCATTCCCGACACTTCTAAGGCCCGTAAAGCCAACTTTAAGGCCCTAAAATGATGCCTAAACATTGTGGACTTGAAACATGCTCAAAAATATGTCGGATGTTGGTTCGTTTGGCCGTACGAACGCGATGTTCGCTTAATTACGACGGAATGCGCATAAGCGCGAAAAACGATCCAAATGACGAAACGAATGGATTTTTCTTATGCCGAACACTAAAATAAAACATTTTAGTGCTTACATAAATTTTTGGATGTCCGGATGTATTCAGAACATAAGTTATGCGCGAAAGTGCAAACTTGTGCACTTTATGACGCTTTTAGTCCCTGAATGGCACAAAAGTTTATTTTAGCATACCGAACACCTCAAAGCCTATTTCTAAGCTATGTAAAAGATATTTATGGTATGTTTAACTTATGGTCATGTTCTGGAATGTCTGTTACAGTTCAAATTGGCATACTTTCGCAGTTTGTCAAATTTAGTCCCTGTAAGCGAATAAACTTTGATTTCACTACACCAAACCTTCCAAAACTTATATCTAAGTTATGTAAAGGTTATTTAAGATATGTTAAGCCTATTTCACTATTCCGGAGTGTTTGTTGCATTAAACTGGTTATATTTACGCATCAGTGCGCGTATAACCTTCCAGAAAGCGATTTAGAGCTTGAAATCGAACAAGAGTTGATATGTGCAAAAGATACACATATTTATACAAGTCCAAAGTATGAAATACAATATTTCATTGGTTTGGAATTTGTTTGATGGTTGAAATGACACAGGTGTTACAACAGTAAAAATGTTTAAAAGTGGGGATATGTACTCACTGATTTGCGTCTCGTGCGTGAAGCTTCACCGGTGTCCGCTACTTGAATGTCGTAACATATAGACGTTCTAAGTATGTTAAACACCTAGCTTGTAAATCCCTAAGTACAAGTTACCATTTGGATTTAATGTACCTTATTGTGTCTTACATGTATATGTTCTTGTATTATTAGTGTATATATTTTACAATATATTTAATGTTATATTTGTTATATATATTTTTATCCCCAAAAATATATATATGTTTATGTGAAATTTGAAAATGACATATGTTAAAAATAATATATTTTTAACCTTTCCAAATATATCATACTTATATTGTTTTTCAAAAGTAAATATTAGTAATTTGTTAAATAATATTTTTAATATTATTTTGGGTATAAGTATACTTAGGAAAGTATACTTGTATTTAAGTGCAAATAATTGTGTATTTTGTATAAATTACCAAAAATCAATCCTTTGATTTTTAATACTTTCCGGAATTTTATTTCTTAAAAATAATCATATTTTTAAGGTTTACTTGTTATATATATATTTATTTTTGTCACTTGTCTAATTCTGTAATTTTCCATCACTTGTAGAAATTTTATATATGTCCATAAATATGTAGAATTGTCCAATAAGTCCAAGTATTTTTCCAAGTCCATAATTTGTAGGAAATATATTTATATTAGTATATATTTTTGTGTTTGTCCATGTATCCTTTTATAGGTAGTTTTGTATACTTGCATAATTGAGTATTTCTTATGTATTTGTATGTGTATTTTGGTAGTATACTCATTTGGAGTATTTAGTGTATTTTTCAAGTTTCTATCATACACTAATACATATAATACACATAATATACACTTAGCACATAATTTTGTGACCACTAAATATATATATTTTCCCCTAAAAATATACATACTTAATATTGTTTTTATACTTGAAGAAAACCTTATTTCTTAACTTGTAATTTTTGTATAAAAATTAGGAAACCTTAGGAAATATTATGAGGTGAATTTTTGGGGAATAAGTTTCACCAAAACTTATATTTTTCTAAAAATTTTGACACAGTTTCCCGTTAAAATGGAGGTTTCCTATATTTCAAAACATGTGTTTATTTTCTTTTTATTAGCAAAAATTCAATCTTCAATAATTTCACAAGTAACATATACTAAAATCATCATGATAACCCTTACGATGAACTTGATTTTTGTTAAAAATGTGTAGTCTTTTAGATCTACACTTTACATACTTGAATCTTCCAAAAGTAAGTGTTCTTGTTAAATTTTAACATACTTTCATGAAACTTTATTTTACTAAATAAATCATCCATAAGTTTTAGGGTTTTAAACCAAGAGAAACATATTCCAAAACCATTTTCATACTCATTTTGAAGATCTTCAAGTTCATCATCAAGTTTCATCATGGATCTTTCAAGATCCATGCTTAAACTTGTTAGATCTAAGCTTCTAATAAGCTTACACATGATGGATCTAACTAAAAACACAAGATTTAACATTTACAACTTCATAACATACATCAAATAACTTCAAAACAACTTGTTTTCACTTAGATTATGTTAGATCTTCAAGTTAGCATCTTTTAAAGTTTATGTTCTTTGGAGGTGTAACTTGTACATAAGTTTAACATGAAGTAAAAGATGGATTATGGAGCTTACCACTAGCTCTCGTGGCTAGGGATGTGGCAAGAACAAGAAGATGATGAAGAATGAAGACAATGAGTGGATAAAAGCTCCTCAAGAAGGTCCTTCAACTTCCTTTGCTCCTAGCTTCCTTAGATCACCTTCTTACACCTTTGTAACACCTCATAATAACTTGAAAGTGGCAAGAAAATGGTGGTGGTAGGAGAGGTGGTTGTGGCCGAGTGTGAAGAAGAGAGGAAGAGAAAGATGGAGTGAAATTTTTGAATGAAGGTTATGATATAATGGACTTGTAGGTTAAGTTTATAATCCTCCAACAATCTATTTACCATTAGACTTCATGTCCCATATCTAGACATCATAAGTAATATTATAATGGTGGATGTTTGTGGGCCACTTTGGGGACGGTTGGAAGCATGGGGGGGGGGGTTTAATTGTAACTTTTAGGAAGTTAAGGGGTGTTTGTTGTTGCGTCTTTAAAATAGATTATGCGTTTTCAAAATAGATTTTGCGTTTTCAAAATTGCGTTTTGAAAAAGCATGTAGGTGCATGCTTCTCCAATACTGCCTTTTGGAGGCAGATAATCACTTTTTCATCCAAACATTCTTTTGATTATTTATGTTTTACAAACACAATAATCAAATAATCACTTTAAAACGTAATCCCAAACACCCTCTAAGGGTAGAAGATGTAAAGTAGAAGGTTATATGTAAGGTTAAGTATGTTTAAGTGGTTTGATGATTTTTAAGGTGTTCTATCACCATAACTAGCTTTAAAACATAAAAACAATGCTTCTACTCTATTTTTGGTGTTTTGGGTAGTGTCCGGTTAGTCGTGCGGTTATCGGTTCGTTAAAGTGCTAAATTGTGAATTTTACAAGGTATGAAGTACCTTTTGTGACAGTTTTCATTCCCAACACTTTACAAGTTATTCTGGACATTTAAACCTTAATTCCGCATATTATTTTGGTGTTAAATTGCTATTTTTGCTGAATTTCTTCAGAATTCTGCATTTAAAGTGCATTTCGGGTACTTTTTAGTGCTTGTTTTAGCTTCCGAAAAGTGTTTATGTTAACCTTTGTTCACCTACTTAGGTTTCAATGTATTTTTGATGTTGGTGTCACACCCTGACTTTTGCAGAAGCGTGTTACATGTGACTTGCTTAATATCACTGCATTCAACCATAACAAACAACTATATGATAGAAACCACGATGTTCATCCATTAAAGAGTTTCAAAACATTACAACCAATATTGTTTAATAGAAATCCAAGACTTCAAGTTCATAATACAAACCATCCAAATTGTTTAAAGTTCCACAAAGGACTTCACAAAAGACATTAATAAAAACGAGGCTTTGAACCATGTATCCTATCAAAGATATAATACACGAATCAAACCCTCTAACACTGGATGACATCGTTTATTGAAGACACAACTTGAAAATCCTTCAACACCCGCCAGATCCATAATCAGTTTCCTGAAATACATGTAGTTTGAAATACATGAGTTCATGTGTTTGTATATGTGCACGAATAATCCTTGTAAACATTTGTAAGCATGTATTTGTAAACCGGCATGAAAGCGAATATGAACAGATCAATTAATGATTTACAAGGTAATTAATGTGTGTGTAACGGTGTAGGAAAGCTCAATCCTTTGCGTATTTCGTATCGGGCCTCCCGGCTGGGACGACATAGTCACCACATGCGGCCAACTCGCGGACCGATGGGTGGGGCTCGCAACACCCAAATAGATCTATCACTCATGCCCCTCGGTCCTTATAAAAGGATTAATGGTCTCAAGTTAACGCCTACCCATTCACATGATCTAACAATTCATTCCTTAGCATACCATTTGTAATCGTAATCATTTGTAACATGTATTTCACCTCCGAAGTTATAAAACTGAAAACAGTTAAAAGAAAAAGGGGGGACATGAACTCACAAACTTGCGTCTCGAAATCTGGTGTAATCAAAGCTTCTTCTCGGTCGCACCGCTACCTACACACGTGCTATGCTCTATTAGACGGATGGGTCGTGCCTTGACTTTTAATCTTGATTAGTATCTTTGAGTTACATTTCTTGGTGTCGTCAATATTATTCCAAAGTATATAATTATTTGTTAAAATAATAATATTTTAACTTAAATTATATTTATTAATTATTGGAATATTTGTTAAATAATATATTTTAACTTATTTGTTTTGTAACTCTTCAAAGAATATTTTCCCCAAGGATGGGTATACTTGTACATGTATTCTTAAACTTGTGTATTTTCCAAGTATTGGTGGCGTTGTAGGATCGTTGTACGACCTGAATGAGTCGATCAGAAGAGTTGTTTATCCGAATCAAAGGCGGAATCAATGACACGGACGCTCGATTCAATTTAAATGTCTCTTGTATTGATTATGAGAGTATTACAGCACCTGGAGATGATTCGGCAGCACTTCGTTACCGAATACAAGACCCTAATTCCGTTACAAATGACACAAGTGCTCCCCTATATATAGGAGTGGTAATTTCGTTTGAAATGGGCAAGGACACCCTCAAACGAAATTAACTATGTTAATTTCGTTTGAACTTGTCTTTGACACATTCAAGCGAAATTACAAGCTAATCCACTAAAATCAGTTCCTAGCAACTAGAGCACTGTTCATTCTATCCTATCCTATTACATGACTCGATACAAGACGAAGTCAATAGACATAGTGCACTAACAGACTCCCCCTTGGATGTTGACGAAGTCTTCAGTGTCGAGTCTTTATCATGATACATCTTCAGTCTCGATCAGTCTTCGTGCTCTTACCAAATTGTCTAACACTGTAAGCATCCATCAATCTTTCTCTGGCTCTAACATTGACAGCTTCTTCAGGCTCCCCCTTTCGTCAAGCTTCCGTGCTTTAGGGATCGACACCTTGCTTTCCGTTACAAGCTCCCCCTAGCTTTGAGCTCATCTTCAGACTCCCCCTTAGACTCACCTTTCGGGATCGTAGTCTGGTATCATACCTGCAATTACTCAAACATTCATAAGTAACAACATTTTAAACTTCAGTTATCCAGGAATTGTAACCTGGCTCTTCCAAACCTTTTAAACAAACACTTTTTAATAAATATCATGATTTGGCAGTTTCAGGATTGAAAACTGGCTCTATTTCAAAAATTTTAACAATATAAGCATCCAAATCACTCATAGTTAATCATCCAAGTCCAAATTAATGACCTTGGAGATATCACAAACTGTTTTTTATTTTTGATAAAAATTCAAGTCTCAAATTAATGAACTTGTTTTATTTTCAGAAACACAATCAGCATACTCAGATTTTAACACTCAGCATCTCAGACATCAGTTGTCGAAAATAAAGCAGAATCAAAAATCTTTTTGTATTTTCTGAAATATAAAGCAGTAACGAAATATTTACAATCATATTTACACACAATATTTTTGTTTGAATTTGCGTCAGAGGATCATATCAGTTTTTGACAAGTCACAAGTACCGTTGATCTTAGTTACACATTAAGAATTAAACAATTCACTTAGATTGTCGATATACTGATCCACTTAAATTTTCATACAAATTTCAACTGATTCAGGATACGAATTAGGTGTTTTAAGAGCTTAAACTCATTCATGTGTCCCACCTTTTGAATATACTCCCGTATCCAGATCCCAATATTCAGTCTTACAGGTGAGTATACCTAGATGATATCTGTAAGGGGTTAAATTGCGAAAAACCGTGAGAACTCAGGTCAGAACTTCCGTTCAGCAGAGAGATGACGGCTTTGACTTTTGGTGTGTCCCCTTTAGAGGATCTTTTTTACAACAGCAATGATTATCAATTTTATTGTTTCATCATTTTTGCTGAGGGCGGCGCTATATTTCAAGCAAGCAGAAAGTATTATACGGGGACTAGGCCATTGCTTCCGCAAAATCAGAAGTCCTGGGATAATACCCCAGATATCACTAAGCATAAAGACCTAGTATCTCAGAAAGAGGGATCCTTCAAACGAGATTTAAGGGGTTACCTATATATCCAAGTAGTGTTCCCCACGAAATAAGCAAGTTTGAATTTAGGTTTATATCCCGAAAAAATTTACTAAATGTATAAAAACCTATCGGCATATCATCAATGAGATTGTTTAACGCTATATCATCATTACATTTCTTTAGCATACTGTAACTGTCTACTGATGTACTATCATTTCCTCTTTTTACACAAAACTCAATGTTTGAATTTTTTCATGTTTTTGACTTTTTCAAATTTTCAAATGTTTTTGTATTTTCTAACAATATTACTCCCCCTAAAATGCAAAATCATTCAAAGAAAATTTGACAACCAATACTGATAGCTTTGTCTCGCCATCCATTTTCCGCTTCTCATGCACTGTTTTGCAGAAAATATAACATACCCCCATGATTTACAACCCATTGATTTTCGACAGTTTGAAAACCGTTTTTCAATTTTGTGAAAGTAATCATGTTTGTTCAGCCGTGAGGGTTTCGGCGTATTCAATCAACATATTTTTGTAAATTTTGAATTTTTGACAAATTAAAAACAATATATTTTTTATTTTTCAAATTTTTGACAAAATAAAAACATATTTTTGGTTTTTAAATTTTTCAATTTTTAGGGTTTTTGAAATATTGTTTATTTATGTACAGAAAACAAACAAACTCCCTGTTCAACCAAACTAGGGTTCAGCAGCCTCCTCTCCTCGTTGTGCCAGGCTGCTCCAACTTCCATTCTCACAATCTTTGGTTTTGTTGAGCACCTGCACATTCAGACTACTTGATTACTTGAACAATTTAGCCCAGGTCTGTTTGACTTTAGGCATTTCAACACAATATGTATCATGCAATTTCAGAAAATCTTTTTCATCAAAGACTTTTTCAAGTTTAATATCAACCTTCTCATCTTTTACTGAAGTCACTTGTTTCTTAGCCCTCCATGTTTGACCTTTCGGAGTACCTCTTTTGTAAAAATGTGACTCTTTTTGAACTTTTTGATTTTGAACAACTTTAGGTTTCCAAAATTCGTTCGGTTTTGTCATATCAACTGACGTTTTCCAACTTTGAGTTGTTCTGAATCTGGGTGTGTGAGAATCTCAGGTCTGTCTTGAATCAAACTTATTCGAGTCTGATTTCCAATTTTGGTTCGAAACAAACTTGTTTGTGTTATACCTCCAAGTTTGTTTTGAATCAAATCTGGTCGACCTTTGTTTCACATTCTCAGATTTCTGTTTCTCATCATCATCAGACTTCTTTTTGTCAACATCCACAGGTTTTAGATTTGGACACTTGCATGCAAGATGTCCTATTTGATCACACTTAAAATATGTTCTCTTGGACACATCTTTGACCTGTGGTTGTTGCTTTTTCTTTTGAGCATAGAACTTTTCATTAGACTGTTGTCTAAATTGAAGTTCTTTTTCTTCATCAAAACTTTTTCCTTGAACAAAACTCATCTTTGTCTGAAAATTCGGAGTTTCATTTCTTTTCTAACCTTGTTTTTCTTATAACCCAACCCAGCCTTCATGTTCTTCTTTTTGTAACCAGTTTTGTTATAAAAAGTTTTGTGACCTTTTCCAGCAAACTTTGAAATCTCAGACTTTTCAATCTCAACCATTTTGAAAACTTTATCAACCTTTTCTGAAATCACATTCTGAATCGGGAATACAACATCTAAGAATAATTTGTCCGATCCAATCATGGTATAAACCAATCCTTTTGAATCATCATTCAATTTCTTCTCGGATTTTGAAATTTTCAGATATCCATCATGAAAATTACCTTCATTTTCATCCTGTGATTCAGATTTACCTGTATCAACTGACTCTTCTTTCAACACACTTTCAACGACCTTACCTACCACCTCTGAATCACTAGAATCATCAGATTTGGAATAGGTTACATCAATGTTATTTGGCAATTGATCTACCATGTTGAAAGCTTTTTCGACCTTTTCATCATCATAAAATGCAAACTTTTCCGGTGGTGGAACTTGATGAAACTCTGAGCCAATGCCTTTCTTGTTTTGCTCAGACTCACCATCCTCCGGTTTTATATTGAAAATACGTTCAAGCACATATGACGACGCGTGATAACTTTTTAACTTGTTATTATCGTGTTCTAAATCAGCAATCTGACGCTTAAGTTTAGCAACATCTTCAATGTAAGAATTAAAAACTTGTTGCTTTATTTCATAATTTCTCTTATACGTATCAGTTGTTTCAGAACAATATTTCAATCTTGATTGAATAAGTTTCATTTCACTTTTCACTTTTTCATATGACTCTTTTGTAATATGATATGCCAATTTTATTAAATCATATTCCTTTTTCATTTCCTGAAAAGCATTCTCTTTTTGATCACATTCTTCTGTCATTTTCAAAACATTTTCTTTCAACACTTCATTTTCTTTTTCTAATTGTTTACATTTTTCTGAAAGTTTTTCGTCATTATCTTTGAAAACTTTTTCTATTTTTGTGAATTCAAGATCTCTTGTTCTGAACTTTTCGTCTTTTTCAGTACAAGCACTGCACGTTTCTATGCATTTCTTGCACTGTTCAATGATTTTGATTTGAATTTTAGAATCAGAATTTACCTCAGTGATTGGCACTTCGGTGTTTTCTACTGCATCCGTCCAATCAACATCTTCTTTCTTTTCTTCAACACCAGCTTCATCACCAACATCACCAGCAACTTTCGAATTCTCATCCTTCACTTCAATCAAACCTTCAACTTTCTTTTCATCTTCTACAACCTGCTGTTCTTCAGTAACAGCTTTCTCAACCTCTTCATTCTCCTCAACTTTTTCTACCTTCACATCCTCAGCAAACTTCACATCTTCTTCTTTAACTGCTTCGACTTGAACTTCCTCAGCTACCTTCTTCAAATCATTCACCAGATTCTCAATATTCTTCTTCATTCTTTCTTCATTCCTCTTCCTGAGATTTGTTGTCATAGCATCTCTGATGATTTTATCTAGCCTTTTTACATATGTTTTGTCTTTTGCAATATTTGAATAATGTTCACCGGATCGAGGAATTACTAGAAGAACATCATCATGAACTATGTCACTCCTGGGAACAACTGGTTCTCCTTCTTTGTTTATGAAACATTCTTGTTTCTTATCCCATCTTTTGTTTCGAACATCATTTTCATATTCTTCCTGCATCTTCTCCATTTTGCATCCAGTAATAAAAATTTCTCTCTCAGTTTTCTCTCTCAAAATCTCTTCTGAAGTTTTCTATTTTATCTCAGCAACAAAAGCATAATGATCATGTTTTTGAAGAGTTTCTACATCTTCCTTTGTTCTAATTTTGAATCAATAATCAATACGATCTTCTTCTGGACAAATCTCACTCCAGTCATATCCTTCATCATCATGGAAAACTGCACAAGCTCTTGATTTGGGTTTATCTTCAATCATTTTCGGCTCTTCTTTGCTTCGGTGGTAGATTGCCTTTCGGTAGTAATCATCATTGAATGGATGTTCATTTCCACCAGCTGCAGAATTATTGCATTCTCTCTTGAAATGACGTTTTTGCTTACATTTGAAGCAGGTCACTTTGGATTTATCAAATCCAAGCTTCTTTGATGGACCGCCCAATGATTGCTTCCCAGTAATCTCCATGTATCTTTGAGCTCTGCGAATGCAACTTGCCAGACACCAACGGATGTCAATGAGTTCCATCTCTTCCGGATCAATCTGGTCGTAGTCTTCTTTGGTTAATTTGGAGTTTCCAATTTTGCCAGCTACCAGACCTTCATACGATTCCAGAACAGATGCAAGAAAACTCATTTGCTGCTTTGCTGCATTGATGCTCATTGCAGGAGAATTTTTCAACTTAAGAGCAATGTTGCAAAGAATTTCTTCAAAATCTTCAGGACTTGCTTTTGAAGATGAATGATATCCAGAATTGTAACTCGATGAGGTTGTTTGTGATTCTTTCATCTTCTCACCACTGAATTCTGTCTTTGGTGAACTATCAGCTTTCACCGAAGGTAAATTGCCTTTGTAGTACAGACCAACATTCTGATCATGTGATGAACTGCTCATCTTGCTTTGCTTTTGCAATTCCAGATCATGACTCTCAATTTTTTCTAACAAAACATCAAGAGAAATTGAATCATATAAGATATCATTTTTCAAAATAAACACAAACGTTTGCCACTGATCAGCTCGTGGTAACGCTTCAATTACTTTGTCAATTATTTCTTCTCTTGTTTTCACAATTCTGAACCTTTCAAGTTCAATTTTTAGGTGACAAAAGCGTTCAATCATTTGTCTAACAGTCTCTCCTTTCAGACTATCAAACAAATCAAATTCCTTTTTTGATAACGCAATTTTGTTTTTCTTGATTTGTTTACCCCCCTCAGCTTTCACCCGTAAAGCTTCCCATATAGATTTCAAAGATCCATCATGACTTAACAACAAAAAAATATCATCTCGAATCGATTATTGAATCAAAGCGATCATTTTCTGCTCATATGAAAATCTTCGTTTGTCTTCTTCTTGAAAACTCTTAAGCGGGATTTCTTCTCCTTTGTCATCAGTAGGTTTATCATATCCAAACTCCAAGCAAAACCAGCTTTCATGTGCATAAGCTTTAGTCCAGTTGATAAACCTTTCCTTCCACCAAACATAATCCTCAATATTATCAAGCTTAGGTGGTTTCGAGTAGGTTCCATAAAAATTGTCATGTTTAATGTTTTCTTTGATAGTTTTTGTTATTGCTTTGGGTGTAACATCTGAAGCTTCCACTGTATCCGAGGTAAACGCGTTGTAGAAAGTGTTGAAAAATTCTTCAGCCATGATGTAATCCTGAATACAACAAACAAATACAATCAGTTTAATCAATATCAAATAACTTGTAATAGACTGACACTCGGTTGACGAGAAATGATCTTGAAGCGAAAAATCCTCTTTCAAACGAAATAGTTATTTTCAAACGAGATCACTGTTCCAAATGAAATTCCTTGTTCAAGCGGAATCACTTGAATGACTCCTTCAAACGAAATCAGATTTCAAACGGGATAAGGTCTTTCAAACGAAACTAGTGCTTTCAAACGGAATCCCTAGATGACACTTCAAACGAAATCACTTGTCTGGCAACTTCAAACGAAATTAGTTGACTGACAATCTCAAACGAAATTAGTTGACTGACAATCTCAAACGAAATTAAGACTTTCAAGCTGAATAGCTGATTTCGTTTGAATCTTTCAAACGAGATTACCCTTTGAAGCGGAATTAACACACTATTTCAAGCGGAAATACTGTTTCAAACGAGATCAAATGCAGATTTCAAACGGAATTATAATGCTCGTTCAAACGAAGTTACGTTTTTGTCCCATTTTTTGTCACTTTTAAGCCATATTTTGGTCTGATTCTCTCAAGACTTTGTTAAAACACTGTTTCGCATGTACTGTGAAAAATTCAATCCATTTTGATCGTGAAATCTTGTCCAATTTGAAAAAGAAGGTGTAGAAGTCAGAAAAACAATGAAATCAAGCTGAACTCTTCTTCCTTAGCTCTGATACCACTTGTAGGATCGTTGTACGACCTGAATGAGTCGATCAGAAGAGTTGTTTATCCGAATCAAAGGCGGAATCAATGACACGGACACTTGATTCAATTTAAATGTCTCTTGTATTGATTATGAGAGTATTACACCACCTGGAGACGATTCGGCAGCACTTCGTAACCGAATACAAGACCCTAATTCCTTTACAAATGACACAAGTGCTCCCCTATATATAGGAGTGGTAATTTCGTTTGAAATGGACAAGGACACCCTCAAACGAAATTAACTATGTTAATTTCGTTTGAACTTGTCTTTGACACATTCAAACGAAATTACAAGCTAATCCACTAAAATCAGTTCCTAGAAACTAGAGCATTGTTCATTCTATCCTATCCTATTACATGACTCGATACAAGACGAAGTCAATAGACACAGTGCACTAACATGCGTATTTCGGTGTGTATTTATACGTACGAGAATACATATTTTTTATTGAATTTATTAAGTATTCTTATACTTAATTTTTGTATTTAATTTTCCGGAATAACATTTCTAATAAAAATTCACCAATATTTATATATTCTTAAAATATATATATTTTAAGAAAACTTGTGTAGAAAATTATTTATAATTCTTCCTTGGCAAAAATATTTACATTTTCATACAAACCTCAAAACTAATATATTTTCAAGATTAACTTAGAAAATATTTATAAATCCATTTTTCACCCAAAAAATAATATATTCTGAATTTGTTTAAGAAAATGTATATTTTCTTCAAAAATAATATATTTCTAGTAATTCAAGAAAACATATATATTTTTCTTTACTCAAAATAATGTATTTTCTTCTTGACAAAAATATGTTGTATTTTTGTAATAACTATAAGAATCATATTTTTCGTTTCATTGGTTTCCAAAATACCATTTTACTCACTTGTCAAAATATATGTATATAAATTTACTTTCGGAATATTTCTATAGTTCATATTCCTTGTTCGGTTTGTTCCAACTGTTGGGTGTAAATTATATATTTATTATCTTGGAATTTTGGCAATATTTTGTGTTATAATTTTTGGTATTTTGGTGAGTTATATTATTTCAAGTCCTAAAATAAAATAACTAATACACATGATATACAAGTAATCACACAAATTGTGACATCTAAATATATATTTTTCTAAATACATAATTAGTCACTTTTATTATCAAAAACCAACCTCCAATATTTGTAATTTTTGTAACAAAAATTATGGCAATTTTTATATGAAAAATCATGGTTAAAATATACCTGTGAACACTTGTTTAAGGATATTTTTCTAAGTGTTTAAATTCAAGAAAATTTTTGTCATAGTTTCCCCTTAAAATGGAGGTTCCCATGCTTTCAAAGCATATCATTTTCTTTTAAAAATCATTTCAAATCAACAACAAATCAAACAATACTTACCCAGTGCCAAAATCATGCATTTTTCACTACAACATGAACTTGAAATTTGGTAAAATTTGTAGTAACTTAGTATGGTGTTAAGTAAGCTTAGTTACCCTTTAAAGTGTGGTTATTTATTTATAAATCACATTCTTGCAAATTTTAGACTTTCACAACTTGTAAATTGATTTTTTAAAAATATTTCTTCTTGAATTTTTCTTGTTAATAACATGTTTCTATACTTGATTTATCACTAAAAATGTGATTCGTTTCTTTAAAACTCATGGTTATGTAAATCTTGTAATTTAACTTAGTTTCTTGAGAAAATCATTTTTGAAATCATCCATTTACAAGATTTATATTATACTTTGATCATCATCATTCAAGAAAAACACTTCATACTTCAAGTTCATGCTTACATAAGGGATGTTCATCTTGGTTTTTCACAAGATCATCCACTCACTTGCTAGATCATGTGTTTAATCACAATCTAGCAAGTTTCATATGATGTCTAACATCATAAACATAAACAATCAATAATCAAGAAGCATACATACACTTAAACAACATAGATTATTATGATTTTGAGCTTTATGTTATAGATTATGTTCTTGATCTTTGATGTTCTTCATGATTAGTCTTTTACATACACTTTTAACCAATATAAGAAGAAGTAAAATAAGATTAGGAGGGTCTTACTACTAGCACAAGGCTAGGGAAGAGGTTCAAGATGAAGATGATGATAAACTTGGTGGTTAAAAGCACTTGAGAGAGGTCCTTCACCTTCCAATGGCACCAAGCTCCTTAATCAAACTTCTTACACCTTTGTATCACTAGAGAATGGATGAACAAGAGTTGAAGGTGATGGTAGTGTGGTGGTGGTTCTCGGCCATGACCAAGAGATGGAGAAGAGAGAGTTTGAGTGTGGTAATGTTTGTGAGAAATGAAATGAACAAGGGACTAGTGGGTTTATATTATAACCTTCCAACATGACTTAATCCAAAGTGTATTATGTTGCAAAAGAAATAGACATGATCTAATAAAATATGCAAAGAAAATGAAGGGTGGGGGCCACCCTTGAACCGTAAACATGAGGGGCGGGGGTATAGGTTAGCATGTAATGGATAGTTAGGAGAATTAGTTGAAATCTAAGTGTTTAGTTAGTGTTTTAGTTGTTATGTTGTTATAAGAGGTGTTATGATGTTTGGGGACCATAACTAGCTCGGAAATGATAAAACAATGCTTCTAGTGGAAATTTGGTGTTTCGGGTAGTGTCCGGTTGTTCGGGTGGTTACCGGTTCGTTAAGGTGCTAACATACGCAGTTTAGTGTGCTTTATGTTACCTTTTGTGATAGTTTTGATTCCCGACACTTAGGAAAGTATTATGGACCATTAAACCATAATTCTGCATAATATTAAGTTGTTTAAATGCTGATTTTTGCTGAATTCTGTAGTTTATGAGAATTTTAGGCACTTTCCGGCACTTAAACTATCTCTAGGAAGGCAGTTTTATGATCCTTACTTTCCTACACACTATACTAGTGTAACTCTTGGTTTCTGGCTTATTCTGTGTCTCAATACCATGTCTGTCTAAGTACTGAACTCCGGTCAGTATTTCTGATTTGTCTGATAACTGTGCTAACTTTGTTTCATGCATCATTTGTCTCATAAAGTGTTGCATGCAATAATGATATGACATCATGCAATATGTGATGCACATGTATGCATTATGACAATAATCAGAAAGCATTCATGTCATTAATTTAAATCAGCACATTCATTAAAGCACTAATTACTGTTTAATTAATGTACGGATACATGGAATTTTGATAATTGTCACATTCTCCCCCCGTTAAGAAAATTTCATCCCAAAATTTTAAGTTGTGCTATTGGTTGCAGTTAGGGAACCAATGCGGATACTTTGATTTCATTTGATCTTCACGCTCCCACGTAAACTCTGGGCCGTGACGTGAGTTCCAACGAACTTTGACAAGCTTAACACTACTCCTCTGAGTCTTGTTAACTTTCCAATTTGTAACCTCAACAGGTTCTTCAGTGAAGTGGAGAGTGTCGTCTATATGCACTTCATCCGCAAGGATGATAACTGTCTCTTGAGTTGGACTTTTCTTCAGGTTTGATACATGAAATGTATCATGAACACCATTTAGTTCCTCTGGCAATTCCAACTTGTATGCAATAGTACCAACCCTTTCTAATATCCTTAATGGCCCAATGTCTAACACCAGCGTCCCTAGACTTTTAGCTATTGTCAATTTTAGCCCCTAAACTATGTGACTCGTGACACTTTTGATACTTGTGAATCTTAATGCTATGTTGCTTGATTCTAAATATTAGATTCTTAATACTACGAGACTTGACACTTTAGTCTAGATGCTTGACTCTTGATGCTTAACTCTAGACGATTGATTCTTAATACTATGAAACTAGATTCTTGATTCTTGACACTTGATGCTTGATTCTTGAGACTTGATTCTTGATACTTGATACTTGGTGCCTGACTCTTGAGACTCGTGCAACTTGAGACTTGGTTGAACGAGAGACCGGAGACTTGTCACTGGCGAAAACTATGAAACTTGGAAACTTTGTGTAATGACATAATCTAGTTATGTGATACTATTACACAATAATATGCAACGCAACGCTTAAACAAACTCGCAAAACAAACCAAAGGTGGAAAGTGGAAAAGATGGGATTGACCGAATGGCAATCCGATCGGATGACCATCCAATCGGAGGGCCACTCGATCGAACTGCCATCTGATCAACTACCACACCGCCTTATCTCCACTCTGGCACTATAAATAGGACCTGTCACAATCATTCTTCACTGATGTGACATCCTCCTTCGACCAGACGCATGCTCTCTCACTTTTCTTCCATTTCTCGGCGATTTCGGTATGTTTTACCCTAGATTTTTATACATATTTGATCTATACACTATCCTCTACATGATTCTTCTTTGAAATCGCACTTTTCACCATGAAATATCTAAGATTTGAGCTCTTGAGGGTGACGTCATCATGGCGTTTTGTGCAAACAGTTATGTGATGTCATTCCTGCCAAGATCTAGCTCAGATCTAAAGAATTTCATGTGTTATTACACCAAACATTTGCTAAATCTAGACTTTTTCAGCTAAAACTCATGTTTCCTTCATCTTTTCTTAAACTTTTACTTAAAACGGTGGAATCCGGATCTAAACGGACTGTAGAGTTGATGGTTATTCTGGAGTCGGCTTAGAAATGGATCATCGCCAGAAAAGATGGCCGGAGTATGGATTCCGACATGAACACCGTCAGGAACTGACACCTGAACGGACGGGGTGATTCACATCCGATCAGGCAGGCTGAGCTTTGACGTGTTTATAGTTGTCTCAATACGTACCATGTCGTCACCGTTAAACTATAAACTTAGAAATTTTACAAGGTTGCAAAAGGAACGAGGTCACCTCAATCAAATGGTAATCCGATCAGACTGCCGTCCGATCGAATAGCCATCCGATCGAAGTGGAAATGTGACTTACAACCTTCAACACTTGAACTAGTTTTGAATCAGAAACTTTGAACTTTAGAAACTTGCACACGAAGGGTCATTCGACCGAATGGCCATCCGATCGGATGACCATTCGATCGAAAGACCTGGTTTGAACACTTGGTGTAAAAGTTGAACTCTTGGAAACTCAATCTTGGATCGAATGACCATTCGATCAAATGGCCATGTTTACGGATGACCATCCGACCGGATGGCCATCCGATCAGATGACTGATCCGACACTTGCACGATTCTTGTATTCTGTCCGACACTTATCTATTGTACTCTAATCAGGCTAATCCTAAGAGCTCCCTTTGATCCAATAACAGTTATACTGTTAAGCAATCACTGTGAGTATACTCGATCCCTTTTCGTTTTAAACTTTTGGGATGCAACATGTATTCTATGACACTAAGAAACTTGAAACTTTTGAATTTAAGCTCTATCCTATGTGAATGTGAAACTTGATACTTGTGATTCTTGATTCTTGACTCTTTATGCTATGTGAACATTTAATCCTTGTGTGTAGTTCCGCTTTAACAATAGTAGCTGCTATAGGAAGATGCACCTCCCCATTATTCTCGGGGGTATTGTTAAGAGGATTCTATTTGCTTTCCTTGATTCTTGGGAAAGTGGTTAAAGCATCGGGACACTTGGGCTATCACTTGGACTACGAACACTAGCATGGCTGATGCTATTTTTATCATTTGCATGATGGATATGAGTCTTTTAATCTACTATGCTATATACTCAAACTTGTATACTCGCCAATACGTTTTTGTACAGACTTATTTTAATACATGTTGCAGGCTGATAGGATGCTGAAATTATGGAAATCAAGCTAGTATTGATGCTTAGAAACTCGCCGAGTTTAATCTATTACTTGAACAATGTTTTGTTGATGTATTTGAGACTTATGTTCGTGTTTGATGTTTTAGACTATGTTATCATGAAACTTAAATAAATCTATATTGAGACTATTACTGTTATGGAAACTCATGCGCAATCTGAACGCTTAGCGCCGCACCCTGATTTTTCCACCATCGGTTGGGGTGTGACAGATTGGTATCAGAGCCATAACTATGGGAATTAGGATAAGTAGGAATACTTGCCCTAGTCTATTGTTATAGGAATCTTAACTCTTATCTATTGTTTAAGACTTATGCATTCTACCGTATCTGCTTCCTAGCAGCGCATTTTTTTTCCTGTTAAACTTACATGACTTTCCTAAGGCTGACACAACATTCACTTGATACTTTGAAAACACTGCTGATCAGTGTTCGTATTTTGCATGAGATTTGCCCTCAAGTCAGGAGTGACATCTGAACCTTGATGGGGAATTTCCTTATTATATTCTAGTAGGTCTTATCTATTGATAAGTACCGATGCTATTACGGTACGATGTTGTCAAGATAGAGGTGAAACTCAAACCTTGATAACTAGTCCCACTCTTTAATTTTATGTCTCGCCAAAGTCTCGGAATTCCCAATCAATTAGGAATGTGAAATGACCCAAAAGGATGAATATCGTAGGCCTAATATCGATGACGTATTTTGTCACACCCCCAAATTTCCACCATGCGGAGCATCACCTCTTGGAGGCGTGACATGACCAGGATCGAGCTACCAATCATATTGAACAACATAATTAAGTAAATAAAACCAACCACAATACAATTGGTGACCAAAAGGAAGTTAACCAGGTTCAATTTAAACAGCGGAAGCATAAGACGTGAAACCAAAACATAAGTCCGTAGTTCATAAGTTTAAAGACCCAAACATAAGTTTCATAAGTTCATAAAGTTTATTTATTGAGTACGGGTCATAATAGTTCGCATCCCACAACATCCACCTCCATGTGCAAGCTCCATAGCATCTACTAACCTACAAAGCATGTAATAATGAGTCAACAACAACGTTGAGTGAGTTCACGGTTGGTTGTCCATTTTAGAGTTGTTTCCAAAAATGTAGTTTAATCTTAATCAGCTATCCAGCCGTGGGGGTCACCCCATAGTTCGAAAACGTTTATTAGTTAACCATCCCATGTTCACCTTCCCTGGCTATCCAGCCCGGCGCTCCGGCCGTGGGAGCTACCCCATTATTTAAACTACCAGACTCGTTTATCATATCGACTACTAACAAAAATTACTTGTGCCCTAGCGTCGGTGTCTATCATCACCGACGTACCATAGTCCATTAGTACACACCCGTCCAACTGGCACGGTGTGAGGTTTGTTAAACCTAATAGCGCTATTAACTAATGACCCGCTCGCCATAGCCTCGGCGATTAAGTCGATATAAAGGGAGGGACTTCGCTGATAGAGTTCTAGTCCAGTAAGTCTAATCCGTCCCAACAGGACGAGGAATTTACATTCCTGAACACGTCCCAAAGGACGAGGAATCCCTATTCCTGAACCCATTCCCATTCCCACCGGGAATTACCATGCTTTGTAGAAAAGTGTGAACTCACCTCGGTTGCTCGGTTTGACTCTCACAAATAGCTAACAGTCAAGTCGGTCAATCACGTCCTAGTATGATTACCAGTTAGTCATTTAGTGGTTTCAAATAGAGCACAAAGTTCCTACACGTATCTATCACATAACATGCATTACTTTAAAGGTTTATGCCCATATAAGCTCCCCATCTATTCCCGTTCATAAGCAAACATACGACATTGCACATAACACTTTTTATTGACATATAACATGTTAGATCATTCTCAGATAACCTACCCGACATTTAGACACGCCAATTACTACTTATGTCGTTTCAGCTTTATTCTTCAAAACTGGGCTGTTTTCGGGGATTTTAATAAAATAGTTAACTTGTTCCAAAAATTCCCAACTTTTTACAGAATGTCTTAAACGATCCAAATATTATTGTGTAAAAATCTCGGGATCCAATTCATCACCAATATTTTAAAAAAATTCATTTTCCGGAATGCAATCAGATTCCTCTTTTTCTGACTGCAGTCCATGGAATAATTTATTTAAAATTCCTCGTAAGTCCGATTTACGAAATTCCAGTGGGAGAATTACAAATACATTAGTGGTCATCTAAAGTACAAATTTTATGACCTATTTCTACACAGAACTCAAGTTATGACTAAAAATATATCGCCCATTTACTGCAGTAAAAACTCAGCTTTAGCTGCTGTTACAAAAAGGGTCTTTAAAAATAGTAAACGAAGTCCAAAAATTATGATTCCAGTGCCATTAGAACCGTATTTCATAATAACACGTTACAGACTCAAGAAAATCAAGTTTTTGTTAAGTTACGATCTGGTTACAGCCAACTGAAGTTGGCTATAAACTCCAGCCAGCTTTCTGTTTTCAGTTCCCTACTTTCTAACGCATGTTCGATTGATTCCGTTAACATGTTTAGCGAACAACAACGACCTTTAACATTAATATTAACAAGTAGATCATCAAGAAATCAGCAACATGTTCACTACAACATCCTACTACAACACTTCATCATGTAAATCTTTATGTAACTTTTATGTTCAAGTTTCTTGTTCTAACTCTTTTAGTGTTTTAACATACAAATCTTACTACAACTTTTAACCATAAAAGCAAGATGATCAAGAGTTAAACAAGTGCTTACTACTAGCTCAAGGCTAGGGAAGAATCTAATGAAGAAGGTGGTGAAAAGTGATGATGAACAAGCAAGGACAAAGCCCTTTTGAAGCTTCACAAGTGCAACCTTCTTGAATCACCTTCAAAGCTTAAATGGAACTTGATATTGATGAAGATGATGATGTTTAAGTGGTGGTGATGGTGGCGGTTTGGGGTGGAGCCGAAAGAGGGAGAGAGAGATGTGAAGTGAGGGAGTGAATCTATGAAATGATATGGTGTAAGTAGGTGCCATAGTTATATGGATGTTCCTTATATTTTGTTTAGATTTAGAAGTAACCAATCTATTATAATATGAGATAAAATCAAGAAGGCATGGTATGAAGATAAGTTGGTGATTGTATGGGTCCACTTAAGGACCGAATTCGGTTTTATGGGGGGGGGGGTTGGATGTAAAATTTGCAACTAATAGGTAAACATTAGTTAGTTCCCAAGTATTGTTTACACATGTTAGTTAGTAGGCATTTTAGCGGGTGTTATGGTGTACGGGGATCATGACAAGCCAAGAAATAAATAAACAATGTATTTGACAAAAATTTAGTGTCCCGGGTAATGTCTGGTTGTTCGGTTAAATACCGTTTCGTTAAAGTGTTTAATTATTCTGTAAAGTGTCTTATATATATATATTTTTGTAACACTTTTAATTCCTAACACATAGGAAAGCATACAGGACTATTTAGTAACTTTTCTGCACATGACTAGTATGTTAACAAACACATGTAAGTATGACACAGTAATCAGGAAACAGTTAAGTAATTCAACACCATCATCAAGCACTTTAATTATCATCAATAAATTGTACGGATACATGGAATTTTGTGGATTGTAACATATTTGTCTGAGTAAGTCAGGACACGTTGCCTCAATTCGAAAGGGATTCGAATCACTTTGGTTAGTCATCGTTCCTCTACCCGGAACAATCCTATGTTTTATGAGCCTATCTTTAATGTTACCTCGATTTTTATGTATGTATGTATGTATGTGGTTTTAACTTGATTATGCATTTATTGTGAGGCTTTTCCACAAATCGCACATATGTCTGCAATCTAAAACTCTAATCATAATCTCCCAGGATCAAACTAAATTTACAAAGCTTTATAAACTATGTGGAAATCTCGATCGACTATGATACTATGTGAGAATCTATGTGTTATCGTGGTTGTGAAACATTAACGTAACATGGCATAGAAATACGAGACAGACGTGGCATGTCCAAAACATGGTGGATACGCCGCTGGTACTTCTATAAGTGTTTCCGGCATGTTACCAACTTTCGTACCACGTGCCATGCGAAACTTAGTGTTTTGCAGACCGGTGATGAGATTGTGAACTCTAAACTATGGGAAACTACTTGTGTCACACCCCGACCGCGTTAAAACAATGAAACCACGGCGGAAACGTCGGGGAGTGGAGTGGCAGAATTATTGTTTCACAACCATGGATTAAAAAGTTTCGTTTTATTGATTCATTAGATAATTTACATTGTCTTCAAGTTAAAATGTCACACCCCTATTTTCCACGTGTCACCGGTGGGCCCGGTGGGGAGTATCGTGACGTAGTTGGTATCATCATAGACAAACAACACAATATAAATAAATGCACAGCGGAAGCAAAGATAGATTCATTTCAACTTTAATAAAGTGTAATATTAAATATCACGAATAGTTGAAACGGATCCACATGCGGATCAAAATAAAAGAAGATATTGTTCAACAGTTTAATTGACATCCAAGCTTGCGAGACTTATTGTGGACGCTTAGAAGACAGCCAGCCTAGTACGAGTAGTACCAGCACTTAACCTTTTGGGAAAAATACGTCAGTTTACACTGGTAAATACAATTTAACTGACTCATTTTGAAAAGGTTTGAAAATTTATTTGAATGCACGTGGCACAAAACATTTTATAACTTGGGATAATTATGTGAAAATAATCTTGTAAGGGATTTACATGTTACTTATGCGTTCAGTAGCCCGATCCGTAAACCGGGTTAAAGATTAATAGACACACCACAATATTGAGTTATGCACTGAAAGGTGTACGCCTACACCCCGTGCTCAGGTCGTGGCCATCTTATAAGATGATGCCAAGGATATCCAGGACATGGTCATTAACCCCCCAAAGGCTGTAAGCAAACAAAACACATTCAAAACATAGCATATCAATAAATTTAACCTCTATTCGATTAAAGAATTCAATGCCGGACCAAGCGGTATTTTATATACCGTACCCCAAGCCCGTATAGGGAAAATAAGTTAAAAGTATTTACCTTGGTAAGTATAAATCACAATTAGCGAGTGAAGGTAGCTTTTACTGGTTCTTCTATTCTGGAACAAAGGTTTATAATAACCTATTAGATTTCTAACGGGTCTTTATTTAAGCCTAAGCTTAGACCGGTTAGCTTTTAAGGACGATACGGTTCAAACGCACGATTAAGCGAAGACCGGATAGAATGTGATTTAGACCCGACAAGTTTGAATACTTGTATAATATGGGTATACTAAATACATTCTGGATTTTGAGACAAAGATGACAAGGTTTGACCCGTTTCGGTCAATTTATGCAAACTAGTTACATAAACCGAACCGAGCGCGAAAAGGGCATTACGGGTAACCATAAGAGTCACATGCAAGTTCTCTGAGATAATATGGCTTAAATATGTTATAATATCAGTAAGATATTTTCTATTATGCCCAAAATGGATTTAAACACAATTTATGCCTTATAAGGGCATTTTGGTCATTTAAAAGATTATAAAAGAGTTTAATTAGTAATCTGAGTTACAGGTCTGATTTATACAGTAAATACACTTAATTTGACATGTTATAACAGTAGGGTATGACCCATATGTGAAACTTATTATTTAAAACCAAACTATGCTCCTTAGTGGTATTTTGGTAATTTCACAAGGGCTAAAAAGGTCAAAACTGGAAACCTGAGTTCAAAAACTTTCACTTACTGTTATTATCTCAAATTATACTAAAATCATCAGTAGGTATCAACCTTATATGTTTAATATGGTTATAGTACATACTATGCGTTAAAAACGCTTAAAAAGGCGATTTGGAGCTATTTCCGGGTTTTTAAAGGAAGGCTAAGATTTTTATAATTCCAGAAGGCTCAAAATATTTTATTTTACAAATAAAATCAGTGGAAAAAGGTTTGGGGTCAAAAGGATTTGTAAAACCCATTTTATGGCTTACAAGGGCAAAATCGGTATTAACCGAATTAAACTTAGAGACCTATGTTATGCTCAGCCAAAAATTAAATAAAAATCTTCAAATATCCCAAAATATTATATTACATCAGTGGGTAAAAAGTTTGATATCAAAAAGTGGGTTTAAATAGGCTATACGCTAATTACGCCATTTAATTAACATAAAGCTTTCAAATTACGATAATGAGCATAACTCTTAATCTAGACCTCAAACTGATGTCAAATTTTAGGTGCAAGTTTATAAATCAGTAACTAAGGTTTCTAATCTTTTACTTTATCAAAAATCATGATTTATAGTCAAAAGGGCATAATAGTCAACATTTAAGCATTAATCGGAAACATGCATATGAAACAGATAACTAATGAACCAAGTTGTGTGACCTCAGGGGGTTACACTAATATGAAACCTGGTCCAATTAGGGCTCTAAGGCATTTCTAAACAAGGCTTAAACGGGTCAGAACTGAAAGTCAAAGTAAAAGTCAAACTATGTGACTTTCGGTTCCAAACCGAACCTAAACTGAAAATTGTCTAGTTGAACATGTTGGGACATGTTCATATATTAATTACCAAGTTATATTAATGATCAAACAGGTTGCAAGTATCCTACATTGCTAATTATGCTTTAATTTGAAATTAAACATTCTGTTGACTTCTTAAAGTAAGCTTTGACTCGACAATTAACATAGTTAGAGTGGGAATCTGGAAGTACTCTTTTAAGGTTTTATTACCCACCTAAATACCTACTTAAAGGTACTTTTAATTCGTGATTAGACTAAGCACATTTTAATTAATCACGAAGTCAAACCTTAATTACGATGGTTTGACTTTTAGTTAATTAACTAAGCTAAACTAGATTAGAAAGGGTTAAGGCTACTTACAATTGTCCTAATTATGATTAGGGACCACTAGGAAGATGGCTTGCTGATCAGGAGAGCTCCAGAAACTCACTTGGAAGAAGTTGCAAATAAATGTCCAAAATGTAGCAAGTTTATCTTCTTATATAGTGCATCCAAGAGCTTAAGATCTTCACACATAAGTCTAGGAAGGTTACAAGATGTCCCCAGGTGTCCTATAATGCTAAAAACCGGATATAGGAGTCCCTGAATTCGAATACCACCTAAATAAGTCAGTGTAACCGTTTGGACAGGCATCTACCAGTAAAATCGCCCAGATACATACCTTACGCACCGCAGCATCCTGGTTGTTGAGGTGCGCAAGACTCCTTGCGTCCCTGAATTCGAATACCACCTAAATAAGTCAGTGTAAACGTTTGGACAGGCATCTACCAGTAAAATCGCCCAGATACATACCTTACGCACCGCAACATCCTGGTTGTTGAGGTGCGCAAGACTCCTTGCGCACCGTAAGGCTCCGAGTGTTGAGGTGCGCAAGCAGTCGCCAGAGATCAGAATTTTGTTTTTATTCAAGCTATGACCATGCACCCTTTTCAACTCCGAATCTCATGCACTTTAGTCAGTATAGGGACCATGTTTCCAGCCATTGCATGTCATGGCATGTAATTACACATCTTGGCACTTTGTGGAAGGTTTTTATTGACGGAATTACCAAGAAATTGATGTTAAATCCTTGTTTAAGTTTGCAACCATTTATTTGTTATTTAGGATTCCAGATTTATAACAAAAATTCAGATGTTGATAAAATATATCCTAGTTAGGGATTTATTAATAGGTCACTCAGAGGTATAAATTAACATGTCGACGTTTTTAAATCCTACCATACATCTTTATCTGGATCCGTATTTATAACACGTTTGCATTACATGACACGTGTCTTTATTGTATTGGGCATGAATTTCCGAGGTGTTACATCCTCACCCCCTTAAAAGAAATCTCGACCTCGAGATTTACTGGAACAAATGAGGGTATTTTTCCTTCATGGTAGACTCTACCTCCCAAGTATATTCAGGACCTCTACGGGCATCCCATTTGACCTTAACAATAGGCACATGCTTCCTTCGAAGCTTCTTTACCTGTCGGTCCTCAATCGACAAAGGTTTTTCCACAAATTTCAAACTCTCATCTATATGCACATCCGTATGCGGTATGACCAGTGATTCATCAGCGAAACACTTCTTCAGATTATAGATGTGGAATACATTGTGGATAGCACTGAGCTCTTCAGGCAAATTTAACTTATAGGCAACTGACCCGACGCGTTCGACAACCTCGAAAGGTCCTATGTATCTCGGGCTTAACTTGCCTTTCTTACCAAATCGCATCACCCCCTTCCAGGGTGATACTTTAAGCAACACTTTGTCACCTATTTCGAAGTGAAAAGATTTACGCTTTGGATCCGCATAGCTTTTCTGCCTATCCCTGGCAGCTTTCAAACGATCGCGAATCTGGACAATCTTGTCTGTCGTTTCAAAGACCAAATCTGGTCCTGACAATTGAACGTCTCCTACTTCCGCCCAACAAATAGGTGTTCTGCATTTCCTACCATATAATGCCTCAAAGGGCGCAACCTTAATACTAGTATGGTAGCTATTGTTATAGGAGAACTCGACCAATGGTAGATGCTTATCCCAACTGCCACCTAAATCGATCATACATGCACGAAGCATGTCTTCCAATGTTTGGATGGTACGCTCACTCTGTCCGTCTGTCTGTGGGTGATAAGCCGTACTAAAATTCAAGCGCGTGCCTAGAGACTGTTGGAAACTTTTCCAAAAATGAGAGGTGTATCTCGCATCTCTATCAGAGATAATTGACAATGGCACGCCATGCAACGCTACAATTTTATCTACGTACAATTGAGCTAACATGTCTGAGCTGTAAGTTTCCTTAATGGGTAGGAAATGTGCTGACTTTGTCAGTCTATCCACTATGACCCATATAGTATCGTTACCCTTTCTTGTCTTTGGCAACTTGGTGATGAAATCCATTGTCACCATCTCCCACTTCCACGTGGGAATTTCAGGTTGTTGTAACAAACCTGACGGCTTTTGATGCTCAGCTTTGACTTGCGCACAAGTCAAACATTTAGCTACATAGGCAGCTACAGACTTTTTCAAACCAATCCACCAGTAGTTTGCCTTAAGATCCTGGTACATCTTATCGGCTCCAGGATGAACATAATATTTGGAACTGTGGGCTTCCTGGAGGATAACATCTCTAAGTCCTCCATAAACTGGAACCCATATTCGTCCATTCAATCTTAGCATTCCGTCCTTGTCATAGGATAACTGCTCCTCAGTTACTCCTAGTTTTTCTTCAGGATAGTTAGCTTCCAGCACAGCTTCCTTCTATGCTGCTAGCACCCTTTCGTTCAAACTATTCCTGATTTCGATGCGCTTTGCATTGATTCTTATCGGCTTCACTCTTTCTTTTCTGCTTAAGGCGTCAGTAACTACATTTGCCTTTCCTGGATGGTATTTTATCTCACAATCATAATCATTTAGAGTTTCCATCCATCGTCTTTGTCGCATGTTCAAGTCCTTCTAATTGAACAAATGTTGAAGGCTCTTGTGATCTGAATAGATTACACACTTGGTTCCATATAAGTAATGTCTCCAAAGTTTTAATGCAAATACAACGGCACCCAACTCCAAGTCGTGGGTGGTGTAGTTCTTCTCGTGCACCTTTAACTGTCGTGAAGCGTAGGCAATAACCTTGCCTTTCTGCATGAGTACACAGCCCATACCAGTGTGTGATGCATCACAATACACCACAAATTCTTCTACACCATCGGGCAATGTTAACACTGGTGCATTGCTCAACTTTTTCTTAAGAATGTCAAAGGATTCCTGCTGCTTAGGGCCCCAATCAAACTTAACCTTTTTACGTGTCAACGAAGTTAGGGGCGCAGCAATCCTTGAAAAGTTTTCGATAAAGCGCCTATAATATCCTGCTAAACCCAGAAAACTACGAATCTCAATAGGCGTTTTTGGCTCTTGCCAATTCATAACTGCTTCCACCTTAGCAGGATCCACTTGGATACCACGCTCACTTACCACATGTCCAAGGAATTGGACTTCTCGAAGCCAAAATTCGCACTTCGAAAATTTGGCGTAGAGTTTCTCTTGGTGTAGAAGTTTGAGAATACAACGAAGGTGTTTCTCGTGGTTAGCTTGGCTCTTTGAATAAATAAGGATGTCGTCAATAAAGACGATGACGAATTCGTCTAAGTAAGGCTTGCAGACGCGATTCATGAGATCCATGAATGCGGCCGGTGCATTAGTGAGCCCGAAAGGCATCACCAGGAACTCGTAATGTCCATAACGAGTCCTAAACGCTGTCTTGTGCACATCTTCATATTTGACCTTCAACTGATGATAGCCTGATCTCAAATCGATCTTGGAGAAGTAGCTTGCCCCTTGCAATTGATCGAACAGGTCGTCGATCCTGGGCAAAGGATACCTATTCTTGATAGTTACTTTATTAAGCTCACGGTAATCGATGCACAGACGCATCGATCCATCCTTCTTCTTGACAAACAAAATCGGTGCTCCCCAAGGAGACGAACTAGGTCTAATAAAACCTTTGGCTAGCAGATCATCTAATTGCATCCTTAACTCCTTCATCTCCGTTGGTGCCAACCTATAAGGCGCTCTCGCTATTGGTGCTGCACCCGGGATGATGTCAATTCGGAATTCCACTTGCCTATCTGGTGGTAAGCCAGGTAGTTCTTCAGGGAAAACTTCAGGATATTCCAAAATGACAGGGATGTCTTCAATCTTTGGCTTTGGCTCATCAATAGTAACTTGTGCCATATAAATGACACAACCCTTCTTCAAGCATCTAGATGCCTTGAGCATGGACACTTGCTCGGGCAGTCCATGCTGAGTATCCCCTTGAATGGTAAGTGACTCCCCAGACGGAGTTTTGACTACCACTTGCTTTCTGTTGCACACAATCTGGGCTTGGTTATGCGATAACCAATCCATACCTATAACTATATCAAAGCCGGCTAGCTTAAAGGGAAGTAAGGACAAAGGAAAAGAGTGATTCCTAATGGATATAACACATCCATCTAAAACAGTTGAGGCGGTTTCTATGGTTCCATCAGCTAATTCCACCTCATATTTCACACTTAAGGCTTTTACAGGCAATTTCAACAACTCACAAAACTTATTATCCACAAAAGACTTATCTGCTCCAGAATCAAACAATACTCTAGCATAAACATCATTTACGAGAAAGGTACCTGTGATCACGTTGTCATCCTGAACAGCTTCCTTAGCGTCCATCTTGAAGACCCTCGCATTGGTCTTCCTCCCATCCTCGGTTTTCTTGGTGCTCTTTGGGCAATTGGACTTAATGTGCCCTTTTTCATTGCAACCGTAACATGTTGCATCTTTCAGCTTCTTACACTCCAAAGTCTTATGGTCCGTAGATTTGCAAATCCCACAGGGTCTCGAGTGAGACTGGGATTTCGACTAAAGCGACACCTCCCAAAATGGTTCTTCTTACAAGTTTTACATTTGGGCTTATCCCCTGATTGTTGCCCATCCTTCTTAGATCCCGACCCTTTCTTGTGGTCGTTATTTCCTCGGTGTTTCTTATCTGATCTTCGTGAGGTATCGTCCTCACGCTTCCTCTTATTCTCTTCTGAATTCCTGAGTGATCTCAACCTGACTACATCCAAGGTAAGAGATAGAGATAGATCAGCTGCTGATCTGAAGGTTGCAGGCCTTGATGCCTTAACACTTGCTTTAATTTCAGGGGCTAAACCCCCGATGAAGCGAGCAATCCTTTTAGGTTCTGGGGTTACCATGTACGGAACCAACCTAGATAGGGTATTGAAAGTGGTGAGGTATGCCTGGCAGTCTAAATTCTTCATCACTAACGATAAGAAGTCTGATTCGATTCTCTCAACTTCGTGCTGCGGGCAATAATTATCCTTAATGAGAGCAACGAACTGATCCCATGATAAATTGTAGAGCGGAATCTTTCCAGCAGCTTGTATGAGAGACTTCCACCACGCCAGTGCTTCTCCTTTGAACGATTGGGATACGTATTTTACTACGTCCCTTTCAGCACAACCGCTGATGTATATAACCATATCCATTTCGTCCAACCAAGTCATACAATCTATTGCTCCTTTCTCCCCGGTGAAGTCCCGGGGTTTGCAAGAAACAAAGTACTTGTAAGTACAGGACTTGGTGTGTGGTTTGGCATCATACACCATCCTTTTTTAGGGAACACTGTTCTTAATTTGATGAGTGTCGATCATCGTCCTTCTTGAGCTCATCTTTCTTAGGTTCATCTTTCTTAGAGGGCGGTTTGCTATGTGCCTCAGAGTGAACTTTTGGCTTGGAATGTGGTGCGGATCGGGTCCTACTTCGGGTCCCACTTGATTCACTATATTGCCTCTCAATGGCTTTGTTAACAGCATTTTCCACTATTGCTTGTAACTCCGCACCGGTTACAAGTATTTTAGCATTTTCAGGGTTTCCCTCTGGACGACTGTTTATTTCTTCGGACTTAGCCATGTAGTCTTAATTGCTACATAAAAATAAGGACAAGGTCTATTTAGAAGCCTAAACAGTATTATCGTTCTTGACGATTTATTAACCATGGTTTTAATAGCCAATTTAGTTAATTTATTAAATATATGATTATTTAGGATCTTTATCATAATCCAAAACCATAAATTAATAATAGCACACAGGCCTATTCACGTAGACAAATTTCTAAATTATAAATTTAGATCTTATAGGATTAAAGTTTGAATAAAATAACAATCAATCCTTTTATTGACAGGGAGTCTATAACTACGGCTGCCTTTTGTTTTATATGACATTAATTATAACCCGTAGGCATTTTGTCACAATCAAATATATATAAAAATATAAATTTGGGTAATTTATAAAAAGGGTGACATGTGTGATTTTGCGGATCACACTAGCCAAGAATGTTAACATGTTTGCAGATGTTAACAGAGATTTGAATCTTTTTAAACAGGTTCTACCATATTAGCCAGGTCTTTAATATGACATTCAAGCTAGGTTTTACCTTTTTAAGATTCTTATTATTATCAAAATGGTAAATCAATATAATAAATGTTATTTTCTCATTTCTTCATATATTATATTCATGCATATAATTTAAAAATGAAAAACTTAAATTAACCATTCCAAACAAAAGTTAAACTAGTACGAGTTTGCCCTAAACGAGACTTTTACATAAACAACATGCCCACGCAGGGGCCAACTAACAAAACAAACCCACGCAGGGGTCAAAATAGAAAGACATGCCCACGCAGGGGCAGAACAGAAAGGAAAATATGCCCACGCAGGGGCAGAGTACAAAAATAAATGTCCTCGCAGGGACATAATTACAACTAAAATAAATAAACAAACAAAGGATTTAGTGATCCTTCTTGCTTTTTCCCTTGATCAAGTTCACCATCTTCTTGAACATCCCCCGGTTATGCCTTCGTTCTTCTCGCAACTCATGCCGCACCTCTTGTCGCACCTCATTTATCCCTTGAAGGATTTCTTGAAATTGTGGCGGTGACATCACCAGTGTCCGCGGTGGTTGCTGAAGATGCTAGGTTGAGGAGGCGGCGGTTGCTGATACCCATATGGTGGGTATCCATAGGTCGAGTGTCCTGTAGCCCAGGGACCTCCATAGTGACCTTCCGGATGGAGAGTGTTGGAGTTTGCTGCTATCCAGTAGGGATCCTCTGCAAAGTTGTAATTTATGTGGATCGGCTGCTCGAAAGGATTGTACGCTGCCGCACCAGTGTAAGTGGGAATTGGGTCTCCAAATCCCAATGGTGGCTGTGGTGCGACTGGCGCAGAGTTCACTTCTGAGACGGGGTGTGAAGATTCTCCCATCTCCGGTTCTTCATGAAGTGGCGAGTACCGGCTGCCACTTGAATGTGGAGGGGTGCAGATGTGCACTGCCCCTCATGTGGATATCCGCAAGGTCGTTCTCCTTCGCCTCGAGGGCGAGGGAGGCTGAAGCTGAGGTGGTGCTGCCGGCGGAGTGACCGCGACAAGTTGGGAATCCTCGGAAGGATTCTGCTGCTGTTGTGGCTACTGCTGTGGCCGATGCAGGGGAGAGTTGTGCTGCGGCTGGTGCAGAGGAGAGCTATGGTGTGGCTGGTGCAGGGGAGAGCTATGGTAACTGGGAGTAAATACCCAGTCATACTGCCGGAATTTCTCCTCAAAGCTGTCGGGACCATTATACGGTGATCCCACAAACGGTGACCCATCAGAAATTTCGATGGGGTGGTTCGGAGTTCTAGATGGTGGAATTGAAGGATCGGTATCTTCATCGATATCCATCGGGTTGCCACCGGAAAAGTGGTCTTCAGGTCCAAGTGGGTTAAAACCCACTGGTTCTCCAAGGTAATCAGCAGGGTTAAATTGGCCTTGGAAGACGGGTGATAGATGGTCAAAGGGTGAATTGTGTCCTAGAAGAGGAATGTAGGACTGGTGAGAGTTGTGGGGCTCATTTTCAGAATGAGGCCCGAAGGAGTGTGGGATAGACGGGGAGGTACTCAGTTAAACTGAGCGCCTAGCTGGTTCAGTAAAAGACCTCCAAAGATCTTGAGCATCTGAGTTATGGGGATCTGAAGGTGTTCGCCGGTGCGAAGGTCCGGCTTCATGGTCGTTTGGGGCGGTAAGTGGCCCTTTTCCCTTTCCTCTTCCTCTCATTCGCGGCGGCATTTTAACAACCTGTCAAAAACAAACAAGTGATACAACAAGAAATATATAAGACAAAGTTAGAAATAAAACCAAAAATTTGGATAGTTCCTAAGTTCTTTGTCTAGACTCGAGAATCGAGGAATGTGCAATTGTGTAACTGAGATTAAACACAAAAGGCTAGTGTTTAATTTACTCAGAGTTGGCTCTGATACCAACCTGTCACACCCCTATTTTCCACGTGTCACCGGTGTGCCCGGTGGGGAGTATCGTGACGTAGTTGGTTTCATCATAGACAAACAACACAATATAAATAAATGCACAGCGGAAGCAAAGATAGATTCATTTCAACTTTAATAAAGTGTAATATTAAATATCACGAATAGTTGAAACGGATCCACAGGCGGATCAAAATAAAAGAAGATATTGTTCAACAGTTTTATTGACATCCAAGCTTGCGAGACTTATTGTGGACGCTTAGAAGACAGCCAGCCTAGTACGAGTAGTACCTGCACTTAACCTTTTGGGAAAAATATGTCAGTTTACACTGGTAAATACAATTTAACTGACTCATTTTGAAAAGGTTTGAAAATTTATTTGAATGCACGTGGCACAAAACATTTTATAACTTGGGATAATTATGTGAAAATAATCTTGTAAGGGATTTACATGTTACTTATGCGTTCAGTAGCCCGATCCGTAGACCGGGTTAAAGATTAATAGACACACCACAATATTGAGTTATGCACTGAAAGGTGTACGCCTACACCCCGTGCTCAGGTCGTGGCCATCTTGTAAGATGATGCCAAGGATATCCGGGACATGGTCATTAACCCCCCAAAGGCTTTAAGCAAACAAAACACATTCAAAACATAGCATATCAATAAATTTAACCTCTATTCGATTAAAGAATTCAATGCCGGACCAAGCGGTATTTTATATACCGTACCCCAAGCCCGTATAGGGAAAATAAGTTAAAAGTATTTACCTTGGTAAGTATAAATCACAATTAGCGAGTGAAGGTAGCTTTTACTGGTTCTTCTATTCTGGAACAAAGGTTTATAATAACCTATTAGATTTCTAACGGGTCTTTATTTAAGCCTAAGCTTAGACCGGTTAGCTTTTAAGGACGATACGGTTCAAACGCACGATTAAGCGAAGACCGGATAGAATGTGATTTAGACCCGACAAGTTTGAATACTTGTATAATATGGGTATACTAAATACATTCTGGATTTTGAGACAAAGATGACAAGGTTTGACCCGTTTCGGTCAATTTATGCAAACTAGTTACATAAACCGAACCGAGTGCGAAAAGGGCGTTACGGGTAACCATAAGAGTCACATGCAAGTTCCTTGAGATAATATGGCTTAAATATGTTATAATATCAGTAAGATATTTTCTATTATGCCCAAAATGGATTTAAACACAATTTATGCCTTATAAGGGCATTTTGGTCATTTAAAAGATTATAAAAGAGTTTAATTAGTAATCTGAGTTACATGTCTGATTTATACAGTAAATACACTTAATTTGACATGTTATAACAGTAGGTTATGACCCATATGTGAAACTTATCATTTAAAACCAAACTATGCTCCTTAGGGGTATTTTGGTAATTTCACAAGGGCTAAAAAGGTCAAAACTGGAAACCTGAGTTCAAAAACTTTCACTTACTGTTATTATCTCAAATTATACTAAAAACATCAGTAGGTATCAACCTTATATGTTTAATATGGTTATAGTACATACTATGCGTTAAAAACGCTTAAAAAGGCGATTTGGAGCTATTTCCGGGTTTTTAAAGGAAAGCTGAGATTTTTATAATTCCAGAAGGCTCAAAATAATTTATTTAACAAATAAAATCTGTGGAAAAAGGTTTGGGGTCAAAAGGATTTGTAAAACCCATTTTATGGCTTAAAAGGGCAAAATCGGTATTAACCGAATTAAACTTAGAGACCTATGTTATGCTCAGCCAAAAATTAAATAAAAATCTTCAAAAATCCCAAAATATTATATTACATCAGTGGGTAAAAAGTTTGATATCAAAAAGTGGGTTTAAATAGGCTATACGCTAATTACGCCATTTAATTAACATAAAGCTTTCAAATTACGATAATGAGCATAACTCTTAATCTAGACCTCAAACTGATGTCAAATTTTAGGTGCAAGTTTATAAATCAGTAACTAAGGTTTCTACTCTTTTACTTTATCAAAAATCACGATTTATAGTCAAAAGGGCATAATAGTCAACATTTAAGCATTAATCGGAAACATGCATATGAAACGGATAACTAATGAACCAAGTTGTGTGACCTCAGGGGGTTACACTAATATGAAACCTGGTCCAATTAGGGCTCTAAGGCATTTCTAAACAAGGCTTAAACGGGTCAGAACTGAAAGTCAAAGTAAAAGTCAAACTATGTGACTTTCGGTTCCAAACCGAACCTAAACTGAAAATTGTCGAGTTGAACATGTTGGGACATGTTCTTATATTAATAACCAAGTTATATTAATGATCAAACAGGTTGCAAGTATCCTACATTGCTAATTATGCTTTAATTTGAAATTAAACATTCTGTTGACTTTTTAAAGTAAGCTTTGACTCGACAATTAACATAGTTTGAGTGGGAATCTGGAAGTACTCTTTTAAGGTTTTATTACCCACCTAAATACCTACTTAAAGGTACTTTTAATTCGTGATTAGACTAAGCACATTTTAATTAATCACGAAGTCAAACCTTAATTATGATGGTTTAACTTTTAGTTAATTAACTAAGCTAAACTAGATTAGAAAGGGTTAAGGCTACTTACAATTGTCCTAATTATGATTAGGGACCACTAGGAAGATGGCTTGCTGATCAGGAGAGCTCCAGAAACTCACTTGGAAGAAGTTGCAAATAAATGTCCAAAATGTAGCAAGTTCATCTTCTTATATAGTGCATCCAAGAGCTTAAGATCTTCACACATAAGTCTAGGAAGGTTACAAGATGTCCCCAGGTGTCCTATAATGCTAAAAACCGGATATAGGAGTCCCTGAATTCGAATACCACCTAAATAAGTCGGTGTAACCGTTTGGACAGGCATCTGCCAGTAAAATCGCCCAGATACATACCTTACGCACCGCAGCATCCTGGTTGTTGAGGTGCGCAAGACTCCTTGCGCACCGTAAGGCTCCGAGTGTTGAGATGCGCAAGCAGTCGCCAGAGATCAGAATTTTGTTTTTATTCAAGCTATGACCATGCACCCTTTTCAACTCCGAATCTCATGCACTTTAGTCAGTATAGGGACCATGTTTCCAGCCATTGCATGTCATGGCATGTAATTACACATCTTGGCACTTTGTGGAAGGTTTTTATTGACGGAATTACCAAGAAATTGATGTTGAATCCTTGTTTAAGTTTGCAACCATTTATTTGTTATTTAGGATTCTAGATTTATAACAAAAATTCAGATGTTGATAAAATATATCCTGGTTAGGGATTTATTAATAGGTCGCTCAGAGGTATAAATCCTACCGTACATCTTTATATGGATCCGTATTTATAACACGTTTGCATAACATGACACGTGTCTTTATTGTATTGGGCATGAATTTCCGAGGTGTTACATAAAACAAACAAGTTAAACATAGACTATCATTGTTATTAAGTCGCTAAGGCCTCGTCCAGTCCTAAGTGAGCATGCATCCTATTCGTAATCAACATCATCAATCACCACCTGAAACATATGTAAAAATAAAGTCAGTAAAGAAATGCCGGCGAGCACATAGGTTTTGTGTGAGTGTCAGATTCATGGCTCGTTTATATGTTGAAATAACTCGTACAACTTCGTTAATCGATATTGGAAAACCTTGTTTTGTAAAATATTTGTATTGTAAAATGAATAACCAAGTCAAAACAGATTGGTTATAGTTTATAAAACCTCGATGCCATGAACCTTAACTCAAAACATTTGTTTATGTAAACCCAAATCGTAAATCGTTCTCGTAAAATAACTCGTATGGTTTATATCGTTTAGTAAACATTGTTTGTGTGACATCGTTTCAAATCGTTCGCCCAAGTGAACTAAATAACACCACGGTATGTAATATGATAAAAGCACATATATATAAGAAGTACCAGCGGCGTATCTACCATGCTTTTATTACATTACACCCGTCCCGTTATCTAAACACTAACCAAAAACCAATCGTTCGTTCAAATCGTTTTACTTGTTTAAATCGTTCCAATCGTTCAATTGTTTCAATCGTTCAATCGTTCAATCGTTCAACTCGTTCTCGTTCAAATCGTTCTCGTTTTAATTGTGAAAACTACTTTTGGTCGTCTTGTGGAATACATTCAAACCTTCGTAACTCGTCCATCGTTCAACTCGTATTAACAAACCACCAAAGGGTAAGTTAACAATCAACATGTTCAGTCATTACCCACATAACCCCCATACATAACCATGGGTGCAGTCCGATAACGGGATTTCTCAGATCCTATGGTACCATAACCTAATACTGGTCGGCTTGATCAATGTTAATGAATGTTATTCGTTATGTAAATACGTCCAACAAGTTCGTTCACATTATTGAAATCGTTCTTGTTTAATATAAACCATAGTATTCGTTTTTGAAATCATCGTTTAAAAGCATCGAAATCGTTTAACACATATGAATCACCCCAAAACATTCGAAAACAGTAAAATAGGGGAACTATGTACTCACATCGAAGTGCAAAGTATCCTTTATTAATTGAACTTTAACTAAGCTCGGGCAAACCAAGGAAATCAGGTAGCACCTAGTAATCGGATCGCTAGTTAATAAATCGACACCGAAATCGGAAGATCAGGTAAAATGAGGTCTTGTAAACCAAATGAGTATTGGAACTCATGTGATATGGTTTAACAAAGCCTAAATTCTAAATCGGAACCTATCCTAAGTGCTTATGACCCGTTACGACCCATTAAGGTAGCTTACGCTACTTTAACACGTCGTTTCCGCAAATGCGCGTTCGAGACGCCTAACTAGTCCTATGACAAGTATTATATGCCCTAACATGTTTAAATATGTTGCATAATCAGTTTAGGTGACAAAAGTTAAGTTACATATGCTTAAAATCCAATTATGCATGAAAAGGGCATTTTGGTCATTTTCCTAAGGCATATAAACTACCTATCATACAACTAATTAAACTAAGTGACCATAAGGTATAACCTCGGAAGGTTATTCCCTATACAACTATGGTCACAAATATGCTTGGTCAGATCCTAATGATCGACCAAATGGGTCGGGTTTGAAAGTCTAAGCGGTTGTTAAGACCGCTTATCTTACGACCCTATACAAGCACTAGACCAAAAGTGACGAGCTAAACATGTTAAGACATGTTTAACTAAGTTAGAAAACAGGTTTAGATATCAAAACAAAGTGTTTTGATACCCGAAAATAGCTTGGATGCAAAATATGCATAAACATGTATTTTGACCGAAACTTTGACTCGTCACTTCGACAAATCGACGTGGTAATCAGTAGGTATAGTCACAAGGGACTATAACCATCGTGATTACGCTCACGTTGCAAAGTTCAAACGAACTTTGTGTTGACCAAATTCATGGTCAAAGCAGAAAGTCAAACACTGTTTGACTTTCATGCTTGAAATACATAAAAAGCATGAAAGAAGCTTACAAAAGGTCCAAGCAATGAAGATTTGATTCAAATTGCTCAGGTATGAAGTATGAAAACTCCAACTTAGAGCAGAAATTGAATCAAGTGTGAAGAACCAAATGAGAACCCATTGCTATTTATAGGAAGATTGGATCATCAAGATCATTCCAAGTGTTTAGAAGGATCAATCTTGGCCCTACACTTGTACACATGGTATTACAATACAATGGAAGTCGAAAACCAGCCCCAGATATTGAGAATTTTACACAAAAGACCTTGTAAATCAAGCCAGTTGCTGAAAACAAGTTGCTGAAAATGGTCCTCTGTAGCGTGGCACGCCAGGATGTCCTGGTTCTGGCGCGTGGCGCGAGGGGGATCAGTTTCAAGTTTCAGAAAATGGCAGAACAGGTCCCTGCATGAAATAAACTTGATTTTCGGCACGTTTAAGCCCCGTTAACCCCATTTGAAGGCTCTAAAATGAAGTTAAAGTATAGGGAACTTAAAATATGCTCAAAAACATCTCGGATGCTGGTTCGTTTGGTCATACGGTTGCGTTATTCGGCGAATTACGACGAAACACGAACGGACGCAAAAACAATCCAAATTTCACGACGAATGGTATTTTTGCATTCCAATAACTAAAATAAAATATTTTAATGATTACAAAAGTTTTGGATGTCCGGATATGTTCACAATGTAAGATATGCGCGAAAATGCAAACTTATGCACTTTTTGACCCTTTTAGTCCCTGTTTGATTAAAAAATTTATTTTCGCATACCAAACCCCTCAAAGCCTATTTCTAAGCTATGTAAATGATATTTAGGGTATTTTTAACTTATGATCATGTTCCGGAATGGTCGTTACGGTACAAATCGGCATAGTTTCACAGTTTGACACAAATAGTCCCTGCGATCGAATAAACTTGTTTTTGACACACCAAACCCTCCAAAACTTATTTCTAAGTTATGTAAAGGTTATTTTTGGTATGTTAAGCCTATGTCACTATTCCAGTGTGTTTTTCATATTAAACTGATTACGTTTACGCACCAGTTTGCGTATAACCTTCCAGAAAGCGATTTAAAGCTTGAAATCAAAGTCGAATCAAATCGTAAAATCATCAAACACAAATACACACATATTAACACCAAAACACATCGTTTTATTGATAGTTGATATTGTTTTACATCGTACATCGTTTGCAGGGCACAGTTGTCACAGTCTCCCCTACTTTAGGAAATTTCATCCCGAAATTTTAACTGGATGAAACTTGTGAAAACAAATGTGGATATTTCGCTTTCATTTGGTCCTCACGTTCCCAAGTAAACTCTGGGCCACGTTTGGACTCCCAGCGAATTTTGACCAATTGTATTCGCTTGTTCTTCAACTGTTTGACTGCACGGTCCATTATCTCCACAGGTTTCTCGACAAAGTGCATTGTTTCATCAACTTGAATTTCTTCGAGTGGAATGTAAAGATCAGTATCAGCTAAAAACTTTCGTAGATTGGGCACGTGGAATGTTGGGTGAATATTCCCATGTCTAGGAGGTAGCTCAAGTCGATAGGCAACCTTTCTAATTCTTTCAACAATCTTAAATGGTCCAACATATCGTGGTGCAAGTTTTCCTTTCTTTCCAAATCTCACCACTCCCTTCCAAGGTAACACCTTGAGTAGGAAATGGTCGCCAACTTGAAATTCCAAGGGCTTGCGTCACATATCCGCATAACTCCTTTGATGGCTTCTAGCTGTCAGAAGATTATCGCGAATTTTCTTGAATTTGTCTGTTGTTTAAAGAACGAGCTCAGGTCCAGTAAGCTGAGCTGCACCGATCGCATTCCAACAGACATGTGAACGACATTTTCGACAGTATAAAGCTTCGAACGGTGCCATATTAATGCTAGCATGATAACTGTTGTTATAAGAGAATTCGATTAATGGCAGATAAGAATCCCAATTACCACCAAAGTCTATTACGCATGCTCTAAGCATATCCTCCAATGTTTGTATCGTTCTCTCGGTTTATCCATCTGTTTGGGGATGATAAGCAGTGTTTAAATTTAGTTAAGTTCCCATAGCAGATTGCATGGTCTTCCAAAAGTGAGATGAAAATCGAGTATCACGATCAGATATGATATCCAAAGGAACACCATGTCGAGATACAATCTCATCAACATAAATCTTGGCAAGTTTATCAGCAGATAGATCCTCGCGAATCGGTATAAAATGAGATGACTTCATTAATAGATCAATAACAACCCAAATAGCATCGTGACCTCTAGATGTGCGCAGTAATTTAGTGATAAGATCCATTGCAATGTTCTCCCACTTCCAAACCGGTATCTCTGGTTGTACAAGAAAACCAGATGGTCGTTGATGTTCAGCCTTGACTTTGAGACAAGTTAGGCATTTCGATACATACAAAGCAATATCCTTCTTCATACCTGGCCACCAGTATTGAGTACGAAGATCCTTGTATATTTTTTCAGCACCAGGATGGATAGAATATCGAGACTTATGAGATTCGTCCATCACTAAAGTGTGAAGATCGTCTTGTTTCGGAATACACAAACGATTCTTGAAATAGAGTAACCAATCGTCTTTTGTTTCGAGTTTAAGCTCAAGTTAAAGTGATAGCTCATATTTCAATAAGCCTCTGGTTACACAAGATCGTTGTTGTCACACCCCGACCGCGTTAAAACAACAAACCACGGCGGAAACGTCGGGGAGTGATGCGACAGAATTATTGTTTCAACAACCATGGTAAATAAAGTTTTGTATTATTAAGATTAAGGTTTACATTGTCTTATGAATTAACGAAAACATAACATAATTAACTGTCTGTTGGGATTGAACCCTATCAGAGGAACAGATAATTAAAGCCAAAACTGGATCAGAGCAGTGGATCCAGAATAAGCAGATGTTTACATACAAATCTCTCCCCTTGAAAGTGGTTTCATATCTGCTGACCTCCTATCTGCTGATCTTACTAAGTGCTGACCTACAACTGCTGCCTTGCATCTACTGCCCAATGTCAAAGACTGATGGAAGACCAAAGCTCTGCTGATTCAATCTACTGCCTTGTGTCTAGTACTGCTGATCCGGACAAGCACTGCTGGGTTCACAGCAGTGGAAGGATGCAGCAGCTGTTTAAGCGTCTTTTATGTAATGAATTGTAATAGCAGTAGTTAGTACATCAGTGTTTGTATAGATCAGAGGTTAGAGTTTGTTAGGAGGTTAGATGTCACTTTCATGGTGACGTCAGCTAAGATGCTCAGTGGTTTGCTAGTGCCTATAAATAGTTCAGTACTTTGTACTGTTCTATTAGCTCTGGCAATACCGTCTTCTTTGCACGAACAAACACTGAGCTCTGGCTGAGGGGGAGTTTGTATTCAAGCATTACTTGTAATCGTTGTTGAAAGTTAATTCAATCATTCGGTTCCTTGTTGAAAATTTCTTGATCAAAGCAATACTCTCATTTGATTGTATGCAAAGTTTGTTTTCATATTAATTCCGCTGCACAACTCTTTCATTTCCATCTTAATCTCAAACGTAAAATACAATCAGAAACAAACTCAGATCCAACAATTGGTATCAGAGCTTGGACAGTCAAATTTGATTTAACAATCATTTTGACATAAATAGTTCGGCTCATAATAGTTGATACTGATCGTTTGTTCGTCCGTTGAAAAAACAGAGCAAGGATTGATCACCATTAAAGTTGATTTCTCAGTGTCTGTAAAACAACAAAAATGACGTCACAATCTCAAGATGATAAAAACAACATCGGCTCACTTTTTAAACCACCTATGCTAAAAAGAAATGAGTACAACATCTGGCAGAGGAGGATGGGTCACATCCTTGCTCAACAAAGCACAGGTTGTTGGAGGTCTGTCATTTATGGTCCCCATGTTCCTTCAGTGCCAAGCGCTGAAGATGCTAAAAAGTTCTTTCCAAAACCAGTTGAAAATTATACCGAAACCGACTTTCAAAAGATCGAACTAGATGCTAAAGCGTTTAGCATCATAGCATCAGCGCTGCCCAATGAGATATATGATGGACTGTTACACTGTAACAGTGCCAAAGAGTTATGGGACGCACTTAAGGAACAGTTTGGGGGAACCGAAGAAGTCATAGAAAACAACAGGGAAATCTTAAACCAACAGTATGAAACACTGCTACCTCAACAGTTGTTGACCAAAGTAGCCCATCAACCACCGCTTCCACATCCTCAAACACTGCTGACAAAAGTCCTCAAACAGTGGATAAAAGTCAGCAGTTGTCCACTTCATTACCTCCTATTCCACCACCTTTTGAAGCCACTGCTGGATCCTTAAAGTCCCCAACAGTGGTTAGCTCAGATGATACACATTTGCAACCTTCACCAACCAATGCCATCATACCATACCAAGGAGATTTAATCTTCTTGAGATCTCATCCACTTGATCAAATCATTGGCAACATAAATGAAGGGGTGCACACAAGAAGCCAAACCCAAAACATTTGTCTTTTTGTTGGTTTTCTATCACTCCATCAGCCAGTCAAGTACCAAGAGGCACTGAAAGACAACAGCTGGGTAGAAGCCATGCAAGAGGAGCTCCAACAATTTAAAAGACAACAAGTATGGGAGCTTGTACCACTGCCAGAAGAGGTTAGTCCCATTGGCACAAAGTGGGTCTTCAAGAAGAAAACTGATGAAAGGGGTATTGTTGTCAAGAATAAAGCCAGGCTTGTGGTTCAAGGTTACAGACAGGAAGAGGGGATTGATTATGATGAAACATTTGCCCCTGTTCCAAGATTGGAAGCCATTAGACTGTTCCTGGCCTTTGCTGTCAACCACAATATGAAGGTGTTTCAAATGGATATCAAAAGTGCTTTCCTCTATGGTACAATTCAAGAAGAGGTGTATGTTTGTCAACCTCCAGGTTTTGAGGATCCATTTTATCCAGATCATGTTTACAGGCTAAACAAAGCCTTGTATGGCCTGAAACAAGCACCAAGGGCCTGGTATGAAACTCTTTCCAACTTCCTACTCTCAAATGGTTTCAAAAGAGGTACCATTGATAAAACACTGTTTTTAAAATGGAGAGGGAAGGATTTAATGATTGTCCAGATTTATGTGGTTGACATTATTTTTGGAAGCACATGTAACTCAATGTGTGAAGAGTTTAGAGAACTCATGACAGCTGAGTTTGAAATGAGTGCAATGGGTGAGCTGCAATGCTTTCTTGGTCTCCAAGTACAGCAAATGCAAAATGGAACTTTCATTCATCAAAGAAAATATGCTAAAGAACTTTTAACCAAATTTAATATGAATGATTGTAAACCATGTAGCACACCCATGGCAACAAATAAGCTGGTCATGTCTGATGAAAAAGATGAGCTGATTGACCAAACACTTTATAGAAGCATGATTGGGTCTTTATTGTACCTAACTGCATCTAGACCAGACATCATGTTTGCAACATGTGTCTGTGCAAGAAGTCAATCAGCTCCCAGAAAATCAAATCTCATTGCTGTAAAAAGGATCTTCAGATACATAAAAGGTGCTCCCACACTTGGTATCTGGTATCCAGCTAATGGGAACATCAAGCTTTCAGGTTTTTCAGACAGTGACTTTGCTGGATGTCACACCACAAGGAAGTCCACATCAGGAGGGTGCCACTTTCTAGGTGATTGCTTAGTTTCATGGCAAAGCAAAAAGCAAGCAGCTGTTTCAACATCCACTGCTGAAGCTGAATACATTGCTGCTGCAAGCTGTACAGCCCAACTCCTGTGGCTTCAAAATCAGTTGCTGGATTTTGGTATCACTGCCTTAAAGACACCACTCATGTTGGACAGTCAGGCAGCAGAAAATATCATCAAAAATCCAGTTTCCCATTCAACCACCAAACACATCGACATCAGACATCACTTTGTGAGGGATTGCTATGAAAAAGGTTTGATTTCTCTGCATCATGTCCCAACTAAAGACCAGCTGGCTGATGTGCTCACAAAAGCACTTGATACAACCACTTTTGAAAGTTTGGTCTCTAGGATTGGGATGCTGAACATGGAATAACAAGCAACATCTTGTTTTTCTATGAATAATAGCAACAAAATGTTTTCAGAAAATCAAAACTCCATCCTTAAAAATAGCTAAAAATGAAATTTTTCATTAAAATCCTTAAAAGTATGCCATTAACCACTGATTGTTCAAAAGTCTGCTTTACTTCAAAAGTCTGTCCACTGCTGAAAGTCAACCCCTGTTCTCTTATTCCTTTGATAAACTCTGTTGTTCAAAAGCAGTGTCTTATCCACTGATATACTATCCACTGATAGTGAAAATCATCCACTGCTCTACTACCACTGCCTTCATCTGTCACTTTCACAAAAGTACTGTCCTTCACTTTCACCAGGGGTTGTCACGTGGGCAGTACATATTGGTCAGACTTTTTGTAACGGCTGCCACGTCAGCATTCACTTCCTTCCCTATAAAATCCCCCACTCACCACCAAAACAGGGTTTTACTGTCGAATTGAATTCTTAAAAATTCTCTTCTCAAAGCAGTTTTTCTTCTCATCTTTAACAAATTTCTTCGATCATTCATCTTCAAAATGACAAAATCGAAGTCATCTTCAAAACCCTCATCCAAATCATCATCGAAAACAGCCTCTCAAAAGGCAATCTCCACTGAAATTCCATATAAACCATCCCACAATCTCCTAGGTCTTCTCACAAAACCAGGAACCACCAATGTTTTCGATTCCATCATTGATACCATGGCAAAATCAAAGTACAAAACTTTGTTCACCACCGATGCACCAATCTATTTGGCGACCCAAAGAGAGTTCTGGAAGAATGCAACCCTTGTAAAACAAGGAGACACTGCAACCACCATAAACTCTTCTATAAAGGGTAAAGCTGTCCAAATCACACTACAATCCATTTCAGAGGTCTTTCAACTCGGTGCTCAGGAAGGTAAAATTTCTTTCACTAAAAACGAGTTACAAACTGACTTCATTGAGAGAGGGTATGAAGCCACATTAATGAAGAAACTTACCTTAGAAAAAGGTTATTTTCCTTCTGTAACCAGATTTTTATTTCATACCCTCCTACTATGTGTTTCAGACAAAACCACTTCTTTCAATGAAATCCCTTTAAAGATTCAAAATCTGGGATATGGAATTCTTCAAGGAGAAAATTTTAACTATTCTCGGGAAATTTTTAAAGATTTGGTTAATAATGTTGAAACAAAATCATTCTTACTGTTTCCAAGGTTTTTAAGTTACTATTTTGCAAAGAAATTCAGTAAGGATGATTTAGCTGTAATAAACCAAGGTGATTCTACTCAAATAAACAGTTTAACAACTGAAACTTTTTCAAGAATGCTAGCACCTTGCAAAACACAAGCAGAGGTGCCTGAGCAGATTTTAGCAGTTACAACTGCTCCTCAGGTATCTGCTGCTGAGCCCACTGCTCAAGGTGATCAAAGCAGCAGCACAACTGTTTTGAAACCCACACCTACAATCACCAAAAATCCTACAAAAACAAAAACTCAAAAACCCCCAAAACCCATCAAAAAGGCAAATCTGGAGGATGAGATACCAGAGCTCCTGCCTGTGACAACACAAGTGTCACAAGAAACCACTGCTGCTACTTCCTCACAGCAGTTGGTACAAATATCTCAACCCATAACCGAAACTCCTCCTGCTTCTTCACAAAAAGAACAGGTTGTACAAATAGGGTCTCCACATCATGATGCTCTGGAAACACTCGTTTCTATCATCCACAGCTCAATACCCGGGGCAAATCCACTTTCTACACCACCCTTCACATCCACAATTCCCCCACCAACTAAACTGCTGTTGGATGCAATTGATTTGAACCAGGCATTAACCAGTCCTTCTCAATCACCTATCAATGAGAATATACCTCAACAACTGACTGGGTCTGATGTATCAATCTTTGCTAACCCACCAACACAACCTGAGGAGGTTAGACCCCTTGAGTTACAAGTAACTCTTGGTGGTAGTCCAAGTGAAGCAGCCATTACAACTGTTGAACCCATTGGTTTACAGTTGGACAGTGGTTACATCAATAAGACTTCCTTGGAGGCAATTCCTTTTATAGCACCTCTGCCAACCACCAGTGGATTTATTTATCCTACTGGCAACATCAAAAGGTTGTCAAGTGTTGAAGGAAGAAGACCCCAGTACCAAGAAAAAGGGGCATCAGTGGTTAATGTTTGGAGTATACTCCCTACATCAACTACTGATAAAACCACTGTTAGTGGGAAATCAGATGATCCCATTAACTTGGGTGATGGTTTAAAGTACCAGAAATTGACGGATCGTATTGAAAAGCTGGATAACTCTGTTGCAGAACTCGGAGATATGCTACAACAGGTGTTACAAGTACAAAAGGTACAATCAACTGCTGTTCCATCTCAAGCACCTGCTCCACAAAGGGCGCCTGCTACAAATGAGCTCTGGAATTTGTTTCAACCTTTTCTCTATCAACAAGCACAATTAGCAGATCAGCAACATGAAAAACATGTCCAACAACTGAGAAATGCAATGGAGTCAAGGTTCAAGAACACTCAGGCTGATCTAAAAATTCTCAAAACTCAGATCCTGCACACCACTGGCACTACTCCTCCAATAGTACTTTTCATTGATCAACTCCCAGAAGATAATGCCAAAAAGGGGGAGAAAATCCAGGAGTGGAAGAAGAAAGGAATAGATGATGGTCTCTACATTAAACCTGAAAAGGATGCTATGACCAGAAAAATTCCTGTGCCAGATGGTAGTAAAAAGGTTGATGCTACTCAAGAAGCATTTGATGAAGGAGTAGCAAGTGTAAAAAGAGATAGGATGGCAAAGGATATTTCAAGGTGGAATGAGGAGAAAAGAGCTTTTATGGAGCTGTATGAGCAGGGTTGTTCTGGTTCAAAGGATACTAAAAATCCTAAGACAAAAAGGAAGCCTAAGTCCACCTCATCCAGAATTCCAAAGCATATTCCAAAACCACCATCCAAAAGTCATCAGCATCAAACCTCCATCCAAACAGCTGTTGTAACTCCTGCTGTATCAACTACTACTGGTACCTCAGTGGTTTCAACATCTGTTCTCTCCTCAACACACACCACCTCAACACACACCACAACCACTATTTTACCACCACTGTCACCATCAAAAACAATTTCACCACCACTTTCACCTGCTGACAAAAAGCAGAAGACAACAGATGTTATAACATCTGTTGTAATGACAATAGTGGTTGAAACACCAGTTGTTTCAACAGCTGTTAGTCATTCACAAACCACTGCCATACAATCTACCACCACTGATCCACCCAAAACATCATCTGCTTCTTCTAAAACAAAAAGGAGAAGGATATATATATATCAGATGATGATTCACTTTCACCACCACCAACATCTTCAAAATCCCTATCACTTGTCACTATTCCAAAACCCATACCTCTCTCTTCAGCTCAAATTTTAAAACCACTACCTCCTGCTGGTGTCTCATTCCCTCTAGAACTCATTGCAGTTAGGGAAGAAATAAAAACCTTTTATTATGAGGATGACCCAGCCAAAAGGAGTTTGCCATCAATTGCAGGATATCCCAGGCCTAACAATATTGAAGAATACTTGAAACTCAAGGCCAAACAAGCAGAGGATATTGCAATCAAAAATAGAAAAGGGAAATCTGATAGAGAATTTCAACAAAACTATCAGTTTTTACTCTCACAGGTCAATGCTATGGAGCGATTTGCTAAAAATGTATGTCAGCAAATTTCAGAAAGGGCAGATGAGTCCTTAAGAAAAGACTACATTGAGAACATCATGACCTACAAGAAATACAAGGGGGAGAAACACATGTACAAAAACTGGACCATTCCTGAGCTTGAAAAAGAAGCAGCCAGGATTCAAGGAATGATTAAAAATAAGGTCAAGCAGACTCCTCCTGAAAAGTTTAAACAATTTGAAGCTGAGAAGATGTTAGAGTTGAGGAGAATGAAAGAGGAGCTGATTGCAGCTGATTATGGGTCAAAGAATTCAGTGACAAAGTGGGGAGAAGATAGAGTCAGGGCAAACCTATAAAAGCTTAGAGGAACTTAGAAAGAAAGATCCAAGAGTTCCACAAAAGCCTGACTACTCTAAAGCAGAGGTCTCAAAAAGACCACCAAAGCTGCAAATCAAAAGAACCACTGCTCCAGCTGGTGCTGCCATCTACAAAAGAAGGAGCAAAAACCAGTTGAGTATTGAAACAATTCAAGATCTATTAGCTGGAGATGCCATTGTAAAAGCGGGCACGAAAGTAATGATAAAAGAAGATCTTGAATTAGAACAATCTGCATGTGCTGCTCAGCCAGCTATGAATAGGCCAGCCTCACCAAATACTTCTGCAAATAAACATCTCCCAAGAAACCCACCAGGCTCAAAAATACAAAAGTGGGAAACTGACAAACAGACCTGCGTATTGACTTTGCTCAGGTCTGGTGGAGAAGTGGAGAAAATATCAAGGGAACAAGCTCTTGGCCTGAGTCTTGAAGATTTGCAGGATCTCCTTGATCTTCCACTTAGCAGGGATGATGAAGACACAGATGCCCTAGACTTTGAACTACAATTCAAAGGTCAGATAAGGGAACTGTTAATGAGGCAATAAAGATTTCCACAATAATGAAGAGTTTTGGCATTATCTGTTCCAGGGGGAGATTGTTGGGATTGAACCCTATCAGAGGAACAGATAATTAAAGCCAAAACTGGATCAGAGCAGTGGATCCAGAATAAGCAGATGTTTACATACAAATCTCTCCCCTTGAAAGTGGTTTCATATCTGCTGACCTCCTATCTGCTGATCTTACTAAGTGCTGACCTACAACTGCTGCCTTGCATCTACTGCCCAATGTCAAAGACTGATGGAAGACCAAAGCTCTGCTGATTCAATCTACTGCCTTGTGTCTAGTACTGCTGATCCGGACAAGCACTGCTGGGTTCACAGCAGTGGAAGGATGCAGCAGCTGTTTAAGCGTCTTTTATGTAATGAATTGTAATAGCAGTAGTTAGTACATCAGTGTTTGTATAGATCAGAGGTTAGAGTTTGTTAGGAGGTTAGATGTCACTTTCATGGTGACGTCAGCTAAGATGCTCAGTGGTTTGCTAGTGCCTATAAATAGTTCAGTACTTTGTACTGTTCTATTAGCTCTGGCAATACCGTCTTCTTTGCACGAACAAACACTGAGCTCTGGCTGAGGGGGAGTTTGTATTCAAGCATTACTTGTAATCGTTGTTGAAAGTTAATTCAATCATTCGGTTCCTTGTTGAAAATTTCTTGATCAAAGCAATACTCTCATTTGATTGTATGCAAAGTTTGTTTTCATATTAATTCCGCTGCACAACTCTTTCATTTCCATCTTAATCTCAAACGTAAAATACAATCAGAAACAAACTCAGATCCAACAATTGGTATCAGAGCTTGGACAGTCAAATTTGATTTAACAATCATTTTGACATAAATAGTTCGGCTCATAATAGTTGATACTGATCGTTTGTTCGTCCGTTGAAAAAACAGAGCAAGGATTGATCACCATTAAAGTTGATTTCTCAGTGTCTGTAAAACAACAAAAATGACGTCACAATCTCAAGATGATAAAAACAACATCGGCTCACTTTTTAAACCACCTATGCTAAAAAGAAATGAGTACAACATCTGGCAGAGGAGGATGGGTCACATCCTTGCTCAACAAAGCACAGGTTGTTGGAGGTCTGTCATTTATGGTCCCCATGTTCCTTCAGTGCCAAGCGCTGAAGATGCTAAAAAGTTCTTTCCAAAACCAGTTGAAAATTATACCGAAACCGACTTTCAAAAGATCGAACTAGATGCTAAAGCGTTTAGCATCATAGCATCAGCGCTGCCCAATGAGATATATGATGGACTGTTACACTGTAACAGTGCCAAAGAGTTATGGGACGCACTTAAGGAACAGTTTGGGGGAACCGAAGAAGTCATAGAAAACAACAGGGAAATCTTAAACCAACAGTATGAAACACTGCTACCTCAACAGTTGTTGACCAAAGTAGCCCATCAACCACCGCTTCCACATCCTCAAACACTGCTGACAAAAGTCCTCAAACAGTGGATAAAAGTCAGCAGTTGTCCACTTCATTACCTCCTATTCCACCACCTTTTGAAGCCACTGCTGGATCCTTAAAGTCCCCAACAGTGGTTAGCTCAGATGATACACATTTGCAGCCTTCACCAACCAATGCCATCATACCATACCAAGGAGATTTAATCTTCTTGAGATCTCATCCACTTGATCAAATCATTGGCAACATAAATGAAGGGGTGCACACAAGAAGCCAAACCCAAAACATTTGTCTTTTTGTTGGTTTTCTATCACTCCATCAGCCAGTCAAGTACCAAGAGGCACTGAAAGACAACAGCTGGGTAGAAGCCATGCAAGAGGAGCTCCAACAATTTAAAAGACAACAAGTATGGGAGCTTGTACCACTGCCAGAAGAGGTTAGTCCCATTGGCACAAAGTGGGTCTTCAAGAAGAAAACTGATGAAAGGGGTATTGTTGTCAAGAATAAAGCCAGGCTTGTGGTTCAAGGTTACAGACAGGAAGAGGGGATTGATTATGATGAAACATTTGCCCCTGTTCCAAGATTGGAAGCCATTAGACTGTTCCTGGCCTTTGCTGTCAACCACAATATGAAGGTGTTTCAAATGGATATCAAAAGTGCTTTCCTCTATGGTACAATTCAAGAAGAGGTGTATGTTTGTCAACCTCCAGGTTTTGAGGATCCATTTTATCCAGATCATGTTTACAGGCTAAACAAAGCCTTGTATGGCCTGAAACAAGCACCAAGGGCCTGGTATGAAACTCTTTCCAACTTCCTACTCTCAAATGGTTTCAAAAGAGGTACCATTGATAAAACACTGTTTTTAAAATGGAGAGGGAAGGATTTAATGATTGTCCAGATTTATGTGGTTGACATTATTTTTGGAAGCACATGTAACTCAATGTGTGAAGAGTTTAGAGAACTCATGACAGCTGAGTTTGAAATGAGTGCAATGGGTGAGCTGCAATGCTTTCTTGGTCTCCAAGTACAGCAAATGCAAAATGGAACTTTCATTCATCAAAGAAAATATGCTAAAGAACTTTTAACCAAATTTAATATGAATGATTGTAAACCATGTAGCACACCCATGGCAACAAATAAGCTGGTCATGTCTGATGAAAAAGATGAGCTGATTGACCAAACACTTTATAGAAGCATGATTGGGTCTTTATTGTACCTAACTGCATCTAGACCAGACATCATGTTTGCAACATGTGTCTGTGCAAGAAGTCAATCAGCTCCCAGAAAATCAAATCTCATTGCTGTAAAAAGGATCTTCAGATACATAAAAGGTGCTCCCACACTTGGTATCTGGTATCCAGCTAATGGGAACATCAAGCTTTCAGGTTTTTCAGACAGTGACTTTGCTGGATGTCACACCACAAGGAAGTCCACATCAGGAGGGTGCCACTTTCTAGGTGATTGCTTAGTTTCATGGCAAAGCAAAAAGCAAGCAGCTGTTTCAACATCCACTGCTGAAGCTGAATACATTGCTGCTGCAAGCTGTACAGCCCAACTCCTGTGGCTTCAAAATCAGTTGCTGGATTTTGGTATCACTGCCTTAAAGACACCACTCATGTTGGACAGTCAGGCAGCAGAAAATATCATCAAAAATCCAGTTTCCCATTCAACCACCAAACACATCGACATCAGACATCACTTTGTGAGGGATTGCTATGAAAAAGGTTTGATTTCTCTGCATCATGTCCCAACTAAAGACCAGCTGGCTGATGTGCTCACAAAAGCACTTGATACAACCACTTTTGAAAGTTTGGTCTCTAGGATTGGGATGCTGAACATGGAATAACAAGCAACATCTTGTTTTTCTATGAATAATAGCAACAAAATGTTTTCAGAAAATCAAAACTCCATCCTTAAAAATAGCTAAAAATGAAATTTTTCATTAAAATCCTTAAAAGTATGCCATTAACCACTGATTGTTCAAAAGTCTGCTTTACTTCAAAAGTCTGTCCACTGCTGAAAGTCAACCCCTGTTCTCTTATTCCTTTGATAAACTCTGTTGTTCAAAAGCAGTGTCTTATCCACTGATATACTATCCACTGATAGTGAAAATCATCCACTGCTCTACTACCACTGCCTTCATCTGTCACTTTCACAAAAGTACTGTCCTTCACTTTCACCAGGGGTTGTCACGTGGGCAGTACATATTGGTCAGACTTTTTGTAACGGCTGCCACGTCAGCATTCACTTCCTTCCCTATAAAATCCCCCACTCACCACCAAAACAGGGTTTTACTGTCGAATTGAATTCTTAAAAATTCTCTTCTCAAAGCAGTTTTTCTTCTCATCTTTAACAAATTTCTTCGATCATTCATCTTCAAAATGACAAAATCGAAGTCATCTTCAAAACCCTCATCCAAATCATCATCGAAAACAGCCTCTCAAAAGGCAATCTCCACTGAAATTCCATATAAACCATCCCACAATCTCCTAGGTCTTCTCACAAAACCAGGAACCACCAATGTTTTCGATTCCATCATTGATACCATGGCAAAATCAAAGTACAAAACTTTGTTCACCACCGATGCACCAATCTATTTGGCGACCCAAAGAGAGTTCTGGAAGAATGCAACCCTTGTAAAACAAGGAGACACTGCAACCACCATAAACTCTTCTATAAAGGGTAAAGCTGTCCAAATCACACTACAATCCATTTCAGAGGTCTTTCAACTCGGTGCTCAGGAAGGTAAAATTTCTTTCACTAAAAACGAGTTACAAACTGACTTCATTGAGAGAGGGTATGAAGCCACATTAATGAAGAAACTTACCTTAGAAAAAGGTTATTTTCCTTCTGTAACCAGATTTTTATTTCATACCCTCCTACTATGTGTTTCAGACAAAACCACTTCTTTCAATGAAATCCCTTTAAAGATTCAAAATCTGGGATATGGAATTCTTCAAGGAGAAAATTTTAACTATTCTCGGGAAATTTTTAAAGATTTGGTTAATAATGTTGAAACAAAATCATTCTTACTGTTTCCAAGGTTTTTAAGTTACTATTTTGCAAAGAAATTCAGTAAGGATGATTTAGCTATAATAAACCAAGGTGATTCTACTCAAATAAACAGTTTAACAACTGAAACTTTTTCAAGAATGCTAGCACCTTGCAAAACACAAGCAGAGGTGCCTGAGCAGATTTTAGCAGTTACAACTGCTCCTCAGGTATCTGCTGCTGAGCCCACTGCTCAAGGTGATCAAAGCAGCAGCACAACTGTTTTGAAACCCACACCTACAATCACCAAAAATCCTACAAAAACAAAAACTCAAAAACCCCCAAAACCCATCAAAAAGGCAAATCTGGAGGATGAGATACCAGAGCTCCTGCCTGTGACAACACAAGTGTCACAAGAAACCACTGCTGCTACTTCCTCACAGCAGTTGGTACAAATATCTCAACCCATAACCGAAACTCCTCCTGCTTCTTCACAAAAAGAACAGGTTGTACAAATAGGGTCTCCACATCATGATGCTCTGGAAACACTCGTTTCTATCATCCACAGCTCAATACCCGGGGCAAATCCACTTTCTACACCACCCTTCACATCCACAATTCCCCCACCAACTAAACTGCTGTTGGATGCAATTGATTTGAACCAGGCATTAACCAGTCCTTCTCAATCACCTATCAATGAGAATATACCTCAACAACTGACTGGGTCTGATGTATCAATCTTTGCTAACCCACCAACACAACCTGAGGAGGTTAGACCCCTTGAGTTACAAGTAACTCTTGGTGGTAGTCCAAGTGAAGCAGCCATTACAACTGTTGAACCCATTGGTTTACAGTTGGACAGTGGTTACATCAATAAGACTTCCTTGGAGGCAATTCCTTTTATAGCACCTCTGCCAACCACCAGTGGATTTATTTATCCTACTGGCAACATCAAAAGGTTGTCAAGTGTTGAAGGAAGAAGACCCCAGTACCAAGAAAAAGGGGCATCAGTGGTTAATGTTTGGAGTATACTCCCTACATCAACTACTGATAAAACCACTGTTAGTGGGAAATCAGATGATCCCATTAACTTGGGTGATGGTTTAAAGTACCAGAAATTGACGGATCGTATTGAAAAGCTGGATAACTCTGTTGCAGAACTCGGAGATATGCTACAACAGGTGTTACAAGTACAAAAGGTACAATCAACTGCTGTTCCATCTCAAGCACCTGCTCCACAAAGGGCGCCTGCTACAAATGAGCTCTGGAATTTGTTTCAACCTTTTCTCTATCAACAAGCACAATTAGCAGATCAGCAACATGAAAAACATGTCCAACAACTGAGAAATGCAATGGAGTCAAGGTTCAAGAACACTCAGGCTGATCTAAAAATTCTCAAAACTCAGATCCTGCACACCACTGGCACTACTCCTCCAATAGTACTTTTCATTGATCAACTCCCAGAAGATAATGCCAAAAAGGGGGAGAAAATCCAGGAGTGGAAGAAGAAAGGAATAGATGATGGTCTCTACATTAAACCTGAAAAGGATGCTATGACCAGAAAAATTCCTGTGCCAGATGGTAGTAAAAAGGTTGATGCTACTCAAGAAGCATTTGATGAAGGAGTAGCAAGTGTAAAAAGAGATAGGATGGCAAAGGATATTTCAAGGTGGAATGAGGAGAAAAGAGCTTTTATGGAGCTGTATGAGCAGGGTTGTTCTGGTTCAAAGGATACTAAAAATCCTAAGACAAAAAGGAAGCCTAAGTCCACCTCATCCAGAATTCCAAAGCATATTCCAAAACCACCATCCAAAAGTCATCAGCATCAAACCTCCATCCAAACAGCTGTTGTAACTCCTGCTGTATCAACTACTACTGGTACCTCAGTGGTTTCAACATCTGTTCTCTCCTCAACACACACCACCTCAACACACACCACAACCACTATTTTACCACCACTGTCACCATCAAAAACAATTTCACCACCACTTTCACCTGCTGACAAAAAGCAGAAGACAACAGATGTTATAACATCTGTTGTAATGACAATAGTGGTTGAAACACCAGTTGTTTCAACAGCTGTTAGTCATTCACAAACCACTGCCATACAATCTACCACCACTGATCCACCCAAAACATCATCTGCTTCTTCTAAAACAAAAAGGAGAAGGATATATATATATCAGATGATGATTCACTTTCACCACCACCAACATCTTCAAAATCCCTATCACTTGTCACTATTCCAAAACCCATACCTCTCTCTTCAGCTCAAATTTTAAAACCACTACCTCCTGCTGGTGTCTCATTCCCTCTAGAACTCATTGCAGTTAGGGAAGAAATAAAAACCTTTTATTATGAGGATGACCCAGCCAAAAGGAGTTTGCCATCAATTGCAGGATATCCCAGGCCTAACAATATTGAAGAATACTTGAAACTCAAGGCCAAACAAGCAGAGGATATTGCAATCAAAAATAGAAAAGGGAAATCTGATAGAGAATTTCAACAAAACTATCAGTTTTTACTCTCACAGGTCAATGCTATGGAGCGATTTGCTAAAAATGTATGTCAGCAAATTTCAGAAAGGGCAGATGAGTCCTTAAGAAAAGACTACATTGAGAACATCATGACCTACAAGAAATACAAGGGGGAGAAACACATGTACAAAAACTGGACCATTCCTGAGCTTGAAAAAGAAGCAGCCAGGATTCAAGGAATGATTAAAAATAAGGTCAAGCAGACTCCTCCTGAAAAGTTTAAACAATTTGAAGCTGAGAAGATGTTAGAGTTGAGGAGAATGAAAGAGGAGCTGATTGCAGCTGATTATGGGTCAAAGAATTCAGTGACAAAGTGGGGAGAAGATAGAGTCAGGGCAAACCTATAAAAGCTTAGAGGAACTTAGAAAGAAAGATCCAAGAGTTCCACAAAAGCCTGACTACTCTAAAGCAGAGGTCTCAAAAAGACCACCAAAGCTGCAAATCAAAAGAACCACTGCTCCAGCTGGTGCTGCCATCTACAAAAGAAGGAGCAAAAACCAGTTGAGTATTGAAACAATTCAAGATCTATTAGCTGGAGATGCCATTGTAAAAGCGGGCACGAAAGTAATGATAAAAGAAGATCTTGAATTAGAACAATCTGCATGTGCTGCTCAGCCAGCTATGAATAGGCCAGCCTCACCAAATACTTCTGCAAATAAACATCTCCCAAGAAACCCACCAGGCTCAAAAATACAAAAGTGGGAAACTGACAAACAGACCTGCGTATTGACTTTGCTCAGGTCTGGTGGAGAAGTGGAGAAAATATCAAGGGAACAAGCTCTTGGCCTGAGTCTTGAAGATTTGCAGGATCTCCTTGATCTTCCACTTAGCAGGGATGATGAAGACACAGATGCCCTAGACTTTGAACTACAATTCAAAGGTCAGATAAGGGAACTGTTAATGAGGCAATAAAGATTTCCACAATAATGAAGAGTTTTGGCATTATCTGTTCCAGGGGGAGATTGTTGGGATTGAACCCTATCAGAGGAACAGATAATTAAAGCCAAAACTGGATCAGAGCAGTGGATCCAGAATAAGCAGATGTTTACATACAAATCTCTCCCCTTGAAAGTGGTTTCATATCTGCTGACCTCCTATCTGCTGATCTTACTAAGTGCTGACCTACAACTGCTGCCTTGCATCTACTGCCCAATGTCAAAGACTGATGGAAGACCAAAGCTCTGCTGATTCAATCTACTGCCTTGTGTCTAGTACTGCTGATCCGGACAAGCACTGCTGGGTTCACAGCAGTGGAAGGATGCAGCAGCTGTTTAAGCGTCTTTTATGTAATGAATTGTAATAGCAGTAGTTAGTACATCAGTGTTTGTATAGATCAGAGGTTAGAGTTTGTTAGGAGGTTAGATGTCACTTTCATGGTGACGTCAGCTAAGATGCTCAGTGGTTTGCTAGTGCCTATAAATAGTTCAGTACTTTGTACTGTTCTATTAGCTCTGGCAATACCGTCTTCTTTGCACGAACAAACACTGAGCTCTGGCTGAGGGGGAGTTTGTATTCAAGCATTACTTGTAATCGTTGTTTAAAGTTAATTCAATCATTCGGTTCCTTGTTGAAAATTTCTTGATCAAAGCAATACTCTCATTTGATTGTATGCAAAGTTTGTTTTCATATTAATTCCGCTGCACAACTCTTTCATTTCCATCTTAATCTCAAACGTAAAATACAATCAGAAACAAACTCAGATCCAACAATTGGTATCAGAGCTTGGACAGTCAAATTTGATTTAACAATCATTTTGACATAAATAGTTCGGCTCATAATAGTTGATACTGATCGTTTGTTCGTCCGTTGAAAAAACAGAGCAAGGATTGATCACCATTAAAGTTGATTTCTCAGTGTCTGTAAAACAACAAAAATGACGTCACAATCTCAAGATGATAAAAACAACATCGGCTCACTTTTTAAACCACCTATGCTAAAAAGAAATGAGTACAACATCTGGCAGAGGAGGATGGGTCACATCCTTGCTCAACAAAGCACAGGTTGTTGGAGGTCTGTCATTTATGGTCCCCATGTTCCTTCAGTGCCAAGCGCTGAAGATGCTAAAAAGTTCTTTCCAAAACCAGTTGAAAATTATACCGAAACCGACTTTCAAAAGATCGAACTAGATGCTAAAGCGTTTAGCATCATAGCATCAGCGCTGCCCAATGAGATATATGATGGACTGTTACACTGTAACAGTGCCAAAGAGTTATGGGACGCACTTAAGGAACAGTTTGGGGGAACCGAAGAAGTCATAGAAAACAACAGGGAAATCTTAAACCAACAGTATGAAACACTGCTACCTCAACAGTTGTTGACCAAAGTAGCCCATCAACCACCGCTTCCACATCCTCAAACACTGCTGACAAAAGTCCTCAAACAGTGGATAAAAGTCAGCAGTTGTCCACTTCATTACCTCCTATTCCACCACCTTTTGAAGCCACTGCTGGATCCTTAAAGTCCCCAACAGTGGTTAGCTCAGATGATACACATTTGCAGCCTTCACCAACCAATGCCATCATACCATACCAAGGAGATTTAATCTTCTTGAGATCTCATCCACTTGATCAAATCATTGGCAACATAAATGAAGGGGTGCACACAAGAAGCCAAACCCAAAACATTTGTCTTTTTGTTGGTTTTCTATCACTCCATCAGCCAGTCAAGTACCAAGAGGCACTGAAAGACAACAGCTGGGTAGAAGCCATGCAAGAGGAGCTCCAACAATTTAAAAGACAACAAGTATGGGAGCTTGTACCACTGCCAGAAGAGGTTAGTCCCATTGGCACAAAGTGGGTCTTCAAGAAGAAAACTGATGAAAGGGGTATTGTTGTCAAGAATAAAGCCAGGCTTGTGGTTCAAGGTTACAGACAGGAAGAGGGGATTGATTATGATGAAACATTTGCCCCTGTTCCAAGATTGGAAGCCATTAGACTGTTCCTGGCCTTTGCTGTCAACCACAATATGAAGGTGTTTCAAATGGATATCAAAAGTGCTTTCCTCTATGGTACAATTCAAGAAGAGGTGTATGTTTGTCAACCTCCAGGTTTTGAGGATCCATTTTATCCAGATCATGTTTACAGGCTAAACAAAGCCTTGTATGGCCTGAAACAAGCACCAAGGGCCTGGTATGAAACTCTTTCCAACTTCCTACTCTCAAATGGTTTCAAAAGAGGTACCATTGATAAAACACTGTTTTTAAAATGGAGAGGGAAGGATTTAATGATTGTCCAGATTTATGTGGTTGACATTATTTTTGGAAGCACATGTAACTCAATGTGTGAAGAGTTTAGAGAACTCATGACAGCTGAGTTTGAAATGAGTGCAATGGGTGAGCTGCAATGCTTTCTTGGTCTCCAAGTACAGCAAATGCAAAATGGAACTTTCATTCATCAAAGAAAATATGCTAAAGAACTTTTAACCAAATTTAATATGAATGATTGTAAACCATGTAGCACACCCATGGCAACAAATAAGCTGGTCATGTCTGATGAAAAAGATGAGCTGATTGACCAAACACTTTATAGAAGCATGATTGGGTCTTTATTGTACCTAACTGCATCTAGACCAGACATCATGTTTGCAACATGTGTCTGTGCAAGAAGTCAATCAGCTCCCAGAAAATCAAATCTCATTGCTGTAAAAAGGATCTTCAGATACATAAAAGGTGCTCCCACACTTGGTATCTGGTATCCAGCTAATGGGAACATCAAGCTTTCAGGTTTTTCAGACAGTGACTTTGCTGGATGTCACACCACAAGGAAGTCCACATCAGGAGGGTGCCACTTTCTAGGTGATTGCTTAGTTTCATGGCAAAGCAAAAAGCAAGCAGCTGTTTCAACATCCACTGCTGAAGCTGAATACATTGCTGCTGCAAGCTGTACAGCCCAACTCCTGTGGCTTCAAAATCAGTTGCTGGATTTTGGTATCACTGCCTTAAAGACACCACTCATGTTGGACAGTCAGGCAGCAGAAAATATCATCAAAAATCCAGTTTCCCATTCAACCACCAAACACATCGACATCAGACATCACTTTGTGAGGGATTGCTATGAAAAAGGTTTGATTTCTCTGCATCATGTCCCAACTAAAGACCAGCTGGCTGATGTGCTCACAAAAGCACTTGATACAACCACTTTTGAAAGTTTGGTCTCTAGGATTGGGATGCTGAACATGGAATAACAAGCAACATCTTGTTTTTCTATGAATAATAGCAACAAAATGTTTTCAGAAAATCAAAACTCCATCCTTAAAAATAGCTAAAAATGAAATTTTTCATTAAAATCCTTAAAAGTATGCCATTAACCACTGATTGTTCAAAAGTCTGCTTTACTTCAAAAGTCTGTCCACTGCTGAAAGTCAACCCCTGTTCTCTTATTCCTTTGATAAACTCTGTTGTTCAAAAGCAGTGTCTTATCCACTGATATACTATCCACTGATAGTGAAAATCATCCACTGCTCTACTACCACTGCCTTCATCTGTCACTTTCACAAAAGTACTGTCCTTCACTTTCACCAGGGGTTGTCACGTGGGCAGTACATATTGGTCAGACTTTTTGTAACGGCTGCCACGTCAGCATTCACTTCCTTCCCTATAAAATCCCCCACTCACCACCAAAACAGGGTTTTACTGTCGAATTGAATTCTTAAAAATTCTCTTCTCAAAGCAGTTTTTCTTCTCATCTTTAACAAATTTCTTCGATCATTCATCTTCAAAATGACAAAATCGAAGTCATCTTCAAAACCCTCATCCAAATCATCATCGAAAACAGCCTCTCAAAAGGCAATCTCCACTGAAATTCCATATAAACCATCCCACAATCTCCTAGGTCTTCTCACAAAACCAGGAACCACCAATGTTTTCGATTCCATCATTGATACCATGGCAAAATCAAAGTACAAAACTTTGTTCACCACCGATGCACCAATCTATTTGGCGACCCAAAGAGAGTTCTGGAAGAATGCAACCCTTGTAAAACAAGGAGACACTGCAACCACCATAAACTCTTCTATAAAGGGTAAAGCTGTCCAAATCACACTACAATCCATTTCAGAGGTCTTTCAACTCGGTGCTCAGGAAGGTAAAATTTCTTTCACTAAAAACGAGTTACAAACTGACTTCATTGAGAGAGGGTATGAAGCCACATTAATGAAGAAACTTACCTTAGAAAAAGGTTATTTTCCTTCTGTAACCAGATTTTTATTTCATACCCTCCTACTATGTGTTTCAGACAAAACCACTTCTTTCAATGAAATCCCTTTAAAGATTCAAAATCTGGGATATGGAATTCTTCAAGGAGAAAATTTTAACTATTCTCGGGAAATTTTTAAAGATTTGGTTAATAATGTTGAAACAAAATCATTCTTACTGTTTCCAAGGTTTTTAAGTTACTATTTTGCAAAGAAATTCAGTAAGGATGATTTAGCTGTAATAAACCAAGGTGATTCTACTCAAATAAACAGTTTAACAACTGAAACTTTTTCAAGAATGCTAGCACCTTGCAAAACACAAGCAGAGGTGCCTGAGCAGATTTTAGCAGTTACAACTGCTCCTCAGGTATCTGCTGCTGAGCCCACTGCTCAAGGTGATCAAAGCAGCAGCACAACTGTTTTGAAACCCACACCTACAATCACCAAAAATCCTACAAAAACAAAAACTCAAAAACCCCCAAAACCCATCAAAAAGGCAAATCTGGAGGATGAGATACCAGAGCTCCTGCCTGTGACAACACAAGTGTCACAAGAAACCACTGCTGCTACTTCCTCACAGCAGTTGGTACAAATATCTCAACCCATAACCGAAACTCCTCCTGCTTCTTCACAAAAAGAACAGGTTGTACAAATAGGGTCTCCACATCATGATGCTCTGGAAACACTCGTTTCTATCATCCACAGCTCAATACCCGGGGCAAATCCACTTTCTACACCACCCTTCACATCCACAATTCCCCCACCAACTAAACTGCTGTTGGATGCAATTGATTTGAACCAGGCATTAACCAGTCCTTCTCAATCACCTATCAATGAGAATATACCTCAACAACTGACTGGGTCTGATGTATCAATCTTTGCTAACCCACCAACACAACCTGAGGAGGTTAGACCCCTTGAGTTACAAGTAACTCTTGGTGGTAGTCCAAGTGAAGCAGCCATTACAACTGTTGAACCCATTGGTTTACAGTTGGACAGTGGTTACATCAATAAGACTTCCTTGGAGGCAATTCCTTTTATAGCACCTCTGCCAACCACCAGTGGATTTATTTATCCTACTGGCAACATCAAAAGGTTGTCAAGTGTTGAAGGAAGAAGACCCCAGTACCAAGAAAAAGGGGCATCAGTGGTTAATGTTTGGAGTATACTCCCTACATCAACTACTGATAAAACCACTGTTAGTGGGAAATCAGATGATCCCATTAACTTGGGTGATGGTTTAAAGTACCAGAAATTGACGGATCGTATTGAAAAGCTGGATAACTCTGTTGCAGAACTCGGAGATATGCTACAACAGGTGTTACAAGTACAAAAGGTACAATCAACTGCTGTTCCATCTCAAGCACCTGCTCCACAAAGGGCGCCTGCTACAAATGAGCTCTGGAATTTGTTTCAACCTTTTCTCTATCAACAAGCACAATTAGCAGATCAGCAACATGAAAAACATGTCCAACAACTGAGAAATGCAATGGAGTCAAGGTTCAAGAACACTCAGGCTGATCTAAAAATTCTCAAAACTCAGATCCTGCACACCACTGGCACTACTCCTCCAATAGTACTTTTCATTGATCAACTCCCAGAAGATAATGCCAAAAAGGGGGAGAAAATCCAGGAGTGGAAGAAGAAAGGAATAGATGATGGTCTCTACATTAAACCTGAAAAGGATGCTATGACCAGAAAAATTCCTGTGCCAGATGGTAGTAAAAAGGTTGATGCTACTCAAGAAGCATTTGATGAAGGAGTAGCAAGTGTAAAAAGAGATAGGATGGCAAAGGATATTTCAAGGTGGAATGAGGAGAAAAGAGCTTTTATGGAGCTGTATGAGCAGGGTTGTTCTGGTTCAAAGGATACTAAAAATCCTAAGACAAAAAGGAAGCCTAAGTCCACCTCATCCAGAATTCCAAAGCATATTCCAAAACCACCATCCAAAAGTCATCAGCATCAAACCTCCATCCAAACAGCTGTTGTAACTCCTGCTGTATCAACTACTACTGGTACCTCAGTGGTTTCAACATCTGTTCTCTCCTCAACACACACCACCTCAACACACACCACAACCACTATTTTACCACCACTGTCACCATCAAAAACAATTTCACCACCACTTTCACCTGCTGACAAAAAGCAGAAGACAACAGATGTTATAACATCTGTTGTAATGACAATAGTGGTTGAAACACCAGTTGTTTCAACAGCTGTTAGTCATTCACAAACCACTGCCATACAATCTACCACCACTGATCCACCCAAAACATCATCTGCTTCTTCTAAAACAAAAAGGAGAAGGATATATATATATCAGATGATGATTCACTTTCACCACCACCAACATCTTCAAAATCCCTATCACTTGTCACTATTCCAAAACCCATACCTCTCTCTTCAGCTCAAATTTTAAAACCACTACCTCCTGCTGGTGTCTCATTCCCTCTAGAACTCATTGCAGTTAGGGAAGAAATAAAAACCTTTTATTATGAGGATGACCCAGCCAAAAGGAGTTTGCCATCAATTGCAGGATATCCCAGGCCTAACAATATTGAAGAATACTTGAAACTCAAGGCCAAACAAGCAGAGGATATTGCAATCAAAAACAGAAAAGGGAAATCTGATAGAGAATTTCAACAAAACTATCAGTTTTTACTCTCACAGGTCAATGCTATGGAGCGATTTGCTAAAAATGTATGTCAGCAAATTTCAGAAAGGGCAGATGAGTCCTTAAGAAAAGACTACATTGAGAACATCATGACCTACAAGAAATACAAGGGGGAGAAACACATGTACAAAAACTGGACCATTCCTGAGCTTGAAAAAGAAGCAGCCAGGATTCAAGGAATGATTAAAAATAAGGTCAAGCAGACTCCTCCTGAAAAGTTTAAACAATTTGAAGCTGAGAAGATGTTAGAGTTGAGGAGAATGAAAGAGGAGCTGATTGCAGCTGATTATGGGTCAAAGAATTCAGTGACAAAGTGGGGAGAAGATAGAGTCAGGGCAAACCTATAAAAGCTTAGAGGAACTTAGA